>CM062097.1:11694817-12142474 GCA_031163375.1 Conogethes punctiferalis | reverse complement strand
TGTTGTTGTCATATACGTGTATATATGTTATTTATTTATTTAATCAATGGATCTTCTACATTAACCTCCTAGTTGTTTCAAAATTGATCCCATAAATATATTATGCTTATTTACCAAAATAAGAATATGTATAAATAACCCAAGATATGCCACACATCGCCGAACAGCGCCATGTACTGCCGAAGCTGCACTATGGGTACTAGACAACTGATAAACTTGCTTAAAACAGGCTCGGTGGCTCATTTGGTAGTGACCTCTGCCCTCTGAGCCAAGAGTCGTGGGTTCGTTTCCCGCACAGTACAAACATTTGTGTCCATAAACATGTCTGTTTGTATTGGTCTGGGTGTTTTCTATGTATAATATGTATTTATTTACAAAAAAAGTATCTAAGTAAGTTTATCAGTTGTCTAGTACCCCGGCTTAGTTTGGGGCTAGGTGGCGCTGTGTGGCCCAGCGTGTCATGTCTTGGGTTATTATTTATTTATTTAAAAGCCTTTTTAAATAATTACATATTATAATACTTTTAGCATTAGATATTAAAATAAAGGCCTTTTGATATTGTTAAATTAATTATTATTCATTTCTTTGTTACAGGTAAATTCTATGATAAACGAATCTTATTCTCAACCTCTACAATACATATTGCGTATCTTGTATGGTTTATCTGTCACTTTCTCTACAAATCGCTTACGCCGTAAAAGCCGGTAAGTACCAAAATAATTAACTTTTTATTGTCGCACACAAAATTAGTTTTTGCGCTACATAATCTCTGAAACAATTTAGGATTACATTTTGGAAAGCGGATTACAAGCTGTTTATGACTAGGTATTAGTGAATATTCGTATAAAGGCCAATTTAAATTTTTTAAATGGTATTGTGAGCTTAAAATTGTTTGTGTGTATTATATTATTTTGTGTATGCTTTAACTTCTGTTTGTTAATGACTTACTAACCGCTGCTCACGTGAATATTCTTATAAATCATAGCTTTTGTGTTAATTTGATTTATAAGCTATGCAAAGTTTCATTAAGATCCATTCGATAGTTTTTTCGTGAAAGAGTAACTAATGTTCATCCATCTATCCATCCAAACAAACTTTAACATTTACAATATTAGTAGGATAATGGAAGACTAATATGTAAATACACTTGTATGTGTTACTTGACCAGTCTTCCTGGAAATTAGCCCCTGTGACCGAAATTAAGAGAGGTAGGGCATAGCGAATCTTCGCTCGAATTGAGCGAAGATTCGCTGAGCTTTCGTAAGAACTATTGTGGAAACAAAAAAAAATTACCCTCATTATTATGCGAAACGGCCATCCACATATTTTGGCAAAGATGTTAAGTTTGTGATAGTAGAATAATTGGGGGCGTGTAAAATTGTAGTCAGCTTGGCCCCTTCATGACATCTGATAACTTTTTGACAGTGCACGCAATGTGGTCTCGCCCTCGTCTTGGCTACATTTTACATGAAAATGTTTTTGGGGGGATTGCATTATCGACATAAGAAACAGCATTACACTATACTGTCACGGTGATAGAGTTAAAGTCTTAAGCGCACCATTCATTTATTTTGATTCTTGTATTAATGTTAAACCTACATTTCTATGGGATTCACTATTGTCATCTTACAGAAAAGGACAAAACGGGTAGAATACCATTGTTGCTTAAACACTTTGCTTATTGTTCTGTTTAAACAGTGTTTTGGGACAACAAATAGACAATGCTCACAGTTGCGAAGATCACACAGGCGGATAGTGGAGTTGACGCAACACGAGGCCGATTTGCATAAGTGGTGGCAGATATTCAATCCTGACAATAGTTATGCAAATAGTACAACTAAGGTCATGTTGACAGCGGAAAGTAGGTAATTGTCTGGTATTTAGGGTTCAGCTGCTGAAATATAGAAATAAAGCCTATCTGTTTCTTTTTTTTTTGTTTATTAATAGTAAGCGATCTCTCCACGAAGTTTATTTCTGCCAATATCGAGTAAAGTCACTTGACATTCGATGCGCGCTTGAAACCTACTTAAACCAATTATATGATAAAAAGAAAGCAATAATAACCATGCTTTGCGTCGATAAATCGATGTTTTAATGGAAAAACAATGCTTAATGCTTATAAAATATACGTCCTCCCGAGGTGTGCCGCCAGTCTTTCAGGCGGCGCAGCGCTACTGAGCTGAGGAGGGGTTGAGACGAATCCCGACGGGCATCCCGGCCCTCCTCAGATGAGCGCTCGTAGCCGACCACCGTCAGGTTTAGTGGGTATGCTCCATTTTAGGGGGTTTTAGGGTGAGTCCCACATAACCCAGGTGTTATCATCTGCGGGTGGTGACGTACCGGCTGACCCAGGTCCTTACAGGGCATGGGTGCTTCGGCCGGTACCTATGGAGGATCGGGAGAGAGCCCGATCCTCTTTGCCGTCATTGTGACAGTGGCTCAGAGGACACGGCAGAGCATACGCTTCAGCATTGCTCTGCCTGGGCCAGTGAGCGCTCCGTCCTCGTCACTGTCGCACAGGACCTCGATCTGCCGCAACTCTTGCGGCAGATGACGGCGTCGAAGGAGACCTGGCGAGCGATGCTCGCATTCTGCGAGACAGTGATCTCGCAGAAGGAGGCGGCGGAAAGAGAGCGTGAGGCCGCAGCAGACGCGCCCGCTCTACGCCGCCCCCGGCCTGGGCGTCGCCGGAGGGCATACAACGCATCGAATGCCCTCTGAGCCTCTTCTCCGTGCTCCGAGTGGTAAGCGCGGGGGCGCGAACCACTCAATGGGGCGTGACGGTGTGGTGGGTGCAGCCACACCGTTGCACGAGGTCCGCCCGGGGCGCACTCAAACGCTCCCCGGAAGCCGGGGGTATTTGCCCTCCCCGGACCAGAAGTGCCGGCCGCTTGTCATCTGCGGCTGGCCAGGGCAGGCAGGGATGTGGCCGTATGCTTCGGCGCTACCCGTATCCCTGCTTTTTGCTGCCCACTGGCGACACAGGGGGGTTTAGTGGGTATACCCTCTCATTTTGGGAGGTGTGAGTCCCACACACCATGCCGACTCCCCCCGGAGGCGGCATGAAGGTGCCTAATGCATTCCCCTCTAAAAAAAAGGTGTTATCATCTGCGGCTGGCCAGGGCAGGCAGGGATGTGGCCGTATGCTTCGGCGCTACCCATGTCCCCGCAACTTGTAGCCCACTGGCGACACAGAGGGGTTTAGTGGGTATGCCCTCCCATTTTGGGAGGTGTGGGGGGAGGCGGCATGGTGTGTGGGACTCACTGGGTGTTAGGTGCCTAATGCTTTCCCCTCTAGAGAAAAAAAAGGTGTCCCTTACGTAAGGGATATGCGCCAAGGCATTCCTCCTGAAAAAAGGTGGATTGGCGATCGCTGGGTAGCTTCTCGCTCCGGTGACGCTGCTGCCTGTCATATGCTTGTAGTATTTAAGTAGCTACCGATTTATAATCCGAAATGAAATGAACTGTTAATCTCCTATTTATACATTTGGCATTTAATATTTCACAAGTAGCTGCTTGCTTTCGTGTGGGATGTTGGTGTAACAATAGTGCAAATGAAAGAATTAACATAATAAAAGGGCAAGCTTTATGTTACTAAACAAGAGGGAATCAAGTTGAATGAGATAAATTTAATAAGATGCCTCCCTGAGGAGGCGACGAACATCCCTCCGTGAGCATGTCTGTCTCGTTATATAGGTATTGTGTATGTTATTTATTCACTCAACATTGGCAATGATTCCCTGTGTGACGCAGGACTTCAAAGTCACCGTCGTAAAGTTGCAGGACTTTTGGTCTTCCATCAGTTTCTGGGGGAGAGGGTACTGTTGGCGACTGGCTTTTTATAAACTCTATCTATACTTATAATAAATCTGTAGAGAGGTCAATTCTGTACATGAAATATATTTTCGAAATAACTATAAGGGGTGATAAGTGATGGATACTGATGCCAAAAATGCAATCAGTAAAATTTTTGTCTGTCCGTCTGTTTGTTCGTTATAGAAACAAAAACTACTCAACGGATTTTTAACGAAACTTGGTACAATTATTCTTTATATTCCTGGATAGGTTATTAAGCATTGTTTCGTTCAAATCACTTACTTCTTACAACAATTATTATTACTTGCTCCATGATACATAGACAATACTCTCCAAAAAGATTACACCCTCCTTTCTTCATCAGTCGCGTAAAAATGTCGGTCACCGATTATCTGAGCTGTCACAAAAGCGTCATTCGTAATATTTCGATGGACACCAATCACGGATGTGGCGCAAGGTCAAGGAAGCCCTAAATATGGCTAAAGGGATTGGGCGTTCACGCATCTGCCCCCTTCCCCCCTCTCCTTTGCGACTGCACCCTACCCATTTTACGGTGAAATGATTTTGGGTTTCTTGAATTCTGCCCTAATACCTACCTACTACTTAAATAAGGTTTGATTATCCCTTTAAATAAGGTATACATGGGTGTATATCTTTACCTACCATCTTTTCGCTCCAAGCCACCCTCACCTGCCCGTGGTGCATCCTGCCGAATAACAAACTATGCTGGCGACCGACTGTTGGCGGTATCATCATCACAATTGAATTGCAGCAGCATCTCCTGAGTGAGAAGCAACGCCCTGCGATCGCCAACCTGCCTGCCCAGCTTGGCGATTATGGGTATATGCAGCAGAAGTTGGCTCTAAGTGGGAACAACTGAAGAGGCCTATGTCCAGCAGTGGACTGTGATAGGCTGATGATGATAATGATATATATAGCTAATTAGTAATAGTGATGTCTTATTTGCATTTAATCATATTATTAACGAACGGCTTAGTGAGTGATCCTTCTGAAACGAGAGTTGTGGTACCTTCGTTATTCTGATACCCATGACACAAGTGCTTAAGCTACTTACTTTGGGATAGGAGCAATGTATGTGATGTTGTCTGATATTCATTTATTTATTGTAAACTCTTTACTTTGACTTACAAGAATCACTCAATGGATGAATCTTATTTGTATAAAATGCAAGGACATAGTTAATTAGTAATGTGCTGTTTGTTTGCACTTAATCATATTATTAAGCGTAGATACACAAGGTTCTACCTCATTTACATTCGCTGTGCGAAGCTTAACGTGCATTTATGCTAAACCCTCCGTGCTCTTACCGTACACTGAGACAAATTGCGATTTATACGCTGATAGACTGCTTACGATTAGTCGCAGTGTTAGTAATCATTTAGTTAGACGACCAGTTTTTTGATCGGGAAGTTCTGTGGCATGTTTTGGGATAAGGGGAGAAGCTGTAGCAGCATCAGCTGAGCTAATTCCAGTTGATTCTGTAACTCGTTATGTCGGTTTGTTTCATGTCTTGATCTTTTTATAAGGAGACAATAAATCTTTTTCAATGACTGGCTCAATGGCTCATTTGGTAGTGACCTCTGCCCTCTGAGCCAAGGGTCATGGGTTCGATTCCCGCACAGTACAAACATTTGTGTTCATGAACATGTCTGTTTGTATTGGTCTGAGTGTTTTCTATGTATAATATGTATTTATTTACAAAAAAAGTATTTAAGTAAGTTTATCAGTTGTCTAATACCTATGGTACAAGCTTCGGCTTAGTTTGGGGCTAGGTGGCGCTGTGTGGCCCAGCGTAGCATGTATTGGTTTATTATTTATTCTTAAAAGTATATGTACCTACAAGTGGGTACGCGGACACAGATAAGGGTAGGTACACCTATGTTTCCTTTCTTCGCTTCTATAATCTGACGGGACGACAGTTTGACAGAACCGGAGGCGCAGGCATTTGTATTAAGAAAACCGTTAAGTACCTATATGGTGCAAGTTCCAAAGATCCGCACGGCGCGTTTCGCCTCTACCTTCATAGCGCGAACGGCTAAACTATGGAACTCTTTGCCGGGCTCCTTGTTCTCAGAAAGATACAATCTTTCGATGTTCGAGACGAGCGTAAAAAGATTTAAAGCGTGTGCTGGGTAAGCGCGTTCCATCGTCGACTACTATATCGCTTACCATCAGCCGAAATGCAGCCAAGCGTAAACTCATTTCGAATCTATACATCCTACTAATATTATAAACGCGAAAGTTTGTTTGGATAGATGGATGGATGTTTGTTCCACTTTCACGCAAAAACTACTGAACGGATTTTAATGAAACTTTACAGGAATGTACTTTGTACATCAGATTAACACATAGACTATCTTAACTAATATTATAAAGCTGAAGAGTTTGTTTGTTTGAACGCGCTAATCTCAGGAACTACTGGTCCGAATTGAAAAATTCTTTTTGTGTTGAATAGACCATTTATCGAGGAAGGCTTTAGGCTATATAACATCACGCTGTAACTATTAGGAGCGAAGAAATAACGGAAAATGTAAAAAAAAAAAGGGGAAAAAATAACTATTGCACGCGGACGAAGTCGCGAGCACGGCTAGTGTAATATAAAAAAAGAACAACATAAAACCACACCAGAAGACATTCCGATGGATGTGCTACATAGAAACACTCTTTAGTTTCAAAATAAATAAAGCGAAGATTTCCGATGAAAATAGAAACCATTTTAGCTCCTTATCTGAGAGCAAGTCGTTAAAGTGCATCGGTTTGGTCAGACACAGTTTGAGGAAGGACAGTATCTGCGTCTGTACGAGGCGCTGGTAACCGACTGGTGGCGGTATAACCATCACAATTGAAGGCGTAGCTAAATACCACAGGCCGATGACGGGCAGCAGCGTCACCGGAGCGAGAAGCTACGCCCTGCGATACTCAACCCGCCTGCACAGCGAGGCCAGGGTTATGTTATTCGGCAGGATGCAACACTTTCCTCACTGTACTTCTCCCAGTGTGTCTCGCTATGCCTCATCGTAAACCCCGCGTTATCGTCGCGGAGTTAGTGCCGGAATGGCGCGCTCGTAACGCAAAGAAAGTATTATAAAATGTGCCTGGTTCGGTGCACGGGATATCGTTTGGCAACAATATGTTGTGTTCCATGACGAGGAACATCTGTGATGAATTCTTTCTGTATTCAACTGGAATGAGCGTTTAGTGAAACGAGATTTATTTGAATAAAATAGAATAAAAAAATGTCCAATAGTGGGTTGCAATAAATGGCGGATTATGATGATGATCAGGTGATAATTTGCCCCCTCTGATATAAATCAAAACAAAACGTTGTTAAGTACATATTAGGTATGATGTCTAATTTTTTTTTGGGTTGATATTGGTGCATCACCCAATCACAGAAACATTGATGGAACAATTACTCCGCTTGTATAAAGGGAACCCGAGATATCACAACTTCAAAATCACAAATACTAACTGCTATTCAACCGTGACGTCACGGTCGAATATTGCGTGATGTTTTGTATGGCTCGTACGAGAACTTTGTTCGATGGCTATATTAAATACTGCGTTTATGGCATTGATTTCATATCAAAATATGCTCTAAATAATGTGCCTTATACAATGGTATTATGATTTTTGATTAATTTCACACTTTTCAAAGGGTATTTCCCGGTGAACTGTAAAGGCCTATCGTACTCTCATTTTGCAAAATAATTTTGTTGTGATTTCTCAAATAAATCCGATTTCCTACATTTAAACATACTCATTTGTATACAAAACTACATTTCCAATCGCAATCAAAACAAGAAACTGAGCCGCGACCTACTCTCGATACTGTCAAATACGCGCCTGTCATCATTACGCGTTACGCAACAATGAGCTTGTTATAATTACGCGTTACGCAATATACGAGTACTGACACCGCAGCGATCTTGTTTGAGCATTGGTTGTCGGGGCGAATTTGATGAGTTTGTGACTTCTTGCCGCACACTTTGGCTTTGGAACGAGCTCCCCGCCGAGGCTCTCCCCCAGAGTACAGTATGGGGTCCTTCAAAAAGGTTGTTAGGAGGTTTTAGTGCCGGCAACCCGCATGTGATGCCCCTGGTCTTGCAGGCGTCCATGGCTGCGGTAACCGCTTAACATCAGGCAGACCGCCTTGTTTGCCACCTTTGTGGTATATATAAAAAAAACACTCATTAATAAATTTATACTAAAACAATTGTAAATACATTAATCTCGCTCTTTACAGTATAATAACAGACGTCAATACGTCATCAGTCATCACATATTTGCGATAACAGTTACGCAAATTACACAAAACACCTGCGCGATCTAGAGCGCGCACTTGTGCTAACTGGGCGATCTCGCACCAATGAGCATTATTTATTTTTATTTATTTATTTATTTGGTCTACCAACAATCGTACATTAACAATAATTAACAGTACACTTCAAGTATATTAGAAATCTTAATGTACAATATTTTAATGGTAAACACAGCATGTATTAGCTAAAGTTTGTTACTAAATAGGTACTTATGATTAGTGTGACATATATAAACTTATACTACTTTCTTATACTATTACATTAGTGCACCAACAGTTTCTTTTAATTTACGCAATGTACTACTATATCCAGGTTCGCGCTATTTGAATTGTAGACCTTACAGAGCCTTGAGACTGGGGAATTACGATAAACAAACATTAAGTCGAGATACGATGACTTTACCTAGCCCATTCGATTAGTAATCTGAAGTGGCAGTGGGCTGGTCACTTCAACCGCAGAATAATCGTAGAAGCTTATCCAAGCCTGTAGCAAATTGAAAGAATGAAACATTTTTTTTATAAGTATCCCTAGACATGCCACGCTGAACAAGCAGCAAGCTGAAGCTTGTACGAGTACTATGGGTACTGGACAACTGATAAACTTTTTTTTTGCAAATAAATGCATTATTATAGGCACATAGCAAACATCCAGACCAGACATGCACACACAAATGTAAGTAGGTACTGTGCGGGCATCGAACCTACGACTCTTGGTTCTCATGGCAGAGGTCCCTACCAAATGAGCCATCGATCGAGCCAGTCATTTTTATTGCAATTGGTGGTAGACAACAATGTCTTTAGGATTAAATTAAACCAAAAAAAGTACTTAAATGCATGATAGGTACAAAAAATTTCGCCACTCATCTCTGTCCGGCTTTTAGTATAAACGTAGTCTAAACAGCTACTTTCACGAAAATCCTGTCAGGCATATAAAGTTGCCATGTAGAAAGGGAAAATTAATTACCTGTATTTAATTACAAAACCCACGGGCAAGAAAGGAGGGAAGACAAACGCTGGGAAATTAGCCTAGTCCCGGAAAGGCCAACCGAGTGAAAAATTGGATGAAACTGGGCATAAAAAATTCACGCAAAAAGTGTTGCCCGCCTCTTTTATTCAAATGGGACAGACGGTTAACATTACGTAAATTTTAATAAGTGTAGGTATACGTATTAATATAATTTCTAAGAGATTTGCACTACTATCTACTGGATACTATTTTATGCCCATCTATTGTATTACTATGTATTTTGCAAATAAACTTTTGTTATTGTTATTGTAAGTTTAAAAACCGGCTAAGTGCGAGTCTTAAAGTACTTAATGTACCTATGGAAGAAAATTCTATGTTAACAATAGAATAATATTATATTGTGTTTTTTTTTTCATCTTTCTTTCATATACTTACCTCTAGGTCAGGAATTTCCCAAAGTATGCGCCGCGGTCGGTCAAGGTTTTCCAAAAGGAATCCATAGCCAGAATCTTGTTTGTTTATGAAATCCTAAAAAGACTTAATAACGCTCCTACACAGATATCTCCAACGCTCCTATTGCGTTTCCAGCTTCTCAACGCGACAACTTTTTTGAAGGACCTCATACTGTAGTATCAGGGGTTCAAAGTCTCAGCGGGGAGTTCATTTTATAACCCGATTGTGCTTGCAAGATTCTTATGACACGAACCGTATGCAATCACTTAGGCACTAGGGTATGTGGTTGAGTCCCCTGAGGCGACGGCGATCGGTGCGGTACGGCATCATCTCAAACAACTAATTAGAACGCTTTATGCAATCGGTAGAACACGCATCATCATCATCATCCTAGCCTTTTTCCCGATTGTCTCAGGGTCGGCTTCCCAAACTGAGAGATTTGGCGAGGGCTAAGCTTTTACACAGAGCGACTGCCATCAGACCTCCGCAACACTTAGGGTAAGCTATACCCATTCCCAGTTTAGGCGTCAGAGTTATCATCATCTCTGATATGATGTAACGACTGCTATCTGAGATGGTAAAGATAGCACCCGGGACCAACAGCTTAACGTGCCTTCCGAAGCACGGAGGAAATCGGTGTCAAATTTTGGTCACCCATCATCGGATTGACCGCGCCAATGGTTGCACAACGTTGCGATCATTGTTAAACGAACAAGACCGCGGCGCCACCGAGCTCCGAAACGGTAGAACACGCATAATGAGGAGAAATCTCTCCTCAGCGGCTGAATACCGTTCTCGTCTTACATTTCCATAATCTGGGACGTCCCACACATCTGAGACTCGCAACACTCGAGCACAAAGCGGTATCACGCGCATGAAACAGTGATGAGCGACGGCATTCGGCGGGTAAATAGTTAATTGTTTAGGGATAGTGGGGGTGAGCCCATCGGCCGTAAACGGACCACCTGCGGATTACGGATTTACATGTTCGGTAAATAATTAATGGGTGAACCAATGGTTTGGTGGTTAGAAGCATCGTCTACAGATAATGAATAACCTAAGACAGGCTACGCTGAACCACACAGCGCCATTTTATCTCAAACCAGAGTTACATACACATACAAAGCAAATCATACAAAGCAAACACCCAGATACAAAAAAGCGACCCATCATCTTTTCGCGCCAAACTACACCCACCGTGGTGCATCCTGCCGAATAACAAACGAGGCGCTGGCAACCGACTGGTGGCGGTATAACTGTCGCAGTCATCTGGTTGAATCTCCTATTCAATTGAATCGCTAGCGCGTTCATTGAATGACGACATTCAATTGAATGACTAGACCGAACGTTGACTAAACACGCGTCACTTAACGTCCAACTAGGTAGCGGATTGAAACATAGCCCTTTGAAAAGAGCGGACGTAAAAGCAGTCAAGTGATTGTAATTTTCAATGATCACCTGAGTGTTGATATTTTTTTGATTAGATTTACTTTAAACTGACTTATACGTTATAAAATAGTGTGACAGCATGGATTTACCTATTAATACGCCGCCTCTGGATACTTTTAAAGAAAAATTAAAAACTAAACATTAAACAGTCGGCTTTTACCCATTCAACGACTATGCTAAAATGACGTTCAGTCAAGACGTTGAACGTTTCATTCAATAACTTGACGAGTTGTCCTTTAGGCATTCAATTAAATGTCGTCATTCAATGAACGCGCTAGTCATTCAATTGAATAGCAGATTCAACCAGATGACTGCGACATAACCATCACGATTGAAGGCGTAGCTAAATACCACAGGCCGATGGCGGGCAGCAGCGTCACCGAAGCGAGGAGCTACGCCCTAGATTGCCAACCCGCCTGCCCGGCGTGGCATAATGGATAAAGCCTAAAGATGTTTGCCCAAAGTAAGGAATAATTTATTGGCGATAGGTTGGTGTGATGATGCATAAAATAGGGATGCTTCCAGGGTCAAAATAATTACATTATATTTAGTCCGTGTTTTAGATTATAAAAATATATCGGACACGTTTTTTTCATTTAAACAAAAAATAACAGATACAAGGCATCAAAATGTAGGAGTGGGGTTCTTTGACGTCACTCAGTGGCGAAAAAACTCCCACTCTGTGACGTCACGAGTAATTTGAACGGGCTATACCTTTGTCATTTTTGGTCTAATTTACAAAAGGAAAAATACGTGTCTTTTATTTTTGAACAATCTAAAAGACGGACTAATTACATTTTTTCCGGCAACAGGACTATTATGGAGGGTGCCTCACCTACATATCATCATCATGAGCCTATTGTAGTCCACTGCTGGACATAGGCCTCTCCAGTTGTTCGCCACCTAGGGCAAACTTCTGGAGGCTTCTGGAGACTTCTGGGATGTAAGGGAGCGACCTAACACCTTTTCGCTCCAAGCCATCCTCACCTGCCCGTGGTGCATCCTGCCGAACAACAAACGAGGCTCTGGCAAACCGACAGGCGGTGGTAAAACCATCACGATAGAAGGCGTAGCTAAATACCACAGGCCGATGACGGGCAGCAGCGTCACCGGAGCAAGACGCTACGCCCTGCGATCGCCAACCCGCCTGCCCAGCGTGGCGATTATGGGTATATCCTCCATTCTCCACATATCTATGGTACAATAATATTTAAATTTGATTTTTATAAGAGTGTTGATACGAATACTGCACCTATGTTTGCGCACACGTGTGCAAAATCAATCACTATGAAACAAAAGCCATTAAATCCGTAATGGATTCGTAAGTTATTTCAACGTTTGCGGCACAAATCACCTTCGGCGCTGCACCGTTTACGTTACAGCATTCGCGTCTAAATTAAGAGTTTGTTTGATCTGCTAGTCGCGGTTTCGCTGGCCGATGACGTACGCCCAAATAACGCCATGGCTTCTAGATTACAAGAGTTTATTAGGTTCAAAATTACCGTACGGTGACGAAAAATAATTTACTGGCTGTGGTATTTAGCTACGCCTTCAATTGTGATCATTATACCGCCACCAGTCTTTTGCACAGTTGACGTCCGAATTAAAAGCATTGCGGATTCCTTCCGATTGTGATCTACTAAAATTATGGAATTAACTGACGTCCTTCCTGAAAGGTATACTTAGTTTGGGGATTTTTAAGGCTATAGTGAACAGGATTTATCTGAGTTTAGTGTACTTCATGCTATGCTGCATCGTTACTATATTAGACCTATTTCTGTTTTACCAGCACTTAGTAAAATCTTTGAAAAAAATATTTTTAACCAATTAGTACTTCACTTTAAGGAAAATGAATTATTACATGAAAAGCAATTTGGTTTTACAAAAGGTAAGTCCACTACTGATGCAGGAGTGGCTCTGATGAAACATATATTTGGTGCTTGGGAAAATAAGCAGGATGCAGTAGGTGTTTTCTGTGATTTATCTAAGGCATTTGATTGCGTTAATCATGAAATTTTACTTCTGAAGTTGCGGCATTATGGTGTCTCAAATGTTGCTTTAAGTTTGTTAGAGTCCTATCTAACTGACAGAATTCAAAAAGTTGTTATTAACGGAATTGATTCTTCGGGCGCCCTACTACGTATGGGAGTGCCCCAGGGCTCTATATTAGGACCATTGTTGTTTTTAATATATATAAATGACCTTCCATATTTTGCCGAAGGCTTATGTGAGACAGTATTGTTTGCGGATGACACATCAAAGCTGACAGACATAAGCAAGTATCTGACGAAGTAAATAATGCTCTCTCGCAGGTATTACATTGGTTTAACACAAATAATTTACTTTTAAATTCTAATAAAACAAAATGTATTAAATTCACGATGCCTAATGTGAGGCAAGTAAATACTAATATAATTATGAATGGGGAACACATTGAGCTTGTTGACTCTACGACCTTCTTAGGGATTACTGTGGACTCCAAGTTACAATGGGCTCCTCATATAGGAGCCCTGGCAGGAAGACTTAGTTCAGCTGCATATGCAGTTAAAAAAATTAGGCAACTCACTGATATTGAAACAGCGAGACTTTTTTATTTTAGTTACTTCCATAGTGTTATGTCATATGGTTTGCTCCTATGGGGATCAGCTTCTGACATACAAACTATTTTTGTATTACAGAAGAGGGCGATCCGTTCTATATATGGACTTAAATCTCGCGAATCACTTAGAGAATTATTCAAAGAAATTAACATCCTAACTGTGACATCACAGTACATATTTGACTGCATTATGGTTGTACGTAAGAATATACATTTATATAGTAAAAACTCAGATCTTCATCAGTTCAATACTAGAAATAAGAGCAAACTTGCTGTTTCCAATCTCAGACTTCGTAAAACTGGTAACTCATTCATAGGACAAAGTGTAAAAATGTTTAACAAAATACCGCAAAATATTATTGATCTACCTATACATAGATTTAAATCTCGCATTAAGTCCATTTTAATGTCAAAAGGTTATTATAAAGTACAAGACTATATGGATGACAATATTACATGGACATGATAGTCTGCTCGCTTGCACTTTTTTAAAACGATATTATTATTGTATTATATATTTTAAAAAAGGCTAACTGTTGAGTTTGTTGCGGCACTTCTTCTCGGCAGGCTACACGTCGAAGTGCTGGTAGGAAAAAAGTTTGACGTGCAAAAGTATTACTAGTGAATCTATTTGCAGAAATAAACTATTTTATTTTATTTTATTTTTATTTTATCCATTAGATAAGATGCAGCCAAACGCTTTCTTGGAAAATAAAACTAAGCTAGTCGGTTGCCAGAACCTCATCTGTTATTCAACTGAACAGGATGCACCACGGGCAAGCGAGGGTGGCTTGGGGTGAAAAGATGATGGGTCGCTCTCTTACATCTCATTAATCCATGTATTCACTCCATGAAACGACGGGAGGCAAATATGCTGTGCTACTAAGTATAATTCTCAAAGATTTTCTTTTACATTTGCCCGACTCTGATGTCCACGGTCTGGGATTAGTTTTTTATTAACGCCAAGTTGCTTCTTGATTGGTGCTTCAGCTAATATATGTGCGTAATGTTTGGGTTTTCAATCGATAATGAAGTTAAATAATTTGTGTGTATTCTTTATGTTTTCATTTCTATGTTTACTGTCTAACTTGTCTATGTTTTGGTCCTATGTAGGCACTGTGAGTGCTTAATAAATAAGAGAGATAGGGCTTAACGAATCTTCGCTCGAATTGAGCCGCCCGTCCGGATAAGGACCTCCCTATGAAATACCGCAGTCAAATGACCTCTGGGTCGTGGTTCTGCCGGTGACTAGGGTTTCCGGAGCTCGTGGGGGGTTAGAGTTGGGCCGGCATGGCGGTGGCAACTGACAGTTAACTGACCAGTTACTTGCCCGTTGTTTCAGTGACTTGGGTTTCTCTTTCGCTTTCCATCAGGCGTAGGGAAGCCATTATGTTGAGCCACTATAAAAAAAAACAAGAAATAACATTGTCCCTTCCAATTTATCCTACACTATGGCTCACACATGTCATCGACGCCAATACCTACGTTTGTCAGGACATCGCCTCCAATCCAATCTGTCGTGTTCCCTCCTGAGTCGTAGCGAGGGCCATAAAATGGTGTATCACTCTATTTCGTGTCGACAGCTGTGATACAACCCGCGATTCGTAGCGAAAGATATCTCGGAGGAAGCCGTTGACAGAAAGAAGTATGTGCTTACTATCTTCGGCTTGTCGATTGTTCTTTGTTCATTTTATTTATAAGACAGAGCATGCAAACGGTCCTGAAGGTCACCTGATGGTAAGTGATCACTTCAGCACATACTTGGACACCGCAAGGAACCCCGTAGGAGTTATACTTGTAGGTGCGATGCGTAACTACAGAGTTTCATACCGTTTCTTCTCCGTAGAAATGTACTTTCCGAACACGGCGGTTGCATATTCTTTTACATTACTTTTATTCATCATCATCATCATCAGCCTAATTGCAGTCCACTGCTGGAGTTAGGCCTCTCTAGTTGTTCGCCACTTAGGGCAAACATCTGGAGGATATACCCATAATCGCCACGCTGGGCAGGCGGGTTAGCGATCGCAGGGCGTAGCTTCTCGCTCCGGTGACGCTGCTGCCCGTCATCGGCCTGTGGTATTACCTTCTATCGTGATGGTTATACCGCCACCAGTCGGTTAGCCAGAGCCTCGTTTGTTGTCCGGCAGGATGCACCACGGGCAGGTGAGGATGGCTTGGAGCGAAAAGGTGATAGGTCGCTCCCTTACATCCCCAAAACACTAGTTGTTTGTATAAATCAAGTAAAATTTCGCAAATCTGTTTTCCCTTTACCACACACAGTAATAAAAATCCAAACATGGCGTCCATACTCTTAATACCCAGTGTCTATTTATAACGAAGATATTTATAGCACATCAAGTACACTGATCCAAACAAGGGTTCCGTTGTCCGGGTTCCCGCGGGAACGAGTCGGGAGCCATGTGCAGCGGATGTGGAACAAGGCAACCTTGTTATTAGACAGGCCATTAGAAATCGAGTAATTCGGGAATCGATTTCTGGAGGCAAAAATTTATCGATCATGAACAATGTATCGAATCACAGAATCAGTTTTTTTATATTCATCATCATCATCAGCCTATTGCAGTCCACTGCTGGACATAGGCCTCTCCAGTTGTTCACTACTTAGGGCAAACATCTGGAGGTTATACCCATAATCGCCACGCTGCTGGGCAGGCGGGTTGGCGATCGCAGGGCGTATCTTCTTGCTCTGCTGACGCTGCTGCCCGTCATCGGCCTGTGGTATTTAGCTACGCCTTCATTTGTGATGGTTATACCGCCACCAGTCGGTTGCCTGCGCTTCGTTTGACCACGCGCAGGTGAGGTTGGCTTGGAGGGAAAAGATGATAGGTCGCTCCCTTACATCCCACACATATACATTATATAATAGAGAGGTAGAGCATGCCACACGGCATTAAGTCCGCCATTTGTACCTTCTACGTGCAATAAAGATTAAATCTTCTATCTATCTTCTATACTTATAATAAATCTGTAGAGAGGTCAATTATGTATTTTGTACTTTGAATATATTTTCAAAATATCTATCAGGATATGATTAGTGATCGATTACTGATGCCAAAAATGCAATCAGTAAAATTTTTGTCTGTCTTTCCGTCTGTCTGTCTGTCTGTTCGTTATAGAAACAAAAAAACAAAAACTACTGAACGGATTTTTACGAAACTTAGTACAATTATTCTTCATACTCCTGGACAGGTTATAGTATACTTTTCATCACGCTACAATCAATAGTAGAAGAGCAGTGAAGGGAAGTGTGGAGAAAACGGGAGACATTTGTATCTGGTCCATTTTTTTTAAACCCGACATCCACGTGTGCCACGCCGCCGGCACAGCTAGTAAATACGTATATGGCATACCATTATAAACATAACAAAAAGCCTCCGAGAGACATATCGATACCAAGTGGCCTTTCCAAGTAAAGTTATTTCTTCCCCCGCTTATTTGCCGTGTCAACAAAATCGGGAATAACTTAAAACCCTTTTTCATCCCGGACTTTTTTCGGGTTTCGTTTGTTCACCGTAATTCTTTTAATTAGGGTTGCGTACTTTGAAAGGGAAAACGATACATATTTTTAACATTAAGATCTTTTATTCATTTGTTTATTTTAATATATTTTTTTAGTTGTGATTCAAAGGCTAACAATTAGTCAGTTTCTTCACATCCTTTTTGATATCATCATCATCAGCCTAAAACGGTTACTTGCCCGATGTCGAAGCGACTTGGGTTTCTCTTCCGCTCACCATCAGGCATGGGAAAACCACCACGTCGTCTCACTATAGATAGATAGATCTACTCTTTATTGCATATAGTTGACCTAGAACTAGACAAAATTACACTTGCTGTACAATTTAAGCGTATTTTCGCTATAAGCGATCTCTTCCAGACAACCTTTCGGTAAAGAATTGCCAGACAGAAAGGTTGAAGTGGTTTGGTTCATACGATATAAGATTATGTTCAGATGACAAGCGTTTAAAACTAATACATTTTTGTACAGGCCGTAGGTTCATATGTAAGTATCTGAACGGGGTCTAAGAGTTTACAATATAAAAAATAAAAACATAAAAAATATATGTAAAGAAATATATTTTATTATGATTATAGAAAAAAGATATATTCCTTTACTTTTAGAGTAACCTTGTCTTTGTCCAATATTAATTTGCTTCGCCCGTGTCTCCCCGGGCGGTTTAAGTCCCCGAAATCGAGAAGTAGGTAAAGATACAACCGGAGGGAATTTTAAAAGGTACCTACCTATCTAATAATACTTGTACCTGCGTCAATTTTGTCGTCATTTCGTAAGGATTTCTTTTCGGAAAATTAATTCCAGAATTATAGGTAAATACAATTCACAAATTCATCCTCTTTATCAATATGTACAGTCCATACCTATAATAAAAAAAAAGAAACTGTAATTCTTGTGAAAAAGTCATAATAATAACATTCACCCACACAATAAACAATGTTTCGCATTTGTAATAATAAATACTACATAGTTTTAAATGATTGAATCTATGATAAGCTTATAGCCATAAAATCACCAAAATTATACAAGAAAAATAAATTTTGCTAGCCACTGGCCCGGTATGGCCTCACTTGTTACCGCGGTTGTATTAATTTGAGTTGGTAAGGCAACAAGTCAATTATTTTGGTATGCAATAAAGAGTAGGTATAATACATAGCCCGAAGAATTAGTACGCTGAAGTGGCAGTGGGCTGGTCATATTTTCCGTAGAGCTGATAAAAGGTTAGCAGACGTTGTGTAGGACGCGTAGAAACCCGTTGGGCTGATGACCTTAGAAGAACTGCTGGCAGTGGCTGGATGAGGGAAGCCCGGGATAGAGAAATGTGGCGCGAATCAAAGGACGAACCAAGGCTGTTGATTGATAGATTGAAGAAATATGTCATCATTTTTATAGCTATTCCATAAACCTACTAGTAACTTGCAAGGCTTAGCAGAAATAGATGTAGAAATAATACGTCCTACAAAGTGGGTAACGTACGACATTATATTTAGATGCCCTTAACAAATAGATAACTACTTAATTATAGATTAGCAAAGCAGCCACCAAGCTCATTGCGTCTATAAACTGTGTGAGTGACGCGCAGACTTTACCGTGAACTTAGACTTCGCAATGCACACACGACGCTGCATCGGCTCTCGTACACAGAACTAAGTAAACAGAAATTCCATCTTCGATATTTCCGTATAACATTATAGCAAACATAATATATATGTCGTGGCCACATCGTAGATTTTGCTCATTTCATGAAATGTTCACTGTCTATTGGCCATATCATAATGTGCCCAGGCCAGATCAACGATAAGAAATCGTTCGACGATAGGGCCAGCTAGACTGCTATTTCATGAAACGGTCAATCTCAATCGATCTTAACGTGGAATTATTTCATTGGCTACTGGTAGAGGCGCTGTAAGCGCCAGTGTTGCCATATAAGCATATTATTTTATCTCTTAGCATATCAAAAATTTGGGTGAAACAACGAGATTTTTATAAAATTCATGTAATTTTTAAAGCGGGGTGAAGGGGTGCAACCAAAAATACACTCTTTATCACAGATCTGACACAGTTGGTTAGGTTAGGTTAGACTTGTGACCCTTTTTTACGATATGGTCAAACGTGGGTGACCAAATCGCTAAACGTTTATCGTTTAATGATTTAGTTACCATTAGTTGGCCACTTCATGAAATGATCAATTCGTCGATTTGGCCACGACATATACTCTTATATGAGACAACCGACTGGTGGCGGTATAACCATCACAATTGAAGCCAAATACCACAGGCCGATGACAAGTAGCAGCATAACCGGAGTAAGGAATTATGCTCTGCCATCGCCAACCCACCTGCCCACATGTTTGCCCAAAGTGGCGAACAACTGGAGAGACCTATGTCCAACAGTGGACTGCAATAGGCTAACGATGACACACTAATAAGAAGACCGAACATCTGTTAATCCATTTCATTTGACTGGCTCGGTGGGTCAATAAAATTGGTAGTGACTCCTGCCTTCTAAACGAAAGACCGTGGGTTCGATCCCCACCCGGGACAAACATTCGTGTCTGGCTGTTTATATTTGTATTTAAGTATTTATTTGTGGTACCTTCGTTGTTCTGATATCCGTAACACAAGTGCTTAAGCTACGTACTTTGGAATCGGAGCCATGTATGTGATGTTGTCTGATATTTATTTAATCGAATTTTTGGCCAGGTCTCCTATACGTGCATTTCCCATACTACTAGTTCTGTGTATCCAGCGGAAATAACATAACTGATTCATGAGTCGGTCACCTGTGCCTTGCCAAAGGAAGGCGCGAGAAAGAGTTCGCAATACTTAGCAATTTGTATGCGGAAATGTGTACCTGCTCCGTTGTAGCCGTCAATAAGGACATACTCTTGCAAATATTTCTCTTGTATAACATAATGGTTTCCTTAAGAAATAGCAGATTTTGTTGTTAAAATTCTTAAGTAATAAATACGTTTTTTATAGAAGCTCGACATAATGCCTTCCCTACGCCTGATGGAAATTCGCTTTCCATCAGGCGTAGGGAAGCCATTATGTCGAGAGAGAAGCCCAAGTCGCTGTGACAACGGGCAAGTAACTGGTTAACTGGCAGTTGCCACCGCCATGCCGGCCGAACCCAACATAAACACTCAGACCTATGTCATCATCAGCCTATCGCAGTCCACAGCTGGACATAGGCCTCTCGGTGTTCGCCACTTTGGGCAAATACCTGGAGGTTATACCTATATCGCCATGCTGGGCAGGCGGGTTGGCTATCGCAGGGCGTAGCTCCTCGCTCCGATGACGCTCTACTGTACTAGTATTTGTGTTTGTTTTATGTCTGGGTGATAGTATCGTATTTAAGTACCTTCATGAGTATGACTGACTCGATGGCACATTTGGTAATGACCTCTGCCTTCTGGTCGTGGTTCGATTCCATCTCTCTCCCCCCCTTTTTTTTCCTCCCCCCCCCCCCCCCCCCCCCCCCCCCCCCTTTTCTATGAATAAAATGTATTTCTTTAAAAAATAAAAGTATCTAAGTAAGTTTATCAGTTGTCTAGTGCCCATAGTACTAGTTTCGGCTTATTTTGGGCTAGCTTCAATGGCGCTGTGTGGCCCAGAGTGGCATGTCTTGTGGTTTTTAATAATATTATATTTGTTGTTCGTATATTCCCATTTTCATAACACAAGTGCTTAACTTAGACTTTGGAATTGGGTCAAAGTATGTGATTTTATCTGATGTTAATTTATTTATTCCATGAAAGCATAAATAAACACCGAAAATTATCATTGCTTTTAACGACGTTGAGTGTGGATAGCTCCGGACCTAATTACATATTAATATCTGATAATTACATCCAAAATAATCCGTACTGAATAAATATTTCGTTAAAATCCATGACACAATTTTGTATAACACTCGAAATCAGTAATTGCCGTACAGATAGTGTACGATGTAAATTATTTTTATTGCACTCGATAGAACTCAGAAACAGCTTGCCAGACCGGTTTGAATGTTTTTTTCTTCCTTTTTAGGATTCCGTATTCAAAGGGTGAAAACGGTACCTAACCTCTAAAAATTAACAATCTCGTTGCACAGTAACCCACAACCGCTAAATCAAGGTTTATGCAAATTTACATAGATCTAGATAACTTATGCACTAACCTTTTCACTCGTGAACTTTAACCTAAAGAGTCTCTAGACAACAGACCTTGGCTAGTGCTGCCCTGTCAGACCAGCGGACAAGGCTATGCAATCAGCTGTTTCAGTTAGTGATAAGCATTTGTTTGGAATAGGAATTGCATTCGCAGGGTTGTAAGGGAGCGGCCTATCGTCTTTTAGCTCAAAGCTTTTTTTTTATGCGAGAGGCGGCAGACGAGCAAGTGTGATGCCTGATGGTAAGCAGTCGACACCGCCCATGGATACCCGCAGCTCTAACCGAGTTTAGGGTCGCTGCCGGCCTTTTAAATATGAATACGCTCGTTTCTTGAAGGTTCCCAAGTCGTAGCTGTTCGGAAAGGCTGTCGCAGGAAGTTGGTTCCACAAAACCGAGGCGCGAGACAAGAAGTTCCTCATAAAACGTACAGTCGAGGATCGCCAGCCATCGAGATGATGTGGATGGAATTTCATGAAGCTAACCTCATTTACCCGTGGTGCATCCTTATGGATAATAGATAAGGCTCTGGCGACCGACTGGTGGCGGTATAACCACCACGATTGAAAGCGTAGCTAAATAAAACAGGCCGATAGCGGGCATGAGCATCACCTGAGCGAGGAGCTACGCCCTGCGATCGCCAACCTGCCTGCCCAGCGTGGCGATTATGGCGAATTCCCCCAAATGTTAATTAACCCTTACATTGGGGTCAGATTAATGTTGTCTGATATAATTTTATCAGAATACCAATGAAAGTCAATCGTCATTCGACTTAATTGGAGGGGTGTGACCCATGAAGCAAATACAAAGCTAGCGATTACTTTATCTAATCACTGCTCACCGCAAATATTTACCTATTGACTGTGAAGGGTAAGCATATTCTATACTTATAATAAATCTGTAGAGAGGTCAATTCTGTACATTAAATATTTTTTCAAAATGACTATCAGGGGGTGATAAGTGATCGATACTGATAAATACAATCAGTAAAATTTTTGTCTGTCTGTCTGTCTGTTCGTTATAGAAAAAAAAACTACTGGACGGATTTTAACGAACCTTGGTACGATTATTCTTCATACTCCTGGGCAGGTTATATTTGATTACGCTACAATCAATAGGAGCAGAGCAGTGAAGGAAAGTGTAGGGAAAACGGGAGAAATTTTTATCTGTATGTTTGAACGCGCATCACGCAAAAACTACTGCATGGAATTGAATGCGGTTTTCACCAATGTATTGCTAGAGGTCTAACATAAAATTTAGACACCATTTTATGGAAGTCCGTTATTTTTGAAACCCGATATCCACGCGAGCGACGCCGCCGGCAGAGCTAGTGATAAATGAAGCAGGAATTTACAATTGATTTCATTTTATAAATAATCGCCACGCTGAGCAGGCGAATTGGCGATCTTAGGGCGTAGCTTGTCGCTCCGGTGACGCTGATGCCCGTCATCCGCCTGTGGTATTTAGCTACGCCGTCAGCTGTGATGGTTATACCGCCACCAGTCGGTTGCCAGAGCCTCGCTTCTTATTCAGCAAGATGCACACAGGTGAGGGTGGTTTGGAGCGAAAAGCTGATGTGTCGCTCGGTTGGATGTCGGTTTTTACATTAAGAGAGGAGGAGGAATGGACACCGGTGTTCAATGTTCTATCATTTATTCAGTAGTGCAAGAGAGATCTTTTATCTTCCAGAAACATAAATATCAAAGAATTTTTAAACTATCTGTTCTATTAAGCGAGTTATTAAGCGTTAAAGTTATTGCTTAGACAGCTAAGTTAGACAGAGAGATCCGACGTGGCGGATGACGTCACGTATCGTGCGCGCCATACAAACTCATACATATTCCTATACGAAACTATTTTTCATACATATTCCCTATTCCTTTTCGTGTAACCATGAACTTTTTGTTTCATCATCATCTCCCACAATGAAAATCGTCATTTGGGGTGCCTTAGTTTGTTAGACTTTTTGTTTACTTACTTAATAATCACGCGCAGTGATTGACATATTGGATATAGTTAAGTACCTGAAACAAAATATAGTTTCATTAGTTACATATCAGCACTATTATTATATAGAGGAAATATTTTAGTGTGTGAGAGTGTATTTGTATATGTTTGTAATGATTAAACTCATAAACTACTACTAGAAATTCGGGAGAAACATAAGATTATTGCTATAAAAGATTAGGGATCTTTAAACCCAATGAAATAATTATCGGAACTACCCGAAGCGAATCTAGGGTTTATAGCTAGTTAAGAGATAGCTAGTTTAAGAGAGGTAGGGCATAGCGAATCTTTGCTTGAATTTAGCCGCCCGTCCGGGGAAGGACCTCCACCCTATAAAATACCGCAGCCAAATTATCCCTGAGTCAAGTTAGGTAGGTGAGGCCCGGCCTACTCACCCTGCCGGTGAGTAGGCCGGGCCGGCATGGCGGTGGCAACTGACAGGTAACTGACCAGTTACTTGCCCGTTGTCACAGCGGCTTGGGCTTCTCTTTCGCTTTCCATCAGGCGCAGGGAAGCAATTATGTCGAGCCACTATAAAAAAAAAGTTACCTACATATAAATAAAAACACATTACATCCGGCTATTGTAATACCGGTAAAAGACAACTATAACTACTAATCTTAGATTATCAAGATGACACAATCAATAATCTAACTGTAGATAAATGTCGTAATAGTTGTGTGGAAGTGATCGGCGCCTGCGCAGGGTCACTGACCGCGCGGTGACGTCAGCGGCAGGCGAGCTTTAGCGAGGTTAGGTTAACGCTACTTACTTTGGTTCATACCTAGACAACATCACATACTTACATTTGAGAGAGGTAGGGCATAGCGAATCTTTTTTTTTATAGTGGCTCGACATAATGGCTTCCCTACGCCCTGACCAGTTACTTGCCCGTTGTCATAGCGACTTGGGCTTTTCTATCGCTTTTCATCAGGCGTAGGGAGGCTCAGAGGGCAGAGGTCACTACCAAATGAGCCATCGAGCCAGTCATGCTATACTATGCTATGTTTGTTATAAAAAGTAATAAACTGGTTTGTTATCTCAAAAACGGTGCATGTACACAAGAGCATGTGAAACTATTACTCTACAAACGATAGCCCATGGAAGTAACGTAGTACTTAATACCTCCATGCGATAGCCATTGTGAGCTGTCATCAAGCAATTGTCAGCGAGCAAACAAATTCATCCATTAGCCCATTACGATCATAGCGTCGCGTGCGCCCGTGATCGCCATCAAATTATCCATGTTTGACCATTATATAAGCCACAGACAGTTGAAAATGTTCACCGGTTTTCAACTCTATATCAAGTAAATAAGATTCAAATTAAGTGAAACGGATCAAGAACAAGACCGCATGTCTTTTCTTGAGTGTCGCAAAGTAAGTGATGAATAAGGGATTTCTTAAGATTCTTCACCTGCCCGTGGTGCATCCTGCTGAATAACAAACGAGACTCTGGCGACTGACTGGTGGCGGTATAACCATCACAATTGAAGGCCTAGCTAAATACCACTGACCGATGACGGGCAGCAGCGTCACTGGAGTGAAGAGCTGCGGCCAGCGATCGCCATGTTTTTCATGCACACAAATGTTTGTAATGTGTGGGGATCGAACCCACGACCCTTGGCTCAGAAGGCAGAGGTCCACTACCAATTGAGCCACTGAGCCATTTCAATCTAAAAATCCGCTTTATGCGGATTTTTATAGGGACCCGTTTCCTGCGGCGCACCCGCGCCTAGTGTGTCACTCACTTATCCTTTTACGAGCGACAGCACTCTAGCGTTCCTTTGCGTCGGTCTACGGCGGAAATGAAACCTCTACTTTATTTAACAAATTCTCTCTCTTAGCCGGGAGGGGAGAGGCTAAAAAGGTCCGAGGATACACTCGATAATGGTGTAAAAATATATGCGTGTTGGAGTTTGGAGGTTGAAGGGTTCCGCATAAGGAATCAACTGTTTTTCCCTTGAAAATGAAAAATGCTTTATTACTATCAGAAAAACCTAGACTATACAGTTGATGGTAGTTTAATCAGAAACTTTTGTTTATATCTATATCAGCCCATCGGCGTCCACTGCTGGACGTAGGCCCAGAGAAGGCCAACCATCCCGATCCTGGGCAATCTGCATCCAGTTACTTGTCAGTTGCCTCCACCATGCCGGCCCAACCCTAATCCCCCACGAGCTCCGGAAACCCTACTTACCGGCAGAAACACGACCCGGAGGTCCTTAGGCTGCGGTATTCTATAGGATGGAGGTCCTTTCCCGGACGGGCGGCTCAATTCAAGCAAAGATTCGCTATGCCCTACCTCTCTTAAACTAGCTATCTCTTAACTAGCTATAAACCCTAGATTCGCTTCGGGTAGTTCCGATAAATATTTCATTGGGTTTAAAGATCCCTAATCTTTTATAGCAATAATCTTATGTTTCTCCCGAATTTCTAGTAGTAGTTTATGAGTTTAATCATTACAAACATATACAAATACACTCTCACACACTAAAATATTTCCTCTATATAATAATAGTGCTGATATGTAACTAATGAAACTATATTTTGTTTCAGGTACTTAACTATATCCAATATGTCAATCACTGCGCGTGATTATTAAGTAAGTAAACAAAAAGTCTAACAAACTAAGGCACCCCAAATGACGATTTTCATTGTGGGAGATGATGATGAAACAAAAAGTTCATGGTTACACGAAAAGGAATAGGGAATATGTATGAAAAATAGTTTCGTATAGGAATATGTATGAGTTTGTATGGCGCGCACGATACGTGACGTCATCCGCCACGTCGGATCTCTCTGTCTAACTTAGCTGTCTAAGCAATAACTTTAACGCTTAATAACTCGCTTAATAGAACAGATAGTTTAAAAATGCTTTGATATTTATGTTTCTGGAAGATAAAAGATCTCAATAAATCCATAAAAAAGTCATGCATATTCCCTATTGTTTTTAATGGGTGTTGAAGACGGACTTCTTGAGATTTCAACTTCTCACGCCTGCTGGCGACCCCGGCGACCGGCATATACCTAAATATCTGTGCACTTGTGAAGTGTCAGATCTTATAAGGCTGGCAATGCTGGCATAAAATTAATCGCATGCAAAAATTAAAATGGTTTTTACATTTTAAATTTATAAATAACCGCTTACCATGCCCATTCAGTGAGTTACAATAAAAAAAACTTGTTTGTTATATAAACACGTTCCCTAAAGCATGTTTTCCGAAGCCGTAGAAAAAAAAGCGATTGTAAAAAGTTTTGCTTTGGCAAATGCTGGCTACAATTAGATCCACATGTTTCGTCCAGGCAGGGTGTGGCGCAACTCTCTCAGTGGATATTTTCAACCGACCTTTGCCACAATGCAACGTGGGTTGTTACAGTAAAATAAGTATGAAAAACGAAATGTTTTTATAGTGGGAACAACATAAACTTCTCCTCGCCTAATGTAAAGCGAAAAACCACAAGTCGCTGCGGCAACGGACCATTGACGTCAGTTGCCAATGCCATGCGGATAGCCTGCAAGATAGCTCTGGCTACATACCGGTATGTAAGGGAGAGACCTATCACCTTTTCGCTCCAAGCCACTCTCACCCGCCCGTGGTGCATCCTGCCGAATAACAAACGTGGCGCTGGCAACCGACTGGTGGCGGTACCACCATCACAATTGAAGGCGTTACCCGCCCGTCCAGCGTGATTTTGGACAATCCGTTCAAAGTGGCGAACAACTAAAGATGCCTATGTCCAGCAGTGGACCATGGCAGGCTGATGATGATGATCATACAACGGCTGTCCATATGGTTTGTAGATTTGTCTAGGTCTGTGATCGGAGCAATGTATGTAATTGTTGTCTGATTTTATAAACCGATTTCAAAAAAAGGAGAAGGTTCTTAATTCGACTATTTTTTTGTATTGTTTTTATTGTATGTTTGTTACCACTCGTACTATCGCCAAGAATTGTGATCGTATTTGAAAATTCCTTTTTTTCATAATTGGCCCCATTTGTCACCACCATGTTGAAGTTGTTTTTTTTTTGCTAAAAAATGCTGTTATTTATACTGTGGCATGGTTGGGCCTTGCAAAAATATTAAACTTTTTATTCGGCCCGGCCGGTTATATAAACGTTTTTAATACTGAACTCGTTTACATGAAAAAAAAAACTTTAAAATACTCATTTTCGTCTGAAATGGTCGCAGATTGCTTGTGAAACAACTTTTTAGTACTTATAATAAAATAAAATTTTTCATTCCACATGAAATGTACAAAGCAGATGTTACAAAATTGTAGATAAAATTCAATTGTTAGCTTGCCGTATAAATCTATTATCTCATTTTATTTTAAAACATTTACAGCATTACGATCACACCTATTGTTTGACAAAGGTGAAGTACCATTTCCCGTGGGGTGACAGAAAGGAATAAAAATTACCGCCCGATTTCTGTCGTAAGTGTTAGACATTTCTTGAGATTTCTTCTCAGCCTTGCCGGTGACCGCCGTATTACTCGGCGAAACACCTGTGAAGTCTCTTCAGCGTTGTTCTTGATAAGTAACCGGAATAATCCTACAAACCAGCAAGGCCGTGGCAACTTATAAAGCGACTGTTTGGTTACTTGGCGCTTTCCTATCAGGCAACGGGAAGCCTAAAATGAGCGCTAGAAAATACATTCAGAACGCGTATTGTACATACTTACATGTGAATCGATTCTGATATCTATTTTGATACTTAGTTCACAATAGTGCAAGATAGAATCACGCTTTTACTGCAAACTACGCTGTTCTACCCTTGATATACAGGTTGTTTGTGTGCCAAATTGATATCAGTGATTGGGGGGGTCCTTGGCAACCTCTTTACGCCCCTTAAAAAATTGGTTGGGCCAAGACTTTTTTAAGGGGCGTGGAGAGGTCACTTACTTACTCCGTTGGCTCAGCGACCCGTACTGCATCTTGGCCTCCGACACAACAAGACCCCATTCTTCCCTATCTTGAGCCAGCTCAGACCCGTTGCCGATCTGTAGCCCAAGCTGGTCCTTCTCCATGCACCAAACACCCTGTATATCTGTGGTAGTCCGTAAGTCTACTATTGAGACCCGCATTCTATTAATGGGTATAAACAGAGGCGCATGCGCGGAAGTAAGTTGTTGTCTGCAAAACGTTTACCGCTCAGTACGGGCCTCATGGCAATGTGACTTATGTCAATGGAGTTACGTCTGATTTTGAATGGCATCGGCCTACTTGATTAGGTGGTCTGTATAGAGGACTGGGCAGGTGTCTCAGTAGGTACCAGACGATATGGCATACATTGATATGGGTACAAATTTTACTCACAGTCCTTCACTGTCCAATTCGTCCGTCTGTGGAATTTCCTCCCCCTTTCCATTCAAAGACATTCCCCATCACTTTCGTTTTCCAATCTCGTTTTAAACCTCATGCCCCTTTATGTCCATATTTTCCACACTTTACTTTCCATATTATGGACTCTATTTTAAGGATAGTGTAAGGATACATTTGATCGAATAGGAAAAGGAACATCGCTGTGTAGGGGGAGTCCTGGAGACTTTATCAGCCGGGAGAGATGATGCTCCTTTCAAAAATCAACTTAAATTTTACTCTAACGATACGTCAAGACGGTCCATAACCGCATCTCCCCAATGACCACCTCTTAAATGAATGTCTTGACGAATTATAATTATTAGAGCAAATTTTAAGCAATTTTTTGTAAAGTATTCCGGACTCCCCTTACTTCTATTAATAAAAGGTTTAGGATCACTGCTTCTGACGTTTCAAATGCTATTAGTATAGACAATGTAAACTCGGTTAGAGCTGCGAGTGTCCATGGGCGGTGTCGACTGCTTACCATCAGGCATCACACTTGCTCGTCTGCCGCCTCTCGCATAAAAAAAAATGTTTACGATCTATGTTTGTAAACATTTTGTTTATACCACTAGGGTCCAAAATGGCTACCGGGCCGCTTGATGGTAAGCAGTTACCGCAGCCCATGGACGCCTGCAAGGGACCAGGGACATCGCATTTGCTAAAAGAGAGTAGTTTTTTTTTATAGTGGCTCGAAATAATGACGTCCCTGCGCCTGTTGGACACAAATAGCAAACGAGCCAGCCGTTTTTCGTATGCCAGCAGCAGACCCTCAAATTTAGGTTATGTGGGTGATCGCTTATATTCGCCGCATACGGCCCCGCTAGGGTCATTAGGCACAGTTCTGCTAACTGCACTTTACTCGCTTCGTACCAGACAGATTAGGGCACAAACTATTTGTAAACTTTGCTAAACTAAACAGTGGTGACATTACCGCATTAAGAATATGTATAATTTAACTATGGGATGTAAGCAAAGGAGCATCTTTTCGCTCCAAGCCACCCTTACTTCATCATCATCATCATCGTCAGCCTATAGCAGTCCACTGCTGGACATAGGCCTCTCCAGTTGTTCGTCACTTAGGGCCAACATCTGGAGGATATACCCATAATCGCCACGCTGGGCAGGCGGGTTGGCGATCACAGAGCGTAGCTTCTCGCTCCGGTGACGCTGCTGCCCGTCTTCGGTCTGTGGTATTTAGCTTCGCCTTCAATTGTGATGGTTATACCGCCACCAGTCGGTTGCCAGCGCCTCGTGGCGGTATAACCAACAAGATTGAAGACGTAGCTCGATACCACAGGCCGATGACGGACAGCAGCGTCACCGGGTCTACGCCCTGCTATCGCCAACCCTCCAAAGCCTCCAGCTGCTTGCCCAAAGTGGCAAACAATTGGAAAAGCCTATGTCCAACAGTGGACTGCGATAGGCTAATGATAATGATGAATAGGTATAGATAGGTATTTGTCATGCCGGTATAGGTACATGCCACGCTGAGCCACACAGCACCACCTGGCCCCAAACTAAGCCGAAGCTTGAACTATGGGTACTAGACAACTGATAAACTTACTTAGATACATTTTTTTTTGTAAATAAATACATATTATACATAGAAAACACCCAGACCAATACAAACAGACATGTTCATGAACACAAATGTTTGTACTGTGCGGGAATCGAACTCACGACCCTTGGCTCAGAGGGCAGAGGTCACTACCAAATGAGCCACCGAGCCTGTCTATTTTGAAACCCGATATCCGCGTGCGACGCCGCCGGCTCAGCTAGTACCAAATAAAGTAGGTTCCTATTCTATTTTATTATATCTGGTACTGACTGGACACACCTATCTAGGCTACCTTTACAGTAAATATTTCCAAGTATCTATTTCTCGTCCCATCCCTTGTACGTAAGGGCCGTATAACGAGGGACCTTACTCAACACTGTGATTCAGCCGCTGGGTCCCAACGCCTCTGCATAATGAACCGCCCCCAATGAATACAAATACTACCTGGTGTAGTGATATAAATAAATAAATAAATACCAATATAACTACGTATAATAAAACAGTGTTATACGAGTATATGTGTATTTCAAATAATTATCGATTTAATTTAGATGAACTTTTAAGGCTACTTCTACTTTTTGCCCCTATCTAACACCCCACTTGCCTAAGATGGGGGGTGGAAGTTTGTATGGAGCATTCTGCAATTTTCAAGGTAAAATGCTAAAAATTGGTATGCTGACTATTATATGACTACCAAAAATATCGACCATAATTTTTTTTAAATGAATACGCATAATAAACACTTCTGTGACACACCTACATGAACGCGTGTGAAGCCGCGGGCACAGCTAGTAGATTCTATAATCTAGCAAGTACAGATCTATATCTGTAAGTAGTTGCCATTTATCAAATTTACACGTGTAGATCGTATTCTCGTATTTATACTTCAGTATAGACACCGCTTCGTCACGCCTCAACGCCTCCGTTCCAAGTGGCTTCTCAATAACTAAACGGCGTTATCTGCTCACCGCAGGGTCGCGGCTTCGACCCCCGGCTGGCACTATCTCGCTCGGGGTAAATATAGCTAAGGGGAGATACACACGCCGATTAGTCAATACGACGACGCGTTAATAAAGTGTAATCTTCTGTTAATACTGAACAATTTAAATTATCTGCCAAATTCATCAATTGACACCTTACTCATTCTTTTAATTAGATATCATCTACCCGTAGCTTAGAATAATAATAAATATCAGACAACATCACATACATTGCTCCGATCGCAAAGTAAGTAGCTTAAGCACTTGTGGTATGGGTATCAGTACAACGAAGGTACCACAAATAAATACTTAAATACAAATATAAACACCCAGACACGGAACAAACACAAGTGTTCATCACACGAATGTTTGTTCCGAGCGGGAATCGAACCCACGACCCTTGATTCAGAAGGCAGGGGTCACTACCAATTGAGCCACCGAGCCAGTGTTAGAATAATAACACATGTGTTATTATTCTAAGACCCGTAGGTTGTCTGACAAGATATCGCTAAAAGCGATAAGAACGGCTAAATTGTACCTTTTAATATATTTGTGCCTAGTTTTAAGTCCACTGTTTGGTGTGCAGTAAAGTATATCTATCTATATATTGATGTAAAATAATAATAATCGGGGGTGAATCACTTCCAACTTCCTAATTGCTACTAAGGAATTAAAATTATACAATACAAAGACAGAATGAACCCATAATAAAGTACGTCATGTAACCCTAAAAATGGTGTGATTTGTAACAAAACTCATACTAAAATCTAAAATGAACGCCCAAAATGTAAACTTTAATTCAGAGCAAACGAAAGAACCAAGCGTGTATCCGAAAACACTCTACGTAAAGTTCCGTAGTCAATGAAATGATGTTACACTATGTCTCTCGCATCCAGCACTTGCCAGCTGTTTTGTGCAAATCGTCACTCCACCTGGCCTGAAGTATCCTGGACTAACTACGTTTGCCAATAAGCGTTATCCTCTCCTGATCTCTTAATTATTAAAAAAAGTATTGAAATAAGTTTATCAGTTGTCTAGTACCCATAGTAAACTTCGGCTTAGTTGGGGACTAGATGGTTCCCAGCATGGCATGTCTTATGTTATTTAATAATATATAACTAGCGGGATTTAACGCGCATACCTTTTTTAAAAACCCGACGTTTCGGCCGTGTTACAACGACCGTGGTCACGGGGAGTACTGGTGCAGCGATGTTACTCCGTCTGCGCGTGACCACGGTCGTTGTAACACGGCCGAAACGTCGGGTTTTTAAAAAAGGTATGCGCGTTAAATCCCGCTAGTTATATATTATTATATTATGCAACGCGAAAGCTTAAAAGTTCTTATGTTATTTATTATTACTTCACTTGCGGATCCCTAATAAAACAACACAAATATAGACTCGAAAGGACAGGCCGCAGTCACGAAATTCATAAAACAGTTAGTTTTAACGAAACAAAAAGTAATGTGTCCCAGACACGCACGCCGGTACTCGACTGGACAACAACTACTCCCATGGACACTCGCCAATCAATATCGTTTTAATTCAGAACATTGATTTGTTATCAGGAAAATTGTCGGAAACTTCTACATTTGTCGGACTAATACCTACCCTCACTTCGCCTGATGGTAAGCGGCCGTGAGCTCCAAATGTTAGGTCGACAGCAGTGGAGTAATTACAGGTGGCATGTCGTCAACATGCCACTCGAGGCAACAGGCTAAAGTTGTTGATGGCTTTTTTGGCGCTGATTCCGATATTTTTAAACACAATTTGAGTTGCCACCACCATGCCACCATACAAGCATTACAGTCTCTACTCTACTCATGAGGTTGCCTGGAAGTGATCGCTTACTAGGCTACGCTTCTTATAAGGCCGCCCAAATTGTCCCACAAGATGTCGGCAATAGCTTTTTCTGTAAATGTTTGTATTTTGTCCGGTACAGAATTACACGGTACCTACAGAATATCTATCTATCATTATATTAGGTATAGTGGATTTTTTAGATCAGACGCAAAAAAATCCACTAGTTATGTTATGTAAAAAGATTCGCTATCTAACCGATAATTTAATTTCTGTGCCCCGTTGAAACCTTTGTCCTATTTTAAGACATTAATAGGCTGGTATTTTTACCGTGTGTTTTTATTGGTAATGTTGAAATATCTAACCGTACGCTCCCGAGGACACAACATAATAATACATTTAGGTACAAACAGCCTCTTTGGATCCGCGGTTACTGGTGCTGTTTTGGAGAAAAATACAAATATTGGTGTAACATAGTTCAGTGACGTTTGTGGAGAACCAAATATTAGCCAATTTAACTCTTTATTATGTAATGTAAGGGAGCGACAAATAATCTTTTCACCCCAAGCCACCCTCATATGGCCGTGGTGCATCCTGCTGTATTACAAACGAGACTCTGGCAAGCGATTGATGGTGTAACTATCATGATCGAAGGTGTGACAGCCTATCGCAGTCCACTGCTAGACATAACGCCTCGGTTTTGTGGAACCAACTTCCTGCGACAGTCTTTCCGAACTGCTACTACTTGAGAGGTCATTCGTCTAAAAATCGTTAAATCATTGACGATTTTGCTCCATTTCGGTCATATTTATACAAAACGGGAGATAAAAGAAAAGTTTTGGACGGAATCCAGGACATCGGGAGATATTGACCAAAATCGGGAAAATCGGGAGATCTGGCAACTCTGACCTGGACCATAAATCGGTGTCTGCTCGCCTAGTCCCAAATACAAATGCCTATATCTGTATTTATCATAAAAAATCCTAGTCAACCATCCCCATCTAAAGGTCCCCTTTCAGTAGGCGTTTTGTGCCGAGAGAGAAGCGCTGCGAGCCATTCCGCCGGTACCGCAGCCCCGTTCATTAATACCGCCCGCCGGCGGCGCTCCCTTTGCAAATACAATAGCAGATGTTACAGGGAATTAAAATGTATTTCGCTTAGAACGAGTTTGCGAACTGAATAAGTATTGCGTGTACTTGACGTGGGTCTAGATTATAATGTAACACTAATATTGTAAGAGGAAAGATTTGTATTCTTGTGCGTTTGTTTGTAATAAATAAACACAAAAACTAATTTCAAAAATTCCTTCGCCATTGAGATTCTAGGTCGCTCCCTTACATCATCTTTCCGCTCCTCATCTGCTTTGGTGCATCCTGCCGAATAACAAACGAGGCGCTGGCAACCGACTGGTGGCGGTATAACCATCACGATTGAAGGCGTAGCTAAATACCACAGACCGATGACGGACAGCAGCGACACTGGAGCGAGAAGATACGCCCTGCGTTCGCAAACCCGCCTGCCCAAGCGTGGCGATTATTATAGGTATATCCTCCAGATGTTTGCCCTAAGTGGCGAACAACTGGAGAGGCCTATGTCCAGCAGTGGACTGCAATAGGCTGATAATGATGATACAATGGGATGCTACAGTGACCATTTGTAACACCTTCTTACTTAAACGCCAATAATTAAACCCAAAATACCCGAAGCGAGGAAGTTAGCTTAAAATAAAAAAAAATGATTCTAGTCGACTGGTCGGTCATCGGTACCATGTAGGTACCGATGACCGACCAGCCGACTGCTGATTTTTTACTTACTGTTTTTTTTTTGACACCGTTTTACTCCCTGCCTAAAGAACCCAGGATTGTAAGAGAAATGGAACACATGACTGTACCCTTACTACCCGTGTTGTTAGGTTGTTACTAGTCGTACTGGTACAAAGTTCAGGTATTCACAAGAGCATAACCTCGGGTTGCAGCTAATTATAACTATACTCTAGTACTAGCACAGTCTATTCTAGAAAACATGAATTTAATCTCCTGCCTGTATCAGACTGATCATTAATTTCCAATCACAGACGCAACACATAACCTCTTGTTCGCCATCCTCGGCTAATACATGCCATTAGCTGGAGGCTAAGACGCCATTGTCAAAGTAACAATATATTACAGCTACGCGGTTTGTAATCAACAAATTATTGGCCACTTAACTCTGTATCAAACTGTGTTACATACTCTACTCCGTAGTTATTTAAAATTAAACTCTGTAGCGACGGCGTAAGGCATAAAATGAGAAGTCAAGTCCATGTACTGAGGGATACACATGAAACGATATTCTTTAAATTTTTTTCAAATAATTTACGTCTAAATTTCCAAGGTAAAGAGAACATTATCCGCGTGGTGACAGTTAAAGAAAAAAAATCACCACCCGATCATTTAATCTTCTATATATATATATATATATATATAAAAGGAGAAACTGACTGACTGACATATCAACGCACAGCCCAAACGGCTAAACGTAGGCACTTGAAATTTGGAAGGGACGTAGCTTAGGTACCGTAGGGGTGCACTAAGAAAGGAATTCCCGAAATTCCCACGGGAACGGGAATTAGCGGGAAAATCCTTTTGTATGAAAAATCTAAACCGCTAAAGTTAGACGCTTGAAATTTGGCATGCAGGTACCTTAGTAAATATAAAGTTTAGTTATGGCTGTATTTTGAGAAATTCCCACGGGAACGGGAGTTAGCGGGAAAAAACTTTTGTATGTATAAATTTAAACACGCGGACGAAGTCGCGGGCAAAAGCTAGTAAATAATATAAATAAATAAATTTAGATAGCGGGGCGGTACAAATGTGCTATGTCAGACCTACCTGACAGGTAAAGTCGGTTACTTGCACGTTGTCGAAGCGACTTGGGCTACTCCTTGGCTTTTCATTAGACGAGGAAGCCACTAAGCTCTTTTTCTATAAAACAATCAATCTATTTTACTTCGTGTAACTAACTATAACGTGTGGTCGTGTGTACAACGGCGGGCCCATATTAATCAAAAAGTCATTATTCTATAAGTGTCACGGTAATGATATTGAAGGGTAAACAAAAGCCGATAGAGCAAATGAATAACTGTTTTTGTTGAAGGGCTGACAAGCGTAAAGGTGAGCGATTCGGGGAAAATAGATATACACTCATTTTAGTGACTAAATAAATAAATAACCCAAGACATGCCACGCTGGGCCACACATGGCCTCTAGCTAGCCCTAAACTAAGCCGAAGCTTGTACTATGGATACTAGATAACTGATAAACTTACTTAGATACATTTTTTTTAAAATAAATTCATAGATGTTATACATAGTAGACACCCAGACCAACACAAACAGACATGTTCATGAACACAAATTTTTGTGACATAGTCAGTCAATGTCAGATTAAATACAGATTTATTTAGAAAAATATATAAAGAGCTTGTTTTACTCATCATCGTCATCATCAGCCTATCCCAGTCCACTGCTGGACATAGGCTTTTCTAGTCGTTCGCCACTTTCATCAAACATCTGGACCCATAATCGTCACGCTGGGTAGGCGGGATGGCGATCGCAGGGCGTAGCTCCTCGCTCCGGAGACGCTGCTGCCCGTCACCGGCCTGTGGTATTTAGCTACGCCTTCAATCGTGATGGTTATACCGCCACCAGTCGGTTGTGTAGCAACTTTAAATTCTCCTTTGTTGAAGTTCTCTCTAAACCTTGTAAGAACATAATAGTCAATTATTAAAATTGCTCTGACTGTCTATAACAAGAACTTTGTTTGTGATAAGACGAATACTTTCATGAAATTTCATGTTCTACCCCCTTAATACTGGCTAAAGTTTAATTAGTGTTGTATTAACAATACAGATTCATCTCAAAGATAACAGATTTAGTCAGGAGCATGTAACTCCACAGTGTGTGAAATAACAGTAAGTTTGGTTCACTAAATAAATAACCCAAGACATGCCACGCTGGGCCACACATCGCCACCTAGCCCCAAACTAAACCGAAGCTTGTACTATGGGTACTAGACAACTGATAAATTTACTTATATACATTTTTTGTGAATAACATAAATTATACATAGAAAACACCCAGACCAATACAAACAGACATTTTAATGCACGCAAATGTTTGTACTGTGCAGTTACCGAACCCAAATTTTTTATATATTTAGGTATTTTTTATAGTAGCTCGACATAATGGCTACGCCTGATGGAAAGCGAAAGAGAAGCCCAAGTCACTGTGACAACGGGCAAGTAACTAGTCAATTACCTGTCAGTTGCCACCGCCATGCCGGCCCTATCCCAATCCCCCACGAGCTTCGGAAACCCTACTCACCGGCAGGAACACGACCCGGAGGTCATTTGGCTGAGGTATTCTATAGGTATTATCTTTCACTATGTTTCTCTTTAACACTCACCGCACATACATCTGCTCTCTGCATAGAGGTTAACTAGTAAAGAATGCTCCTAGCATTAAGTTCGCCTTTTGTACCATTTTGTGCAATAAAGTTTAAATAAAAAAAGAAAAAGATTCAACTACAGCTCGTTACTTCCTCATCGAGGGGCTTAAACCTATCTTAAAACTAGAGCTATCAACCACACTGGGTTGATTAATCTCATAGCCTGAGTGTCTCTTTACAGATGTGCAGGTTTCCTCATGATGTTTTCCTTCACTGAGAGAACGTACATAAAAATAAACATACATATTACATGAAATGTTAAATTCAAAACATATTGAGACTTAGCCGAGCTTTAAGGTCTGACTCTAAGCGACATTATCTTCTTAGTTATTTTAACCTGTCCTACTGTTCATTGTACCACTGTGACACAGTCGCGGAATGAAGTTTTGTGAAGTTTGTAATGGAAGGGTGGAAGGTGAAGACTAATTATTATGATTTAAAATTCAACGCGTTCATTAACAAGAGCAGCTTACCACCAAGTTTTGGCCGCTGGATATTTTTTTTAATAGTGGCTCGACATAATGGCTTACCTACGCCTGGTGGAAAGTGAAAGAAAAGATATAGATTAATGATTTGACAGGCTCGGTGGCTCATTTGGTAGTGACCTCTGCCCTCTGAGTCAAGGGTCGTGGGTTCGATTCCCGCAAAGTACAAACATTTGTGTTCATGAACATGTCTGTTTGTATTGGTCTGGATATTTATTTTGTATAATAATGTATAATAAAAACAGTATCTAAGTTAGTTTATCAGTTGTCTAGCTAGCACCCAAAGCTACAAGCTTCGGCTTAGTTTGGGGCTATATGGCGACGTGTAGCTCAGCGTGGCATGTCTTGAGTTATTTATAATGTAGATTATGAACAATACTATCAGCGAAATCACGCAGAAAACATGAGAAAATGTTGACACTTTCTTCTACCGCGTTGATGATGCGCAAGGCTATCAAAGCGCTAAAGTTTAATAGGCCCATGTTAAAGCTACCCAGGTCCACTTTCAGAACAGCACTAACATTTTCCGATAGTCAGCTAAGTGGGTATCTTATCGTCGGTCGATGCTTTTAATTTTGAAACGGGCTACGAGCAGTTATGCCCGGATCGCGGTAACAGCAGCTCGCAATTTTCACTAAACTTTATGAATCTTTCTGTAAAATCCGAACGAAAATTCTCTCCTTTCATAGTCAAATTGCATACATATCGTCTGGTACCGATTTTAACTTATTTATCTTAACTAATATTATAAAGCTGAAGAGTTTGTTTGTTTGTTTGTTTGAACGCGCTAATCTCAGGAACTACTGGTCCGAATTGAAAAATTCTTTTTGTGCTGAATAGACCATTATAGAGGAAGGCTTTAGGCTATATAACATCACGCTGCAACTATTAGGAGCGAAGAAATAATGGAAAATGTAAAAAAAAAAAACGGGGAAAAAATAACTATTCCACGCGGACGAAGTCGCGAGCACGGCTAGTACGAAATCAAGGGTGTAAGAGAGCGACGTATCATCTTTCGCCCCAAGCCACCTGCCTGTGGTGCATCCAGCCGAATAACAAACGAAGACTTGGCAAAGGACCGGTGATGGTTTAACCATCACAATAGAAGGCGCAGCTAAAAGCTCGTGGGGGGTTAGGGTCGGGCCGGCATGGCGGTGGCAACTGACGTAACTGACCAGCTACTTGCCCGTTGTCACAGCGACTTGGGCTTCTCTTTCGCTTTCCATCAGGCGTATGGAAGCCACTATGTCGTGCTACTATAAAAAATACCACAACGCTGATGATGCAGCAGCGTCACCGGAGCGCGGAGCTACGCCCTGCGATGGCCAACCTGCCTGCCCAGCGTGACGATTATGGGCAAAACCTCTAGATGTTTTCCCCATGTGGCGAACAACTGGAGAGACTTATGATGATCAAATCGCCTATATACCTATTGTCTGGTACGAAATTTTTTTTTATTGCTAATAGGTCTTGTATTTGTTAGTAATTCGCCTAAACGACAGTACAAAAGTTTGTGTGAATAAACATGTCCGCTTGTATTGGTAATGTTTGTTATAATTATAATGTACTAGCTGTGCTCGCGACTTCGTCCGCGTGGAACAGTTAATTTTCCTCCCCGTTTTTTTTACATTTTCCATTATTTCTTTGCTCTTATTAGTTGCAGCGTGTTGTTATATAGCCTAAAGCCTTCCTCAATAAGTAGTCTATTCAACACAAAAATAATTTTTAAATTTTCGCGTGTTCAAACAAACAAACAAACTCTTCAGCTTTATAGTAATAGGTATGTAGTATAGATTTATTTACAAAAAATAATAACGCGATTCACAGCTAGGACAAATTCAACAAAAATCCTAGGCCAACCAATTTTAGTTTTCAGTGTCCATTATTATTTTAACAATAATGTTTTTTCCATAGCTAATAGATATCTATTACATAGACTAGGATGCGAGTGGGCGCTCCGATTTTTAATTTCGTTTCATAAAATGAGTTTTCGCTTCGGTCAACAACATTGAACAGTATTAAGGCTATCATGTGGATTCAGCTGAAAATCTAGGTCACAGTTTTTGCTAGAAACTAGGTACCTATTAGGTTTTAGTGTTGACCCAGATAATTAAGCTAAATGGCCCATTCATGGATAGGATTCTTGCAATTTTGCTAGAAGCTTCTAGCGGTAACTATTACTCTACTCGACTAAGGGACTTCTTGAGATTGTAGCACCAGTATCTATAGTAGTTTATTAGCCTGGCTGACGACCACATTCCTCGAAACAACCGAGAAGTAACTTCGGTCACGTTCCTCGATCAATCAATTTATACCTTAACCTTCCTACCTGAAGATTGTCTGGAAGAGATTGCTTACTAGGTTACGCTACTATAGCTTTCTGTAGTACCTTTTCTATAAATGTGTGTATTTTGTGCAATAAAGTATAAAAAAAAATAACCCAGGACATGCCACGCTGGGCCACACAGCGCCATCTAGCCCCAAACTAAGCCGAAGTTTGTACTATGGGTACTAGACAACTGATAAACTTACTTAGATACATTTTTTTTGTAAATAAATACATATTATACATATAAAACACCCAGACCAATACAAACAGACATGTTCATGCACACAAATGTTTGTAATGTGTGGGGATCGAACCCAAGACCCTTGGCTCAGAAGGCAGAGGTCACTACCAATTGAGCCACCGAGCCAGTCAAGTATATCTATCTATAGTCAAAATATCTTGCAATCCAGCATTCTGTTTTTTTTAAGTAGCCACAATTTCTTACCTTAGTACCTCGTTATCTATCAGATAAACTGATGACTAGGCGTTTAACACATGGCAAATGTCAGCGTTGTCAATACATACGTCAAAGGTGTCAAACCGTGCGACAGCTGACCGCATCTCGAACCCGAGACCGCGCGTCTGCGGTCGCCGTGCCCGCTAATTAATCATGCCCGCTTTGCGACGTCTGAGAAACAGTTGGTAGTATGAACTATTAGTATTTGGTCAAAGGCCCGTTCTAACTAACTACATAGTCGAACAACTTGTTAGTAGAGTGTTTTATAATATACGAAGGTTATTGGTTGTTTGAGTATCTTTTCGATAGGTTAAATACTGCATTCAGAACCAGTGATCATCATCATCATGAGTGGCCCGATGACTCATTAGGTAATGACATTTGCCCTCTGAGCCAAGGGTCGTGTCGGGTTTTTCTTAAATTTATGACTAGCTGCTGCCCGCGGCTCTGCCCGCGTGAATATTCGTATAAAACATAGCCTATGTGTTAATCCAATGTATAAGCTATATTACTGTTAAGTTTTATTAAAATCCGTTCAGTAATTTATGTGTGAAAGAGTAACAAACATCCATCCATCTATCTATCCATCCAAACAAACTTTCGCATTTGTAATATTTGTAGGATTTATAATATTAGTAGGATAGTACGACATAATGGCTTCCCTACGCCTGATGGAAAACGAAAGAGAAGCCCAAGTCGCTGTGACAACGGGTAAGTAACTAGTCAATTGCCTGTGAGTTGTCACCGCCATGCTGGCCCAACCCCAACCCCCCACGAGCTCCGGAAACCCTACTCACCGGCAGAAATACGACCCGGAGGTCATTTGGCTGCGATATTTGCCGGACGGGCGTTTCAATTCGAGCGAAGATTCGCTATGCCCTACCTCTCTTACCTCGTGAGTTCTATTCCCGCTCAATACAAACATTTTGTGTTCATGAACATGTCTGTTTATACTGGTCTGGGGGTATATATGTATTTATTTATATAAAAAAGTATCTAAGTAAGTTTATCAGTTTTTGTAGCACCCATAGTTCAAGCTTCGGCTTAGTTTGGGGCTAGATGGCGATGTGTGGCCCAGCGTGGCAAGTCTTGGGTTATTTTTTTATCATCATTAGATATAAGTAGGCGTTTCCGACTGTTCGACACTTTGATCGGTCTTGGACTTCTCGTATCCAGCACTTGCCAACCATCCTGCGCAAATCGTCGCTCCACCTGGCCTGAGTCACTTCTCCTTACTTATCAAGAACCAGTAGGTAATAGCTATTCTTCTTTGCACAAAATAATGAGAATCTATGTATTAAGTTCCCCGATGGAGCTCGATCTCCCAACAAAAAACGATAATTGCCTTGAAAATTTAAAAAATAGTTTTTAGAACAGAATGGATCGAATAAAAATTCCTTTATTGACCACAAACACAATACATATGAATATTTCATTTGTAAAACAACGTACAGGTACACGTTTTCGCTGCATATTCATTTCTTGTTTATTTATGGTTATAAAAACAAAGAGAAGCCTGTTTGTTGTATAATTCTTCTCTATTGAAGCACGTAGCGGGAATATTTTCACGTGGCGCGTGTTGGTACAAATAGGGATGTGCAAAAGTGGAAAGTGACAGGGCCCTCACTGGAGAAGCCTATAAAGAAATAAATAATTTTAACTAATACTGTAGGTATTACATTTTTTTTTTGTTAAAATTAATTTTTTATTTTTTTTTATTATTATTTTTTGTTTTGGATCATTTTAGTATCATACGTTGATATAATGTTTGTAGCACATCTTATTCCTGCTTATACAAATGGTTGCCTGGTAGAGAGAGGCGGCACAAAGATTAAATAATATAAAAATAACTGCCAAATAATGTTGAAAATAATCGATCTATCTAGAAAATATTTAAATAGCTTGCTTCTCCCGCCTGAATTTTGCCTAATATATATCTGCATATATTAAGATAGATAGATAGTCCTTATTGCACTCCATACAATTCACTTAATAAAACATACAAAAAAGGCAAACATACAAAAGAAAAAATGGTTCAAGCGATCTCTTCTAAACAGCTTTAGGGTAGATTTATTTATTTACAATAAAAAGTATGTAAGTTTATTTGTCTAGTATCCACAGTCACAGAACAAGGTTCGGCTTAGTTTGAGACTAGATGCCCAACGTGGCATGTCCTGCGTTGTATTTAATTCTCCAATTTAGCAAAAAAAATTTTGGAGGCCCTTTTCAACGAATTTCATTGAAAGAATGAATTTTTGCGAAAGGCCCTTTTGGCTTTAAACTCATAGCCACATCACTAGTGGCCGGTCCGGCTTTGCACCGATATACAGGATTAACCCATACAGTGCGGATGTTCATGGAGATATATTGAATACTAGCGTCCGCTGCTTTAGCTAATGGTCACCCACCAGCTGGTCTATGTCCAGCGGTGGACAGTCTGCGATAGGCTGATGACCACACAATTTATTGCTATACCTACTATTGTTACAAATTAGAGTGAATAAATGAATATGAATATGACTTTTTGAACGACAACATTCCTTGGATTGCAGATTCTTAGTCAACACTCCTATTGAATTGTATAAACTCAATTTATAGCTCTGCATTGTATAAGTTTAAGTTTTATTATTTAAAAACGTTGTAATACAAAAATTGTAAGAATTTTGGCGATAAAAAGGAGTAACTATCGAGTTTCTTGCCGGTTCTTCTCGGTAGAAAACGACCGTCCGAATCCGGTGGTAGATTCATTATTTATACTTGCATTATTTGACGATTCATGAGTGCTTGTCATAAGCCCGCTTGAATAAAGGATATTTTTTTATTTATTTATTTTATTTATTTATGATAATTAATAGTGCAAGATAGAACGGGTTTTAACGAACTCAGGCCGTTCCATATTGTCAAATTTCCATGGCCCCTCCCTTCTGGTAGAGAACGCTTTCAGGCGTTAAATCTTAGTCCAGTGGAGTCGAAAGGCACCGACCGGGGACCGTGTAAGTGATTTTTAATATAATTTCGCAAGTCGCTTCTCGGCTTTGTTGTGCCGCCGAGTGTGACATCAAAGCGCCCGCCGCCAGGATGCCTCATCAAATTATCTGTTACATTATGCTAATAGAGTAACTTTATTGCGTGCCCATTCGTCTATGGTACTTTGTCAATTAAAGTGTGGTTATTAATTCATACATTCGTATCATCATCAGCCTGCAGTCCACTGCTGGACATAGACCTCTCCAGTTGTTCGCCACTTACGGCGAACATCTGGATCTGGATGTACCCATAATCACCAGTCGCAGGGCGTAGATCCTCGCTCCGGTGACGCTGCTGCCCGTCATCGGTCTGTGCTTTTTAGCGACGCTTTCAATTGTGATGGTTATACCGCCACCAGTCGGTTGCCAGCGCCTCGTTCGTTATATAAGTACACCACGGACAGGTGAGGTTGGCTTGGAGCGAAAAGATGATAGGTCGCTCCCTTACATCCCACCATACAATCTTGTGCACTGTAACATATAAATTTCCAGCGTAGGTACTTGGTTAGTCCCCATACAGATTGCGGTTCAGCGCAATACTATACAATACTAAATCTCGTGAAATTGTAAACGATAAATCTAAAACGATAATAACGTTTACGCCATTATTTTTTAGTGTCCGTTCCCTAATCTTGCCGAGTATTAACGTTGTTTCAAACCGTCTAAAATTTTAACAGGCAGTGTAATCCTGAGGATTATCAGAAACGCTGACCAGTGGTTCTGAAACTGTCACACATGCTTACAACAAAAAATAATGGCATACTAGATCGCCAGAAATATAATATAGTGTATGTACAAGACCTGCATTTTGACCCAAGCGTCCTGGATTCGATTCCCACAGGAAAATTCGTGAGATAATCAATGATGTTTGATTCTTATCTGCGTAATCATATATATTTCTTTAATGAAATAGTTTATTGATTCCAAGTTTCTTTAATAGAGTCTTGTTTGTTTGATAAAATAAAAAATAGCCAAGTAGCCGTGGTATAAATTGCACTAAAATTATTTAGATTTTTAGGTATTTGTAGTAAGGTCTTTGTGATGAGCATTGGAGTTTGTTTAGTGTCCTTATATTCATCATCATCATTATTCATATTGTCATCATCAGTAGATGTACTGTATGGATCGGAGTGCTGGCCTATTAAGAAGACGGATGAAAGAAGAATGCATGTTGCAGAGATGAAAATGTTGAGATGGATGTGTGGAGTGACCAGAATGGATAAAATAAGGAATGAGTACATTAGGGGAAGTATGAAAGTGGCACCAGTGACGGAGAAGTTGAAAGGGAACCGTCTGTCTTGGTATGGGCACGTAATGAGGAGAGATGAGAGACATGTGACCAAGACCGTGATGAAGATGAATGTGAATGGGTGGAGAGGGCGAGGCCGCCCGAAGAAAAGATGGATGGACTGCGTGAATGATGATATGGCTGAGAAAGGAGTGAATGGGACGATGACGGCTGATAGGGATGAATGGAAGAAGAAAACATATTGCGCCGACCCCAGATAATGGGAACAGGGCAGGCAAATGAATGATCATCAGTAGATTTACCTAAATGTTATTGGTTGTGGTAGCGATCATTGTTATTTATCATATTTTACCTAGGTACTTGTATTTTGGGAACCACTGATTTAGTAAACCATTCATCGAAAACCTATCAATTCTGCGGATTATAAAAAAAACACAAAACAGACGTAATCCAATAATCCGCGATCATTGGTAGCCCTCTCTAACCTGAAGGTATACTCCCAACATCATTATCTATGTTTCGATTCGTTTTGATACTTTAGGTGATTAACACAATGCGTGTTCTAACGTTGCTTGTAAATAGTTCTATACAATCGTATCGTAAAAAACCGGCCAAGTGCGAGTTGGACTCGCGCACGTAGGGTTCCCTACCACTGATTGAATGAAAAAAATTAGGTAATTTGATTTATGATGTTTAAAAAAAAACTACTGTCTAGATTTCATTGAAACTAATTTAGTTAGTAGTTTACATAGTAATACACATCATATATTTTTTTCAGTTTTATAGTGCCCATATTTTAGAAGTTACGGGGGGGGGGGGGGGGGGGACACACATTTTACCACTTTGGAAGGGTCTGTTGCGCAAACTATTCATCTGAGAAAAAAATGATGTAAGTAACCTCAACATCATTTTCAAATACCTGTCCAAAGATACCCCACAAGTATGGGTTTGATGAAAAAAAAATTTTGAGTTTCAGTTTCATGTATGGGGAACCCCAAAAATTTTGGATTTTTTTCTGATTTTACTTTAAAATCTTATAGCGGTTAACAGAATACATCCACTTACCAAATTTTAATAACGTAGCTCTTATAGTTTCGGAATAAACTGGCTGTAACATACGGACGGACAGACAGACAGACAGACAGACATGACGAATCTATAAGGACTGTATCCAACTACGTCTTTATACCACGAGGCAGAAGTATTAACAGTGAGACAATTGTTTGTACTCCTGAGTATATTACGACAGCATTCCCAAATAGACTATAACCCGACCACAATACATACCAGAAGACGGTACGTGGTCTGCTCTAAAGAAACTTTCCGCACACAATTTGTAAAAAAATTCTTCTGTTACCAAGCTAGTAGACTATATAATCTCGCTAACAAAGAGCTTGACATTTATCCCAAAGCGAGATACGAATGTAAGAAAAATGTAACTAACTGGCTTATGAGTAAAAACTATGTGGATACGGAGACATTGATTGTTAAGTAAGCTGAGCGCCCCCAATCACTAACTAACATATACATACCTATACCCAAACACACATGCACACAAACACTCACACATACTCACACACACACACACAATATAATAATGCTGGAGAGATAATGAAGTATAAAATATTAACTCTGATTTGGTTTTTTTCGTGGATTTCGCGCTCAAGTTTGTATGTTTTATTTTGTAGTGTATCTGTAAAAACTCATTAAAAATATATTATAACTAGTGTCATTGCCATACGGTTGGGAGCCTGGCGTTCTAAAATACAGGCAGATTGCTGCCTACATTAGACGCCAGTCTGCCACAATTTAAAGTGAATAAAATAGTATAATTATTAATGTAATAGTACATCTTTATTATTGTAAAAACATTTCAAATTGTGGCTGTAAATAAACATTTTTATTATTTATTATTATTATTATTATAAGGGTCCCGTTTTTGCCATTTTGGCTACGGAACCCTAAAAACGCACATTCCAACACACAGAAAATGCATCCACGCTCGTTCATACGCGCCTTCAAGCGGATAAGACACAGCATTTATTCGCTCTTGCTGGTTCCACTGTAAATCAGCGTCTTGGCTGTCTTTACGTCACGCCTTGACATTTAATAATAATAATAATAAATAAATAATAAAATCTTTATTTATACAAACACCAGTTACAATTATATATGTGGCCCTGACCCCTGAACTAGTAGTAACTGTATTACAGGAGCCAGTGTCTTCCCAATGAAGTCCAAAAAGAAATTGGTAAATAGTACAAACAGAAAATGAAATTTGCTTTATTTACTTTTATCATACTCCTGTATTTTTGAATGTGCGCATAAGATGTTTTCTTTCTTTCTTCTTTCTATACCGAGACCCGCTTTTTGAATGAAATGTGTCAGTGCCGCGTCGTGAATCCACAGAATGCAAACTAGCACGAACATGCAGATCACTCCCGTAACTACGTAAGTGGGTCGTGGCGTAGGTTGATAGGAAAATGCATTAGGACGGTGTCAACTGCTTACCATCAGGCATCACACTTGCTCATCTGCCGCCTTTCGCATAAAAAAACGAATATTAACAAATAACCCAAGACATGCCACACTGGGCCACGCATCGCCATCCAGCTCCAAACTAAACCGAAGCTTGTACTATGGGTACTAGACAACTGATAAACTTACTTACATACTTTTTTTTGTAAATAATTACATATTATACATAGTATACACCCAGACCAATACAAACAGACATGTTCATGAACACAAATGTTGGTACTGTGCGGGAATCAAACCCACGACCCTTGGCTCAGAAGGCAGAAGGAGAGGTCACTACCAAATGAGCCATAAAGCCTTCTAGTGTACTATTAAACGTCGAGTATCAATATCGCTTGTGCAGTGCCGGAGATTCGTAACAACACGAAACTTCAGTAACGATCTTAGAAGTAGGGATTCAGTAACGAGACACTGACGTGTGAAGGGCAGCTTAAGCTGTTACCGTAATTACCGTATTAAGGGATTATTCTGTCCACTAGCATTGTAGCCATTGTCATTTGTACTTTAAGCTTAGCATTAAGAAGACCAAAATTGCTTTCCTATGTCATATTTTCCGACAAGATAGACGGTCAGCGCTTTTTTATATAAAAAAGAAAGACGATAGTGGCGCGCACCAAGAGGTTCAGGTCCTCGTTCTTGCCCCGTGCCATTAAGTCACGGAATGCCCTTCTAACTCATGTGTTTTCTTCCTCTTACAATCCTGGGTTCTTTAGGCGGGGCGTGGAACGGCATCTCAGTGGGCCTTCAGGGTGAGGGCGACAGGCACGGTGGGCTTGTCCTAATGCCTGGTCGACCTAACATTTGCATCTCTCTCTCATCCTAAACGCTCTTTTTACCTATCTAAAAAAAACGTTATGCTGGGCTATAATAAAAAAAAACCTGCTCTACATCTCACCGACTATTAAATTACCTGTCTACATACATTTTTCAATTCGTCCGTAACACAAACGACCCTAAATTTGTTCTACGTCGCTACGGCTCGCGATAGAGCACGGCGCCCATCCGCACATGTTTTAAACATTTTCGCAGAGGTTTAGAAGCCATATAGAGTGTATGACTTATGCATTTTATGGTGTTTTCTTCCTATAAACGGTCGGTCACTCTTGAGTAGGGGAGATAGAGCATAGTTATGACTTGGGTATGTACTCACAATAGTTCATCATCATAATCCGCTTATAGGTTGTTCGCCACTTAGGGAAACATCTAGAGGATACACCCACAATCGCCACTCTGGGCAGGCGGGTTGGCGATCGCAGGGCGTAGCTTCTCGCTCCGGTGACGCTGCTGCCCATCATCGGCCTGTGGTATTTAGCTACGCTTTAATCGTGATCGTTATATCGCCAAATAATAAAAGACCCACATTTTACTTTTGACCTGCATTATTAAAATCTTTCATCCTATCCGAGTTTACAAAATCGAAAATTATTTTTAAAAACCACGTTCTAGTTTATCCCGGTTTGTTCGTTACGCGCCATACACTGATATTCGCATTCTGCCCACAAATTTCGCGGGGACGTAAAATACAAAATGGCAAAGTGTTGTAGACTTGTCGATATTGAAAGTCGATAAATATTTCACCTGAGATGTATGACTATATAAACTATTTACTCTTTAAAATATATTCAGTACTCAACCAGAACTCGTGTGCGTTTCATTAAACTATCCTCCGTCTCTATATGGCGACCGTGACATCGTGATGTATCGCGCCGTGAATCATTGGTGTAAAATTTCGATACCATAAACGGGCCACTTTTATTCGACACAATGGAACATCTAAAGTACACATTACTATTGGAGATATTAAAACGCAGTATCTGGAAAAATTAACCATGGGCAAGGGACAATCTAAACAAGAAGAGGTGATAATTGCGCAAACGGCTTCAGGAGGCACCAACACCACCGCGCCTGAGGGGCAACCGCCAGCCCGCCCCCAGCGCGCCCTCAGACACCGATCCGTCCAAACAAGCGAAAAATGTTGTGCCTTGTGTCAATAGTGTTAGTGAATCTCAACAACGATGCCACTACTTCCCATCGTGAACTGGTGTTTCACCTCAGCACCCTGAACATTATTTTGGCGGCGATTTTCAGTGAAAGTGATGTAACGTGTGTGTAACCTACCTAGCAGTATGTATGAACTATTATCGGCATTTATCTACTTATATTATATTTAATTATTAGCCTTCCGTTGATGTAATATTGACGCTGTACAGCAATGTTTAGTAAAATATGTATGAGAACCTTGTTTACTTATATGAGGAGTTACGTAACGTAAGAAAATATTTAATAAAAATCGGGGCTAGTAGACGTCACGGAGATATTGCTTTGAAAAAGTTAAAAGAGGCAGATGATTTAGTAGAACGTTTTAATGTACACTTACAAAATGTTGGAAAAATAACTTTAACACGCGATGAAACTAAAGATCTTGACTTTATATGTAAGGATTTTTTTGAATTATACGATAATATTTTAGACTTGTTAAAATCTAGTTCAAAGACGACTAACGAAAAAGTAAATATGGCTTCGTTCGATTTAAAGGTTGCTCTGAGCTTATTACCCGTCTCGAAAGATGACGAAGTTAGTATTAACCAGTTAATTGACGGTATTGAATACTATCAGTCGGAGCTTGATTCTGATGGCAAAGTTAAGTTGATCAATTTTGTCCTCAAAAGCCGTCTTTCTCAATCGGCAAAACTGAAGCTAGCCAAGACATATACTAGCGTCAGTGAATTAATAACAGCTTTGAAATTACACTTATTGCCAAAAAAATGTGCAACATCTTTGCAAAAAAGGCTATTAAATTTTAGACAAAATGAGCTCTCTATCGATGAGTTTGGTAAACAATTGTCAGAAATGTTTGTGGATTTGACGATTTCTCAGTCCGACGGCAATGAAAATGACGCTATCTTATTAAGAAAGATTAATGAAAAGCAAGCAATAAATACTTTTGCCTACGGGTTGAGAAACCGCCGGTTAAGCACCATAATATCAGCGAGAAGTTTCACTACCCTGAGTGATGCTGTGCAATCAGCCATTGACGAAGATACCAACACAAGCGCATCTACTTCTGCTGATGTTATGACCATGCGACGGAATACTAATATTTCTTTCTATCAGAACAGGTCCCGAAGGAATTTCTATAGAGGTAACAGAGGAGACTTTGCGCCAGGCCGGGGAGCAGTGCGGCCCCCTTCTCATTTTTACAGTCAAGGTGCAGCCCCATGGCAAGGCAGCGCGCGGGTTGCCAGTGGTCGTCACGGCACCAGGCGTGGCAGCTATAATTCGTCCAGAGGTAGGACATTTTTCAACCAATCTAGGTCTCGAGGTCAAAAACAGCACATGCATATGTTGACTAACTCAGATTCGACGAATAATCAAAATATTTCAACACAAGCCGATAAGTTTTTTCGAGGCTAAAGAAGTAATTATGTCATGCAGTAACATTTGTTATATTTCATTACGTATCGAGTGTGATAGTAATTCTAGTGATTGGCTAATTGACACCGGCGCATCGATCTCTGCGGTGAAGTACAAACATGTTCGTGATTTATGCATTCCTATTCAAAACGAGAGGCTTGTCGTAAATGGTATTGGAGGCAAAGTCCAAGCTATAGGCTATGTTTATCTTAATCTGATAGCGGGTCAAGAAACGTTCCGTCATAAATTCTTTGTATTTGAAACGATACCATGTAAAGTCAGCGGCATATTAGGACAAGACTTTTTGCATAAGTACCAATCAGTTTTGAACTTTGGAAATAATAGTTTTACACTTTGGAAAAATAACATTAAAATTTGTTTACCCATAACAAAACAGAATCGTTCTTTGACTATACCCGCAAGGTCGGAGTCTATACAGTTTATCGAAACTGAAAGAACAGAGGAATGTGTAATTTGCGCTTCTGAATTAAGTAAAGGTATTTTCATGGCTAGTACTTTAGTGACCCCTGTAGACGGTAGAGTACCTGTACGAATTTTAAACACTACTGATAAAGATTGGTGTGTGTCTGAACTAAAGCCTACTCTTCATTTAGCCAGTGACTATAATATTTGTCAATTTGAAAAATCGAAGAAAAACGCGGATCGAGTTAAGAAATTATTTACAAAATTAGATTTGGAACATTTAAATTCAGAGGAAAGGACTACCATAAAGAACATTTGCGCAAAGTACAACGATATTTTTTATCTCGAAGGAGACAAGTTAACTACCACTAAATTATATGAACATACCATTTCTTTGAAACCGAATACCCAACCAATTTTTTCCAAACCGTACAGACTTCCACATTCACAAAAAGAGGAAATACAGAAACAGATAGATAATATGTTAGACCAGGGTATTATTGAGCCTTGTAACAGCGAATGGTCCAGTCCTGTGCTTTTAGTGCCTAAAAAATGTGACGCAAATGGTAATAAAAAATGGCGGTTAGTCATTGATTACCGGAAATTAAATAACTCTATCGAAAACGATAAGTTTCCATTGCCTAACATAAATGAAATTTTAGATTCGTTATCGGGGTGTATCTATTTTAGTCATTTAGACTTAAATCAAGGATTTTACAACGTTAAACTAAAAAAGGAGTGTAGAAAATTTACAGCTTTTTGCTCTGGCAGTTATCAAATGAGACGAATGCCTATGGGTCTTAAGACAAGTCCAAATTCTTTCGCACGTATGATGACCATGGCGATGGCCGGGCTTACATACGAAAAATGCTTATGTTATCAAGATGATCTGATTGTGATTGGAAAAAGTTTGTCGGACCATAATAAAAATTTAATTGATATTTTCGAGAGAATCCGTAACGTTAATTTAAAGTTAAACCCGCAAAAGTGCGATTTTCTCAAACAAGAATTATTATATCTAGGACATGTCGTATCAGGTGATGGTGTACTACCCGATCCTGAGAAAATTGAATGTATTAAAAATTACCCCACACCCCAAACCACTGATGAAGTAAGACGATTTGTCGCCTTGGCAAACTATTATCGAAAGTTCATTAAAAATTTTGCAGATATAACTTACTACCTAAATTGTTTATGTCGGAAAAATGTAAAATTCGTTTGGGATAAAAATTGTCAAAATTCATTTGATACGCTTAAAGAACGAATGATTTCACCCCCAGTTTTACAGTATCCAGACTTATCAGAAAATAACCGGTTTACTGTACAAACTGATGCATCGGGGTACGCATTAGGCGCAATTTTGTCAAACGCGGATGGCCGACCTGTCGCTTACGCGAGCAGAAGCCTGAACAAGGCTGAACGCAATTATCCCACAATCGAAAAAGAGTTACTTGCAGTAGTTTGGGCCGTGAAGCATTTCAGGCCGTATTTGTATGGTCGCACCTTTAATATTTTAACCGACCATAAGCCATTAGTATACTTATTTAATTTAAAGGACCCGTCAAGTAGATTGCTAAAATTCAGATTAGCACTAGATGAATACGATTATTTAGTCGAGTATGTGAAAGGCAAAGATAATGCGGCTGCAGACGCGTTATCTCGTATGACTATAAGTTCGAAAGAGTTGAGTGAAATGCATGAAAGTGTATGTGTGATGACGCGCGCTCAGAGGAAAAATTTAGTTAACCCTTCCCGGGATGATATTGTTTTGTCTGATGAGAGGTCTGATCAACCCCAAATCGTTGAAACACATATCAAACCCAGGAACGGTGTAGAACTCAGATTTATAGACCGTAGTACATTAGAAAAAATACGTACTAGAAAGATAATTACGAAGGAAAATAATATTTTCTCATTTTCTGATGAACAGAAAATTATTTATATTAATCCATCTGCTCAATCACAATTTACGCAAGCCGAATTTGTGAGAGCGATGAGTGAATTTTGTATAAAACTTAAAATAGAGGAAGTATATTTCTTAAAAAATGATAACTCGAAGATATTTGTACAAAAATTAACTGATGAGATACGTAATAATAAAAATTACAAGGGGCCCCGCCTTTGCATTTTGCAAAATGTAGAGAGAATAGAGGATAAGGATGATAGGAGGGTTATTCTTAATGACTTCCACCTTTTGCCCACAAGTGGCCACGCGGGCATAAGGCGGATGTTTAATAATATTAAAAAATATTATTTCTGGCCAAAACTCGAAAAGGACGTGATTGACTTTGTTAAAAAATGCCCTCAGTGTCAGAAGCAAAAATATACAGTTGTTGTTAAAGAGCCAATGGTGGTGACTTCAACTGCGCACTCAGCATTCGAAAAGGTATTCTTAGATATCGTAGGACCAGTAGATAGGGACTACTATAATTACAATTACATTCTTACCATACAATGTGAGTTGTCAAAATTTGTCTGTGCTTGTCCACTCGTTACTAAAACGTCAGAAGAAGTCGCTCGAGTGTTCGTCAACAATTTTGTGTTACAGCATGGCGTGCCGGGAACAATAGCTACAGACAGAGGTACAGAATTTATGTCTGACCTCTTCAAGGATATGTGTAAGTTGCTTAATATTTCTAAGTTAAACTCTACAGCTTATCATCACCAAAGCATCGGAGCGTTAGAAAACTCTCACAAAAGTTTAGGGACATTTTTACGCATCCAAATAGACGAGAAGCCAGACTCATGGAGTACTTGGCTACCGTTCTGGTGCTTTGCGTACAATACTACTGTACACACTTCTACACAATTTACACCTTTTGAGCTGGTTTACGGTAAGAAATGTAATTTGCCAAATAATCTTTGTAAAACTGTTGAACCATTATACAATCACGACTATTATCCTTTAGAGCTCAAGTATCGCTTACAGGTTTCGCAAACTGAAGCGCGAAATAATTTAATTAGAGATAAAATTACTAGGAAAAGTAAGTTTGATAGGTATACTAATCCCGTCTGCTATAAAAAGGATGATAAAATATTGATAAAAAACGAGACTGGTAATAAGTTATCGAATTTGTATTCCGGTCCATATACGGTTATACGAGATGTATCGCCTAACGTAGAGGTAAATATCAATGGGAAAGTTGATTTAATTCATAAGAACCGAACAAAGCCATACTACGATTAAATGTCAATCTGTAACTATAAGTTTTATTATTATATCTACTCATTGTATTATACAAATAGGTTAAATATATTTCGTGCACGAATGTTAATTAAGTACGTATTAATTATTAAAAAGAAATAATAAATCTATTCTATCTATTTACAAACTTAATAAAATTATGTAAGCAATCAGTAACTATTAACTAAAATATAGGTAGTAACTCGAGAACCGCTTGTTGAGATTGTTTATAAACACTGCGGTGATTAAGACACTAATACTGATACTATTATCTTCATGTTAAATTGTAACTACTTATCAAAATAATGTAATCATTTAAGTTAAGTATCCCTTATTACATTATGTACTTAGAAAATGTATAATATTTTCTTTTAATTAATGTTGTTATGTTACAAAGCGTACTACATAATAATCGTGTAATTTTATTTTGTGATATAAAAAAAAAAATATTTGCTAATGTAAAAATTTTTTTTTTTACTCGCCCTGGGAGGTGAGATGTATGACTATATAAACTATTTACTCTTTAAAATATATTCAGTACTCAACCAGAACTCGTGTGCGTTTCATTAAACTATCCTCCGTCTCTATACACCAGTAAAGTTACATAGTTATAAGGGAGACGTAATGTAGGACGCCCAACTACCCGTTGGACTGATGACCTTAAAAGAACCCCGTGTCCCTGCCATTTGCTGCCTTCTGGCGACACAGGGGGGTTTAGTGGGTATACCCTCTCATTTTGGGAGGTGTGAGTCCCTCACACTATGCCGACTCCCCCCGGAGGCGGCATGAAGGTGCTTAATGCATTCCCTACGTCCAGCAGTAGACGTTTGCAGACGGTTGTTAACCACTTTCGTCAAACATTTACAGGTTTTACATGGGTAAAGCACGTGGTTCCCAGTGGGCGATTATGGAATCGCCACACTGGGAAGGCGGGTTGGCGATCGCAGGGCGTAGCTTCTCGTTCCATAAATAATTCTATCTGGATATCGACAATAAATTCTCAGCTCCACCCTACAGCCCGCGCCATAACTGTGGTTATTTTAAATATATTTTGAGTTTACAGCGAGACTTTGGCGAAATAAAGTAAAGACCAATATTTATGTTGTAGCAAGTTCGCGCCAGACTCCGCAGCCGCAATATCGCTGCGAACTTACAAGGCGCCATTTTGTTTATGAGTATCGCTGTAAATTACTTGGGTTTTATAATAAGTATACCATCTTTGAAAATGAATATAAGTTTGCTTGAAGGATATCGACAATTTGGTAAGCAAATTATATCTACTTAGCTAGCAGCCCGTTTCGGCTATTTAAGATAAACAATTCATTGGGTTACTTTATTGGCGTTTTAGTAAGGATTCCGAGTCTTTTCTAACAATAAATAAAGCATATGTTACTCAGGGTGGACGTAGCTTTCAAATGGTGAAAGAATTTTTGAAATTGGTAAAGTAGTTTTCGTGTTTATTAATTACAAACATATCTACACTCACAACTCTTTTTTTTATAATATTAGTGTACTCGTAGAATGTAGAAGTGTAGATTAATCATCATCATCAGCCTATTGCACTTGCAGTCCACTGCTGGGCACAAGCCTCACTTTGGGCAAATTTTTTTTTAGTAGCTCTACATTATAGCTTCCCTACGCCTGATGGAAAGCGAAAGAGAAGCCCAAGTCGCTGTGACAACTGGCAAGTAACTGGTCAGTTACCTGTCGGCAGAAACACGACCCGGAGGTCATTTGGCTGCGGTATTCTATAGGGTGGAGGTCCTTTCCCGGACGGGCAGCTCAATTCGAGGGAAGATTCGCTATGCCTTACCTCTCTTAAAAATCGCAAATCGGGTGTTACTATGTAGGAAAGAAAGAAAAGAAAATATGTTTATGTAGGAATAAGTATGTAATTTATTTACAAAAAAAAGTACCCAAGTAAGTTTATGAGTTGTCTAGTACCCATAGTACAAGCTTTGGCTTAGTTAGGGGCTAGATGGCGCTGTGTGGCCCAGCGTGGCATGTTTTCGGTTTTTTTTTACTGTCCCATAATATGGTCCTAATACTGTAGTTTTTTTCCCGCATGCCCCCTGATACATTATCCCGTAGGCCGTAAGAACCGGTTTTCGTGTTTCATTTGACGTTAACGGCCCGGTTCATCCGGCCGGTGTTTAAAACCCATAAACCCGGTTTATTTCCCCGTCTAGCCTCGGCAGCGAGCCGGGCGAGGTCACAGTGAATATAATTGCCGTATACCTACGCCTTTTGTTTTGACGACTAAGGTAAAGTCTGGAATAAATGGGCAGCAACGCTTACCTCGTAAGTGGCGAGCATTGGGAGAGGCTTATGTCCAGCAGTGGACTGATGTGGGCTGATGATGATGAACGCTTACCTTACAAGTAAAATCTACCTGATTACTGCGTTCACCAATCCGCCTGCCAGTGTGATGACTAAGATAAACCCCCCAAATAACAATTGTCATTGGACATGGACGTTTGCACGCTGATGATGATGATCTCCGAGAAACTAATGCACTCATCATCATCACCAGCAAAAATCTGAAGGCTTTACCTATAATAATCGCCACGCTGGACAGGTGGGTTAGCGATTGTAGCTCCTTGCTCCGGTGACGCTGCTGCCCGTCATCGGCCTGTGGTATTTAGCTACGCCTTCAATCGTGATGTTTATACCGCCATCACCAATCGGTTGCCAGAGTCTCGTTTGTTATTCAGCAGCAGAATGCACCACGGGCAGGTGAGGGGAGCAAAAGTAGAGGTCGCCCTCTTACACTACTAATCAATGCACCACTGAATAAATAATAATAGAACAATTTGAACACTGGTATCCATTTTCCACTGTGCCACTTTTCCCGGCCGTATCTCGGAATTCAAGATTTATAGACTTGCTGATCTTTTTATATTGAAGTAAGTTTTGAGGCACGTTAAAAACTTACAGAAAGGTTGGATTAAGGATAAAATTGGGTACGCATTTTAACGACGACTGCTTCGTAAGAAAGACCATTTAGATAGAAATTCTGTTTCTATACTGTAAGTATTCAAATTGTAGCCATAGTACGGGTACAATTTGAATCTTAATTATAATTGCGTTTGTAAAATCATGTACCTAATTGTATCTATGCTGCAATGGACAATAGAGTACGAGGGTATTGGAATAAACGAATTGTTTTGCTAACGAAATGTAGGACGCCCTCCAATACGGTTGGAGGACGACTTCAGTAAGACGGCTGCTCGATAATGGATACAGATTGTTGGTGTTTTTTAGAGGAGACCTACGTTCAGCAGTGGACGGCAATGAGCTGATTTATCATGTCAATCCAGGGGAGAAAGCAAGGACATTTTACATAAATGTCCTTGGGAAAAAGACACTGCGATTGTCAAATGAAAATTCTTACATTTGACAAAGACAATCGCATTTGACAAGTTCGATGGCTGCGCATCACGTGACTTTAAATGTCAAATAAACGAAATCATTCCTTCGAACTCCAGCAACTAATAAGACTAATTCTTCAAAAACATTTAGTGTACTATGAACAGTGAATACAAAATTGTAGCCTGATCTCATAAATGAGCTTCAATCATTACTTACTTTGGAGTTTCATCTCTTACTCTCATCACACTCAAATCCGTTGAGTAGTTTTTGCGTACCAACTTTCATCCATCCAAACAAACTTTCGCATAGGTATCTATATGTCACCGGAAAATAGCAAGAATCGTAAGTTGATCAATTTCCTAGGTAGTTGATTAACTTTCGGAATATAGCAAACGGTAGTTGAAATGTATTATTTAACGCAATGGATTTTAGTTAATTGATCAACTTACGGTAGCGTGGCAGTAATTTAATAATTTACGATTTGTCAAAATTGTGTCAACAAGTAAAATCATCCTCAAATGGGCCAATCGTTGCTCAATGTACTATTTAACGGTGCACTATTACCCGTACCTTTTTTTTTTTTTGTTTCACCAGGGAGAAATGCAGTTTACGCATACCCGCTGCCCGAGGGAGCAGACGGGTTATGTGGGACTCGCTCCGCGTCGGCAGAGAATACCCACTAAAAAACCCTGGTTTGCACCGTCTAACGCGCCTCGGGCGACAGCAACGCGGGTCCTGGGCTATAACACCGCGAAGCTGTCAGCGCTGGTCTGCTGATTCTTGCTATTTTCCGGTGACATATATAATATTAAGAGGATAGTAGGTTCTACCTATTTCAAAGCCCCGCTTCTATTCTCACACATAGCCTCGTCCAAGCCCAAGCTACCACACTATAATTAAATCGCCTGGCCTCAATCCACCACCAGCACGTAATCACCAGCTCAAATCGCTTATGAAAACTTATAGCCTCATAAAATTTGCATAGAAACCAATAATTATTATCGCCCGAGATTGAGCCATGTACATTACGCGACATTTAAATTCTAATAGGAAGGAGTCTGATAACACATAAAGGGCTTGTAGTTTATGAAGGGGAAAGTAGGTCAGGAGTTTACTTGTTTTCCTTGAGGTAACGTAAAATAATACAAATCATCGCTACTCCCGGTGGTAGTCTTAAGATTTCAGCTTGCAGGTTTGCCAGCCTGGCTGGCGACTATATCTGTACGTCTCCATACTCCGTCGTATGTTTCGCTTGTGATATCTAGATCAACCTCTGCACCTGACTCGTCATCAGCCTATCGTAGTCCACTGCTGGGCAAACATCTGGAGTCTTACCCATAGCCTCAGTGAGACCCATAATTTCCACGCTGGGCCGGCGGGTTGGCTATCGCAGGGCGTAGCTTCTCGCTCCGGTGACGCTGTTGCCCTTCAACGGCTTATGATATTTAACTGCCTTCAATCGCGATGGTATTGATGATGCATGACCAGCCCACTACCATCTTGTAATCTCAATACATGTATAAATAAATAAATAAAATAAGATTTATTGTCTTCTTACAACATCAACACATAAAAAAACAACATAGGTAACGGATTACAATATAGACAATGGGGATTAGCTCAGCTGGTGCTGCCACAGGGAAGGACCTGGGCAGCGCTGGTTTTCAGCTTCTCCCCTACCCTCTAATTCTGTATTGATAAGTTCGTCCGTTTGTTGCAGACACACGGCCGTCGACGTGTCCGGAGCTTCCAAGGAGCACGTGCAGACTCCGCGGTGGCAGCCCGCAGACGGAAACAGGTACTGTTCACCATCATCATCATCATCTCTGCTATGGTAGGTATGATAAACGTCTCTATGTGTCCATTCTACTAACACTTATTGAAAAGAGCAACTACTCGAGTTTCTTGCCGGTTTCTTCTCGATAGCTAATTCTGCTTTCCAAACAGGTAGTAATGATTGATTTACTTGTGTGTGAGTCTTTCCAATGATTGTCCCCTATCTGTACCGTTAAACACAGGTACAACTCGTAACTAATATCATATGATCGTCAGCCTTTATAGTAGGTAATTTTCTGAGTAACCCCTCCAATGTCCAATAAGTCCCTTCTGTCCCTCTTTGTACCTTCGATCAGATGGTGTGTTACTACTCTTAACTTGTAACTTATGTTTCATCATCACAATTATTATCCTATGTGATACTTCTATTGAGTAAGCTATAAGTAATAGATAAGGAACTTAAAAGCTACTTTTATTTATCTACTTTGTATGTGCAAACCACTCAACCATATTGAAGATTATGTGCAGACATGACTACCTATTATCGATAGTTTGCTTCCACTATCTTCTTTGACAATCCACTATCAATCTCCAAGACAAAACTAAGGGCCTTAACATACTAGCGGTTATGAAAATCATCCTCTTAGCGTTGTCCCGGTTTGTGCCTCTAGGCCCAGGGTCCGCTTTGACCATGATCCTAGATTTAGAGAGTCTGGTTATTACATTGAAGCGACTGCCAGCTGACCTTCGTAACAGCGGTTATGAAAATAAATACAGATAATACACATAACAAAACCCCAAGACCAATACAGCGTGCTCATTCTCATAAATGTTTGTTGCTTTTCTTTCTAAATGACTACGATGATGGTCAGGGCGGCCTTGTCATCATCACCGGACTGTTGGTCGAGGCCAGTGTATCAAAGCAGCACTGTACCACTAACCTAAACTAATCGTCTAAGATACCTCTAATGATAAGATCGTTTAATGATATAGTACCTATGGACCAGGTTCATGTCAGTTACCTTTGCCATACCACGGTAAATATTTGAATGTGGTTTTAAGGGTAATTTAGTTACTAGGATTTCCGGAGCTCGTGGGGGGTTAGGGTTGGGCCGGCATAGCGGTGGCAACTGACAGGTAACTGACCAGTTACTTGCACGTTGTCACAGCGACTTGGACTTAACTTTCGCTTTCCATCAGGCATAGTTAAGCCATTATGTCGAGCTACTATAAAAAAAGTTCTTTACCGACTAGACCACTGTCTCAAAGCCAGCATTTAAACCAAACTGGTCGTCTATTACACCTCTAATGGCGTTTGACTGATGATAACATCATAATTCCTCCAAAATGGGCGCCATAGCCACGGCCGAGGCGCCCCCGTGCCCTGGTCCCCGGCGGCGGACAACTGCCCATAAAGCCATAAAGCGTGGAGGGCGCGCCTCCGCTAGTGGGCTCCGCCACGCGATCCCGCCGTCTTGTTTATTTGGATTTCTTTATTACTCGTGCTGTACCTATTTTGGGACTGATAAGTAGTCGAACGGGGACTGTTTGATAAGAAATACAATGTCCGATCCGACAAGTTGGAAAGACAAGCTTTCGACTAAAGCGGGCGCTTAATACAGGCCGCTTTCAAGCAGCTATTTTGGAAATCTTTGGGAGAAGCCTGAAGATCTATCGACGAACTTCCTAGATGCTGATGACTGATGATGATGATATCTATTATATTGGGCTGCCCAATCTCTGAATTTGTTGCTGATTTCTGGAGGCATTCGAAAGATCTATAAGTTTAAAAACCTGTTGATGTCGAAGAAGCTGCGGCAACGGTTATAACTCGCTCGGTAAATGACAGCGCTCTGCATTCTTTGTGGTATAAACACTGCCCGCCTGATGTTTAGCTGTTACCGCAGCCTATGGACACCTGCGACACCAGGGTTATCACATGCGCGTTGCCTACCCTTTAGAAACCTCTTCACAACCTTTTTGAAGGACCCCATACTGTAGTCTCGGGGGAGAGCCTCGGCGGGGAGCTATTTCCAAAGTCTGATTCTCATCGAGGTCGGTCTCTTTGGAGATTGACTTTAAGCTTCAATATAAACACCAACTGAGTCAGTGCAGTTACAATCGTACTGGAGCTTCACTCGGTAGGGCTCACTGGAACTCCGGGCTTTTACGTGAGACCCTTTTATTTTGTGCATAGCCGAGTCCGGTCTTAGCGTTTTTTTATTTAAGTTTATCTATGTTTGTGTTACAATAAACTTTTCATATTTCTTAATGAAACCTTTCGTCTCCCAGATTGTCCACACTCCCGACGGGAGACAGGTCGAACCTGCTCCGTTCCCACGCGGCGAAGTCGGCGGAATGCAGCCAGAGCTCCCCGCGACCGCGGCGGGCGCCCCGGGAGTCCCGGAGGGTGTCCCTCGCGCAGGCCTCCGGCTACGTCCAGCTCAACCAGTACCGGTTGTTGGAGCCCATCGGACAGGTGAGATAACCCCAAGACCTGATTCTTTGCCGACACTGTGATACTGGGCCAATGAGCGCTTCGTCCTCGTCACTGTTGCCCAGGACTACGTTTCGCCTCTCCTTTCATACGAACTACATATTCAACAAGGAGCAAAAAACTCTGATGTGTGAGCGCGCTCCGTCGCTTCATCTTCTTCTTGATACTATCTGCTTTCGCAGAGCATACGCTCCGGCATTGCCCTGCCTGGGCCAATGAGCGCTCCGTCCTCTTTACTGTCGCGACTTCAATCTGCCGCAACTCTTGCGGCAGATGACGGCGTCGAAGGAAACGTGGCGAACGATGCTCGAACTCTGCGAGACGGTTCAAGTTGCATGTTGGTGCTCACTGGCGACACAGGGGGGTTTAGTGGGTATGATGCCCTACCTTACAGACCTACTCTCGACAAAATCCCTATGAATAGCAATCTAACGATCGTATCATCATCCGTTAAGTATTCGGTTAGATGGCTCACCAGCTCTGAATTTATTGAACAAAGCATGAAACGTTGCTCTAATTAAACTTTTCCCATTGCAGGGCTCTTACGGCATCGTCAAGTTAGCTTACAACGAAGAAGATGACACACATTATGTAAGTGAAACAAGCTAATTATATATTGACATCTATGTCAATAAAATCAATATTGTTAAATATTTATGAGGAACTTCTTGCCTCGCACATCGGTTTTGTGGAACCAACTCTCTGCGTCAGTATTTTCGAACAGCTACGACATGGGAGCCTTCAAGAAACAAGCTTCCGATTTAAAAGGCCGGCAGCGACTCAGAACTCGATTTGGGTGTCCATGGGCGGTGTCGACTGCTTACCATCAGGCATCACATTTGTTCGTCTGTTGCCTCTTGCATAAAAAAAAGATTTTACGGTCCATCTGATCCACAAGCTAAAAGTTGCTCAGGGAGCTATGGAAAGAGCTATTAAGCTACAGTTTGTGTTACTATATATTAGTGTCTGTGAACAAGTGCGCAGTGTGTCGTCGTGCTTCATGCGAATAATTAAAAGTCTGCCTGACTCTCTTGCGCGGTCTAGCTTATGAGAGACAAGTTGACAGTAGTTTACTTTTCACTGATGGTCCCTAATCTGTTGTTATTACCCTCAGGCAATGAAGATCCTGTCGAAACGCAAGCTGATGCGGCGGGCGGGGCTGTTCGGACGCGCGCCGCCGCGCCGGCCGGGCCCGGGGCCGCCTCCGGACCCGCTGCAGCGGGTCTACCGCGAGATAGCCGTGCTCAAGAAGCTGGACCACCCCAATGTTGTCAAACTAGTCGAGGTGGGACATTGAACTATTTTTCTTTTGTGGTTATATGGTAGAGATGCGACTAAGAGCGGCCGTACACGTACTGCTTCAAGCAGTTAAGACCGACTGCTTGCAGCCGCAACCGCGACCGCGTGAAGTTCGAATTCCGAATGGAGACAAAAATGTAGCTGAGAAGCTAGAGCTTAGCCTATTTTTTCGGAGGGGTTTGGGGGTATGGGGGACTCACGCCGCTATCAAGAATGAGAGGACGGCACCCTGGATATAGATGGAAGGCAGAGAATACCCACCTAAAAACTGGGACTTTCGTCAAGCGCTTTTGGGGTGGTGTCCGGGACCCGGCGAGCCAAGGCTGCCATGACGATACGACCGTGGCCCTCCCTAAAGCCAGCCCCTCGATTATGGAGAAGCAACGAGAACGGTCTAAAGGCCAAGCCTACTCCAGACACACGATAACAATAACAACAACAATAAAAATAACAAAAAGTTTATTTTCTTAACCCTTTAACGGGCATCGCAAACAACGCCAAACTTGAGCAAAGTCAGTATTAAATCTGAATAATAGTAGACTGAGGAGATCATTTAATATAAAAAAAGAAAAAAAATAACCCTGAAAATAGGTCTTTCAGGCGTGGCAAAATATTTGCCAATGACCTTTATAAAATTTAACGTGGCCACTATATTGCCAGTGTTCGGAGAAAATTAAAAGAATTTTTATTCAATTTAAATCTATAATTATGAAAAAGTCAGTAAACATATTGGCATTTGTCAAAAAACACTAAAGACGAATATAAAACTTAAAATTAAATGATTCAACGTAAACAACAAGTTAAAATAATATTTTTTCCCTTTTTTTTATCTTTTTTCTATCTTTTTCTATATACTTTTTCCTTTTACGTGTATATGATTCAAACGCCGTGCTAGCAGTATAAATCCAGCTCTATATAGGTGTATGTGTATCGTTTTAGTTTTATATTTTTTTATTATATTTATTTATTCTATCCTGTGGCGTCATCAAGACTATCTTCTGACATAAAACCATCTGGAATTTCTTAAATTTCAGTTATTTGTTTTGTATTTAAGGGTTTCATAATTTTTCTTTCATTTATTTTCTAAAACAAATAAAATATAGTTACGTAACTACCTAAGCATCGGCAAAAGTTTTGCCACACTAGTTTTGTTTACGGGCATTGGCAATTATTTTGCCACCTATATATTTTGTTCACGGGCATTGGCAACCTCGAAGATTTTTGTCAAAAACTTTATAATAGAGAGATGAATCAGCGAAATTATTATTATTTTAAGTAGGAAAACTATTTAGGAGTAAAAATAATGATGAATACTGACTTTTCACTCGGACAATCCTCAGATTTAAACGGCTATTTACGGAGCGGCACAAAAACGTCATGCACTTACGCCATATTTTTGCAAATGACAGTTGTACAAGATAGCTAAACCAATCAGAGACTTTCTTTTTATTTTATCGTCTTTACAATATATGGAGCTAAAAGTAATGAGCCTTATTTGTGGTTGATAAGGCTTAATTTTGTACTTATGTTTAAAAATATGGACTGGCAACTATTTTGCCTATACCAATGAAAGGGTTAAAATACATAGGTGATACAAACAGGTGGAATTAAAGTGGTAACCAGTACCAGTAGATGGGGACCCGTGCAATGCAGGTGGAGGCCTTCTTCTTTGTCCACGTGTCACGCGTCCTACTGGACAGCAGACCAGGAGAGACATACTCTGAAGAGGGGCACAAACTTGCAGATGAGGTCAGACGCATCAGTGTACCCTAAACATATTCTCCTTGCTGCGGCCAACCTGGGTACGGAGTCTGTTTTAAAGAACAGGAGGAGTTTGAAGGTGAAGATAATAAATGTCAATATTAATTCAACTCAATATATCAATGTTGTTGGCAGGTGTTGGATGACCCGGCAGAAGACCAGCTGTACCTGGTGTTCCAGCTGCTGGAGGGGGGGCCGGTGGTCGACACCCCCACCGACCACCCGCTCAGCGAGCCCGTAGCCAGGAGGTACTTCAGGGACGCGCTCCTGGGCGTCGAGTACTGTAAGTGCTAAACACGATCTGAAGACTATTTCTTTAACAGTATCACAGCATCATCATCAGCATCAGCCTATTGCAGTCCACTGCTGGACATAGGCCTCTCCAGTTGTTCGCCACTTAGGGCAAACATCTGGAGATCGTAGCATTCCCCATTGTAGAGACGGTAGAGAACACTAAGATTGGCAATGTCTCTACGTAGTTTAGGCTCTAGAGTCTTAGTTATGCTGGATATAAGGGATCAATTCAAGGTCATCAAATAGCTAACGTTCTGTTCCCCCCACCAGTGCACTACCAGCGCATCGCCCACCGGGACATCAAGCCGGCCAACCTGCTGCAGGGCGAGGGCCGCGTGCAGGTGGCGGACCTGGGCGCGAGCGGCGAGCTGGCGGGCGCGGGCCGGCTCAGCGGCGCCGTGGGCACGCCCGCCTTCCGCGCGCCCGAGGCCGCCGCCGGCGCGCACAACTACAACGGCGAGGTGACTGCTGACGACCGATGCCGCTCATCCTTTATATGGACTCTATCCCGCGTGTCATGCCTTTTATATGGACTCTTGCGTATAAAGTTACCACTGATATTTAGCCAATGTCAAGTATTTACAGTATTCAGACAGACACCCGCGAGATGAGATGGAATGGTCCTGTTTTGTGCCCGGAAACCACACGGACGACTCCTAACGTGATGCTGGTCATTGCTTTTGTCGTTTTCATTGTCATCGTCTTCATTGCCGCCATCTTCATTGTCACTGCTGTTGTCATTATCATTACAGTCATTGTGATTTGCATCGTCATCATTGTCATTTCCTTCTACATAATTATCATTGCCGTCTACATTGGCATCGTCATTAAATAAACTGATGCTGTTCGTAGAGTGTAGAGTTAGCGCGCATATATCGCCGATGTCATGTGTTTAGAGAGACATCTGCAGGATGAGATGCGGTGGTCCTGTTTTAAATCCTGAGCAGACTGGTGCATTTTTGGGAGGCCCATGCCCAGCAGTGGACTGCCGCTGTCACGTGTTCAGAGAGGCACGTTAAAGCGCAGTTGGCGCTCATCTTTTTTGTCGTTTTCATTGCCATCGTCTTCGTTGCCGCCATTGTGAATATTGGCATCATCATCTTCATTGTTATGTCACGTCAATAAGATGTCTGCGAGGCAATTTCATAATTCGATTCTGATCAATGAATCTTGAATTATACCTCACTTGCTTAGTGACAAAGACTTGATGTTTAATTGTCCACATTGTTCCAGGCAGCCGACATCTGGTCGCTAGGCGTGACCCTGTTCGCGATGGTGACGGGGCGGGTGCCCTGGGTCGGCCCGACGGCCGCGGAGCTGCAGAAGAGAGTCCTGGAGGACCCCCTGGTGTTCCCCCCGAGGCACCCCCTGTCGGCTCAGCTGAGGGGACTGCTCAACCGGATGCTGGATAAGAATCCTACTACGAGAGCTACTATGCAAGAAATAAAGGTATGGTTTGGACGAAATATGGTCGCCAGCATGGCCGAACTATGTATTGGTTGGCTGTCGATAAATGACCTTGTAAATTATCGATAATATGGCAAGAGTCGATACTACCGATAGTATCGACACTAACGATACCATTACAGTATCAATACTCTTTTTACTATTACCGCAGCCCAGGAACGCCTGAAACACAAACATGAACGCCTGCCACACCTTATGTATTTGTGTATCTGGAAGATAAATCTCCAAAAAAAGGTCTCATCATGGTCATCATCAGCCTATTGCAGTCATAGGCCTCTCCAGTTTTCGCCACTTAGGACAATCACCCATAATCGCCATGCTGGGCAGGCGGGTAGGCGATCGCAGGGCGTAGTTTATCGCCTCCAGGTGTTTGCCCAAAGTGACGCACAACTGGGAAAGTTTACGGCCAGCAGTGGACTGCAATAGACTGATGATGATGATGATAATTAAGGAATTAAGGTCCTAATTCCTTGCGGGCAGGAACACGAGTGGGTAACAGCGAACGGAGCAGAGCCGCTGCCGTCGGAGCAGGAGAACTGCCGGCTGGTGGAGGTGACCGACGAGGACATGGCGCAGGTGGTCACCTCCATCCCGAACCTCTCCACGCTCATACTCATCAAGACGATGCTCAAGAAACACAGCTTCCAGGTCAGTTAGCGGCTTCAATACTTCGTCTTACTATAATGTTGTTACATGTCATTATGGACCCTGTTAGGGCATAAATATTGGTTAGGAGTTTTTTTTTATGACAGACGGGGCAAACGGGCCTGAAGGTCACCTGATGGTAAGTGATCACTTCAGCTCATAGACACCGCAACACCAGGGGAGTCACAGGTGCGTTGCCGGCCCTTGAGAAATCTGTAGGCTCGCTTCTTGAAGGTCCCTAGGTCGTATCCATTCGGGAAAATTGTAGCCGGAAGCTGATTCCAAAGAGCAGCTGCTCGAGGCAGAAAATTGCGCGCAAAACGCACTGTGGAAGACTTCCATCTGTCAAGATGATAAGGATGAACTCTTGAATTAGTGCGAGATGTACGATAAAAAGGGATAAGAGTTTATATTCTTGTATTCTTTTAAGCTGTTGAGTATGCTTCGGCGCTACCAGAGTCCCTGCAAGTTGCTGCCCACTGGCGACACAGGGTGGCTTAGTGGGTATGCCCTTCCATTTCGAGAGGTGTGAGTCCCATACACCACGCCGCGTGAATGTGCATAATGCATACCCCTCTAAAAAAAGAAGGTTTTCTATCCTAGATGCAGGATACCTCCCTGAAACTCTGGATGGAACTCCAAGCCGCGGTGTTTCCCGTATAGGAAGGAGGCACTTCAAAGGAATTGCCGAACATTCTTGTTCGCGAATAAAGGTTTCAATTACTGAAGAAGAAACTGATTCAGCGACATGAAGGCAGACGATACTCGTTGTCCCCCTAATATTTGTCCCTCTATTCACTTTAAAACGAGATTCACAAGCCAAACAGTATTTAACGTACATTACCGTTCCCAGAACCCATTCCTGCGAAGCCGGGAGGGCAGCACGGCGCGTCGGGAGTCGGGCAGCGGGCGCGGCGAGCCGGACCGCTGCGCAGCGAGGAGAGGGCAGCTGGCAAGGGCTGGCAGGTCCTTGTCCGCGCCAGGGAATTATCTCACTGACAGGTACCTAAATGATCTGGCTAATGTTTAAGCATCTTAAATAGATTTAAAAAGAGGTAGGGCATAGCGAATTTGCCCCTTCGTAGAAGTAGCTCCACCCTTCTTTTTATAGTAGCTCGACATAATGGCTTCTTTACGCCTGATGGAAAGCGAAAGAAAAGCTCATGTCGCTGTGACGACGGACAAGTAACTGGTCAATTCACCCTGTCAGTTGCCACCGCCATGCCGGCCCAACCCCGGTAGGATGGAAGTCCTTTCCAGGACGGGCGGGTCAATTCGAGCGAAGATTCGCTATGCCCTACCTTTTTTTAAACCCTATAGAATATCTCAGCTAAATGACCTCCGGGTCGTGTTTCTGGCGGTGAGTAGAGAGTGCCGGAGAGTGTGAGTGCTGCATCGGCAGCCGGGGGTTAGGGTGGTCATCAACGCGTGTGTGATACCCCTGGTGTTGCAGGCATCCATAGGCTGCGGTTACCACTCAACATCAGACGGTACGGTCACCTTATAGTATATAGGAAGAAAAATGAATGCTAGTGCAGACCGCGTTACATATTATGTGTAGGTAGTGTGTACACGTATTAGCAAATAGATCTACACACATAAACAGCCAAAAAACCGAAAATACGATATAAGTATGCAGTACGATAACAGCTTACACATCAAATTCATCTAAACAAGCAAAGCAGTTGTCGAATAGAAGTAAGACCAATTTTTCAAAATCATATCAAAAACGATGGAATCGTATAGACATATAGTCTCATCAGATTATGTTCAAAGCACACACACACTCATGCTCTCTCCGGTCGTGTGAAACTATCGTCTCATCGGATTATAAGAGTGATTGTTTGCGCATAAATCTGTTCACGTTAATTTCCTTCCATCCTCACAAAACTCTCTTCTACAGACAACAATCCTTCGACATCAACCTGGAATCCGTCGAGGAGTCCCGCGACCAGAGCCAGGAGACCAGGGAGGCGTGCGAGGAGCCCGAGAGGCCCAGCGGGCGGGTGCACTCCGCGCGGTGATACGCGCTCTGCCGCTCCCGCTCCAGGGCGGAGCCCGGATGCAAGCCCAGGACCCAGGCTAAGAATAAGCTGCTGAAGACTTAAAGGGAGTTGCTGGATTGATGTTATTTCTATGTTTCTTTTATGTAGGAGCACAACGTAGTGCTGTTTATTTTAAATACGGGTTTAGCAGCTTTGTGCGTGTAAGCCAGACCCTAAATGCTTTTTTTATGGTATCACAACATAATGGCTTGGGCTACACCTGAGAGAAGCCGAGAACTGACTGATCCCGAAGCTGCAAAGTTACTTACCGTATGTTTCGACGAAGGGAGTTACTGAATTGGCGTTATTATTATGTTGAAACCATTAAAAGGATGTTAGTAGCAAAAGAGGAGGCTGAGGGTCTCCATTGAAAGAGCCTCCCACCATAATATTAGATTATCGTATACATTTGATCTATTTCGTCAAATAAGTATTCAATTTTTGTGGAACTATTAAGAATCATAATTTTAATCGTTCTATTCCAATTTACACTTTTATTAACAGGGGTGACATTTAGCTTTGACAGCTTGACGTTTCGGTAATGTTGTAACAGCCGCCACGTTGTCAGAAGCAGACTGAGTCCTAAGACTGGGCCGAGTCCGCTTGTGACAACGGCTGTTGCAACACTGCCGAAAGTTCTAATTGTAAGTACATAATGTACTAGATAACGTAGCTCGTTTATCCCGTTAATAAAGTTTTCTTTAACAGCCAAGAACACAATAGAAAATCGATTATGATCGACGCATAATAAGCCTCAATGGTGTTCAACGGGTTAATGCACAAACTAATTGCACATATTTGGCTATAAGGTGCTACCTTGTGGAACTTCGTGGCTGTCGTGCACACCCGTTCCGCCATGTCGTAGTTCTGACATGTCTGTAACTACCTGGGATCAGTTGAACGACTTGCCGACAACAATTTACTGTTCGGTTACAGCTTACAACTTCAGTTATTGATGTTGATTCTCTTGTATAGCAAGTGTTTAATACAACAATTGTCTTACAAGTTTTTAATAACGAAAATTAGAAACGTTTTCTTTGTTCTGACGAACAACAAATGAAACTGAATGAACGGATTGTCTAGCTGCAACTATGTAGTTTTTAAAAAAGAAATTATATTTTGGTTCTGTTTTTTCATTCGGTAAAGCTTAACCAGCTGATAAAAGATAGCATAGCTTGCGCTAGAGCTTGATTAAACGTCATTAAGTTTCATTTCTTACCGATTACCTAATGACTTTTCTAATTAGGTTTATCATTATCTTTCACTAGTTTGTTAAATTCTAACTGCGGGTCGAAAAATTTGACTTATGCCTGGTTTTTTAATGGTCAGATAAGCTCGTCACAGTCTAATGCAAAGTAAAATGGCCTGGATGGTTTGACAAAACGTCATGTAATATTATTTCTTTCTGAATGAATCATTATATACTATGTCCAACAGTGAATGGATGATGATAATGAAATCATTACTTTCGTAATCAGTCATTTATTCAGTCTAACCTAATCCGGTGATTGAAAAATCAGTCTTTACAAGTGTTCTTATTTCGCTTCTGTGAAATATCTTCTGTCAGGAGATATTTTGAGTCCACGAGCTGAAGAATTCTTTAAAAAGTATTGCATCGCCGTTCTCAATGGGTAGATACGGAAATAGCAACTTATTAATTTCCAATGTTAAAGTTTTAGCGTAACTTCTTTCCGTTGTTAATTTTGAAAATACTTAGAAAAAAAGGTCTGAAAAGAAAGAGTTCAAAAAAGATAGATGAACAGGCGGAGAATTTTCAAATTACGGAATAATCTCGGAAAGTTGTGGAGTACAGACGTTGCTCCGCTCTCCTTTGAGGAAAGTTGCTTGCTACAGCTCGAAGCGCGCTCTACACCGGCTAACAAGCTGTCTTGATTGATTCGGAAATTCGAAATAAAATTCTAAAAAACCCCCGACCCAATCGACTACATCTTACCTATAACCGGCTGAACCGATTTTGCTCCAACATTCATAAGAACACGCTCGATTAAATGACATTTGAAACAAAAAAACTAAGTCAAAATCGATTTACCCCACACATCAACATCCTACCCTTTGCGTCGGGGGTAAAAATACTTAGGTTAGAACATGTTTTTTATTGCTAAGTGACGTATAGTGAGGACTATAGCAATTATTATATCGGAAATGATGCACTGAAAGATATATTTTTATGTATCTAGTGAGAGCCCTAGTTATATTGTATATACATTTTTTATTATAATATTCGATATATTTCATTCCTCGGCTAGTCGTCAAGTGTTAAAGATAATTATCATAATTCGAACTTTGAAAATATTTTTATCCTCTTTGAAATTCATTAGATGTAAGTTTTTAACTGATTACTTACTGTCTCATTTCTAACTCTAAATAATGGAGACGTTTGATACTACATAATTAGGTATGACTTTTTTTTCGTTCACGTAATAGTTATGGACACTGATGACACCATAATGGAATAGAGTCTGTAGACTATTATGAATCTGCTGTAGCATGGTAAAAAGTTTGTACTTAAAATTCCTTAATTCATATAGTTTTTATATCTTATATTTATAAACATCGTCTTAGAAATATCTGATACCCACATCCCGACTGAGCCGAAATGTTCAACGTTTCATTTCGTGAATCCTTGGCTATCAATCGTGCAAGGATTTATCGTCTTTACTGATAATGTCAAACACACATTTTTAAGTATTCGAACAATTTGCCCGGCAGGTTTGTAGGTATCCTATATGTATTTCTATGTCGACGTTGGGAACATTCCTAGATTTCGCCATTGATTGATTACCTGATACTACATTAGGTAGTGATTTTTACGACGTCTCATATTTACTAACATTCATGACATTTATTTTATTTACCTATTGCTTTATGTTCAACCTTAGTTTTTAATGGTAGTTTTACCGCAGGTAAATGATGCAACTCGAATAAGTACAATCTATTACAAAACACTTTTAATAAATTACGTAAACCGTATAATTTAGATCGGTTAACTTAACTTAACAATCGGTTTATTCAGCTTGGATGTAGAATGTCCTACTTACATATTTTTTAAAGAAAGAAAAATCATCTTAAAAATTATCCTTACATATCTTATAGCTATGATTGAATCACTTTTGTTATTGATGTTTTTTTTTATTTAATAAATTTTGACATTATTGTAGGCGCATCTGTTTGCTGTGCGAAAGCAATTATTAAAAATTAATGTTGTATTTATGTGAATTTTCAAGGTAGCACAAAAATCTATTATATTAATAAGTCATTTTGTCTCGCTCGCACTACTGGTAGGTACTAGTGACCATAATTACAATTGCTCAAATACCTTTTGACGTCCCTTTTGTAAGTTGTACATATTTTAAAAAAATTTTGGTTCAATAATAATTTATTATAATTATGCTGTACAATGGTGAATTCAATTTAACTTCACAAACCATAATATTTGTGTAACTAACATCATTATACTTTTAATTGTTCCGATAATGCTAATTATAAATGCTATTATTACATACATTTTTCAAAAAAATATTACAAAACATTTTGTATAAGATTTATTTAGTCATTGTGTTTTTAAGTGTCAATATTTTTTGTTTATATTTTTTGTACTGGTGTAATTACAATAAAATATGAACTTAATGCTTAATTTAAATCTAGTCGTATATTCATAGATATGTATACAATAGGTCAGAACATTCGATACATCGAAAATGTGAGAAAATGGTAGTGTAATAAGAATATTTATTGTTTATCACCACTTACAGACTATAATCCTAATATCTAGAAAATATTTTATTTGTTTATACTACCGAATACTACTTACTTAAAATAAAATATTTATATTTTACAGTTATCGTAATGGAGTATAGCTTCCCGTCAGAAATATACCAACTTTATTTTTTATACAAAAAATTGATAATAGATTTTTTTTAAATAGTTATTAATATAAGTAAATGACCAATTATAAGTCAAATTAGCCTTTTTAGATTTCGGTAAGGGTAAAGAGGGTGCGCGAGATAATTCAATTGTTGGTTAATTAATTAAATCCGAATACCTTTAAATAAATACTGAGTACTTAAATTTTCTTTCTTTTTTATTATGCTGCACCCTACCAAGATCATGTAACTTTAAAACTTTCATTTTTAAGACTTCACATGTAGAAATGGTTAAATAAATATTTTTTAGACTTCGATAATCACAACATAAATTATTATATATTTAGGAATCTTAAATGAAAAACATTCTACTTATACTATTTAAATAATTTTATCATTCTTTAAATTAAAAAAAAACCTACAACTGAACTGAACTCGCGTGGTAAGAAAATCCTTTTAATAGTAAACTAATTCGATTGTAATTCATCTTTCAAGCCATTAGCTATTTAATTTAAATCGTAAATTAAAGATTGTAAACTTTTCTTTGTAACATTGATCAAGTTTGTAAATTGCTGTAAAAATAGCTTGATTTAATCTTAATGTCAGTGCGATGTATAAAATAATATATATTTTTTACTCTTTGCACTTACTTATACATAATTATAAATTAATTATTATTATAAAATTTTGAACTGTTCTTATCCCTTAGTAGACTGATTCGATATGTAATGGGTAATGTAATAATTACCTACCTTTTGGGGTAAAGATCTAGGTAAATTTAGACTATGGCTAGAAGAGACCTTTACATTTAACGAGTAAGGTTAACCTTACTCGTTAAATGTAAAGGTCCCGATTAATCGGGGTAATTTTTGGACAAATGCCGGGCAAATTATAAAAGAAAACCTTTAACCCTTTCAGTAATCGCTTTGTTATGTGTAAACTTTAAAAGTAGGTATAACAGTGAAATTGTAATCTCTAACACAAAGTACGATTAAGTACCTACTTCAACAAAATATTACCCTGATTGTCCGTACCTATCCTAATTTTTATTGTCAGTACATTTTAGCGTACAGGGTCCTGTAAACAATGATTTGGTAAATTTTAAATGTTTAGTCCAAGCTTAGAGAGTAGATTTTTTTTTTTGTAAAGTCCACTGTGTTTGGCTGTTCTCAAAGTAACGACCAGTTCATGAAAATTATTATGTTGGCTTTGTGTCTTATAACAACATTTAATTCTTTTTGTGAAAGTTCTTAACCGCTCCGGGCGTCAGAATACGGTTGAGCGGTCAAATTATATTTTGTCCTTTTGAAAGAACATTTCCGCGAGCTACTAAAAATATTCTTTGAAATTTTTGTTTTACTAATGTATTGTAATATTTCAGGTGTTTCCTTTTGACTCCTTTCCTTACAGTAATTGCATTGCCTTATTTGTTTAAATTAATAAAGTGTACCATGCTATTATTTTCAAGGGCTTAGACAAATTAGTTTTAGACAAAATGTCATTCATTAAGATACTCTTTTCAAAGTTCTTTAAAGCAACATTAAGTGCTTACAAATTTATTTATTCAAATAAAAACTGTGCTGCCTTTACAGGTAATTTTTTTAATTTTTCTGTCCGCCGAACAGTTAAAATAACATTTTAATAGTTGTATCAAATGTGATACATAGGACAGGGAACTAAACTTTTCTAAGTTACTTTGAGAACATGCCAAGTTATCCTTTGCAAGCGAATGGTCCAAAAGTTATTTGCCTTTGAATGTTGTGATAGAAGATTAGGAATCGAAATGCTTATTTTATATGTACATATAATGTATGTAAATTTTTAACTTGTCTCTTTGAAATTGTGAATTTTAAAGTTTTAAAATCGATAGAAATGCTAGTGATACGAGTGAACTAGTGACCCCGTTTAGGTTTTATGTTATTTTTTGTAAATTATTATTAGTAATGTTGATATATTTTATTGCGGAATCTATACTTTAAAGTTTTAACTGATTCTAGTGCTCTAGTTTCAATTGAATAATTATATGGGACGAATTCAAGACGAACAAATGTAAGTTAGAATAGACAAAATTGGGTTAATGCATTTTAGGTACATATTAATAACACAATGAAGTGATGACTTACCTGGTGACCAGGTGTAGACTTATTTTTCTTTTAGATTCGCTACTATCCGCTTTAATTCCAACTAAAATATCTCACAGCCGTAAATTTTGTGCCATAAAAAGAACTTTTCGTAAAATAAGTAGGTGGAATACGTTTAGAAAACAAAATGATTGAGAAGGCCATAATCAAATTTAAATATTCCATTCCGTAAGCAATTCTTCTCAAAATTTCCTCGCTCTAAATGATTGGCGAGGACAGGAAGTTTGCAACAACAACGGCCCCGCGAAGTATACACAAAACACACCCAAGGGGTATCTCAAACTGACGGGTCTATTTAGGCGGATGAAAGAAATTAATTTTACGGTAACACTTCTGAAAAGGCCGCCATATTTCTCAACTGAAAATTAATTTGAATGTACTTCGGTACTGATCATCGGCAGAATTCATTCAATGAGGTTGCTTAATTCGTATGCGCAAATTATTCAGTTTTATCCTATTGTTGGTAAAATATTATGCTCTTTGCAGAAGGTATGGGTATTATTATGTATACCTATATATAATGCACAAAAATAGAAAATGTGATAATTTAAAACTTCCGTGGTTGCACTTATGTGGGGGGAGAGGGTTAAATTTTAGTTTGTAATATGTTTCAAAACTCGATATTGTTTTAAAGTTAATTGGTTAAGGGTTATTGCGTGTAATTCTATGATTGATTATGGCTTATGGTCGATAATATTTCCATACCATCATAATAATATCCTTCCGCTAATAAAAGTTAAATATAACCTTTTGTTAAATTATGTCCTTTTAGGTCAATAAAAGAGGAGATAGGGGTTGATTCTGACTCGGGGCCGTAGTTCCAGTGACATGTAAAAATGTACCAAAATTTATGTATCGTAAGTGAGCAAAACTTACCAATACGAGTATATTCGGTATTCTATCGGTTGCATTTTGGAGAGTGTGCGATGGAATTATTTAATTTGATTCCTCCTGCCCCTTTTTATCATCGGACGAGCAGGGATACGGCGAATAGGCACCGTTACATGATGCAAGTTCCTAGGACGCGCACAGCGCGTTTCGCTTCTACCTTCATAGTGGGAACAGCTAAACTATGGAACTCTTTGCCGGGCTCCTTGTTCCCCGAGAGATATAAACTTCCGATGTTCAAGGCGAGAGTGAATCGGTTTTTGCTGGGTGAGCGCGTTCCATCGTAGACTAGGATATCGCTTACCATCAGGCGAATCGCAGTCAAGCGCAAACTCATTTTTAATAAAAAAAAATAATTTCAAGTATTAATGTTACCTATGTGTTTATTGGCAATAGAGCTAGTAATAATTAGCAGTTATTGTAACTACCTACCCGAGTTACAACCAGCCCCTCTCTACCCTACTTTTAATCAGTTTTTATATTTTGTGTTTTATTGGGAATATTTTAAGTATACCTACTTAATTGTTTTTTTATTTTTATATTAGTTATACCTATATTTTTATTGTATTTTATAAGTAGTCGATTCGCACAAACTCGGCATTCGCCAGTCTCTGTTCCGCTTTCATTCGATACAAATTGTTGATTTATTGAAATTTTTGATGTAATAATAAATTAAATTATTATTATCTTTCATGTGATTTGTTTTCTTTCAAAAACTCAATTAATAAAAATTGCAAATACGTACCACATAAGGTGCAGGGATCCAAAATGAGTCTTGTTGGCCTCCAACGATAAGGATTTCTCCCTTGGCCAGTCCTGCGCCATCTGAACACCAGCGGTCGTGGAGCTCTCGCAGGATCTTCGCCACACCGTCTCCCCAGCAGTACCTGTTCCGGCCGACAGGTCGTCGGACAGTCAGTCGGCGCAAGTAGGTATCCTCGCTTCACTGTTCGATCCTCATCCTTTCTCTCAAGGTGGCCAAGACAGCGGAGTCTGTGCACTTTTATTTCTCCAAGAATGTCAACAGGTCCTGCAACATTTAATAAAAATTAGCTTATTATTTAACACTGGGAGTTTCTGAAGTGTGCGCCAAGCCACCGTGCGCAGGACCATGGTGAATGGCAATCAAGATAGGAGGCCTGTGCCCCGCACTGGGACCGATAATAAGAGCTGATCATGTTGACAGGTTCAAATCTCGGGTCGGGCCAAAAAGTTTGTTAATGGGGTTTTCTGTCACAGAGTTACTAAGTTTAACAATTTCAATTAACTAATGTTGACCCGACTCGGGTTCTAACAAAGGACCTCTTTATCTAGAGGACGCAGTATTTGCTATAAGGAACCCAACGAGGCAGTCATCCCAGGCAATCCCGGGATTAATACCGTTCCTCCATAAAACAGTAGTCAATAAAAATACCCCAATTTCCAGCCTACACCTTCCCAACTAGATATTTAGGGGAGACCGGGGACAAAAGCAACGTCTACAATATTTACACAAATATACTACATATCTAAGTGTGATTTCATGAATAGAAGCGATAAGTAGCACTGGCAACCAGAGGCTTTGCTATCAATCGAATGAACAAAAAACGGAAATGTTTATAAACATTTTGGTAATGTTGTTTGTACGTCATGCAACTATGTCATAATTTGACCCATGATAGTGGTCAATAGTACCACGAGTATATGGTCAATTCAAACGCAGTTTTATAAAACGCGAAAAGCACAAAACCTGAAATTTATTTTGTTTAGTAACGATTCCATTATTCGGAGCCAAATTACCAAAAAAAAAAACATTCACACCGTAAAATGATATTGGATCAGAAGTAATGATTATTCATTACGTCCACTACTGGACATAGGCATTGCTTGGCAGGCGGTTTGGTGACCGCAGTAGGTTTTATTTGTACCTAGGTAAACGCCGCTCTAGCACTGGACCGTGGTGAATGGCATACGTCTTGCAGAGGGACCGATAAGACGATGATGAAACCCTGCTACCTCTTTCTTGAGCCCTTAGTGGTCTTTAACGACACCCACTGGATGAGGCTCGGAAAGATAAATCCGGAAATATAAAATATTTATTTATTTTTATTTTATCTTTATTGCACAAATGGTACAAATGGCGTACTTAATGCCGTGTGGCATTCTCTACCAGTCAACCATTGGGCGAGCCAGAAAACTATAACGTGGTGCGGTAATAGGTATTCAAACAACTGCTGCAAATATAGAATATGTTTTTTTTTTGTGAATTTAGACTATGAATACTGTATGTATGAGTACAGTACATGTTACTATTAACCCCAGTCTCCTCTGCCGTATTTACGAGGGGCTCGCAGCAAACACGGCGTTTATTGGGCGCCGGCTACACCTCGCCGTAACATCGATCTGCCATAACTCTTTTATGGCTGTGCTGTAGTTATCAGGATGTTGCTAACTACGTGATATAGTTTACTGTTTCTGGTCAATATGACGCGATTTTATCGCTGAAATATAAAACAAGGATGTTGAAAATAGGTAGGTACTTTTTTATGCGAGAGACGGCAGACGAGCAAGTGTGATGCCTGATGGTAAGCAGTCGACACCGCTCATGGACACTTACAACTCTAATCGAGTTTAAGGTCGCTGCCGGCCTTTTAAATATGAATACGCTCGTTTCTTGAAGGTTCCCAAGTCGTAGCAGTTCGGAAAGCCTCGCCAGTTGTTCGCTACTTTGGGAAACACCTGGAGGCTTTACCCACGACTTATCGCTACGCTGGGCAGGAGGGTTGGCGATCGCAGGGGCGTCGCCAATCGCTCCGGTAACGCTGCTGCCCGTCATCGGCCTGTGGCTTGTGGATAAAAATACCTACACTTATCATCATCATCAGCCTATTGCAGTTCATTGCTGAACATAGGCCTCTCCAGTCGTTCGCCACTTATGGCAAACATCTGGAGGATATACCCATAATCGCCACGCTGGGCAGGCGGGTTGGCGACAGGGCGTAGCACCTCACTCCGATGACGCTGCTGCTCGTCATCGGCCTGTGATATTTGGCTACGCCTTCAATTGTGATGGTTATACTGCCACCAGTCGGTTGCCAGCGCCACGTTTGTTATTCGGCAGGATGCACCACGGGCAGGTGAGGTTGGCTTGGAGCGAAAAGATAATAGGTTGCTCCCTTACATCCCGCAAGTTGTCTGTGTCATGTCTTTTCAAAATGACTGCAAAACAATTTCCCGAATTCCCGATCCAAACTTACCCTGTAAAATGATATTGAAACCGTCCAGGGTAATAAATTATCCCGTTCATTAGCGCAGCCACACTCGGCGGGAATCAGCGGGAGCCGACCGCTACCCGACGCTCCCTCAGGACTCGGTGTCGCGTGCTAAATTCATTTTTCGATATTTCTGAACACGTATGTATGGAATTGGTAAGTGTGGAAAAGTGCAATATACACAGTTTCAACCAGGTTTTGCTAATTGGCTACCGATTCAAATAAAATTTAATTAACGGGATTCAAGTTCGACATTTATTCATCATCATCATTTCATCAAGCCTATTTGCAGACCACTGCTGGATATAAGCTTCTCCAGTTGTTCGCTACTTTGGGCAAACATCTGGAGGCTTTATCCATAATCGCCACGCTGGACAGGCGGGTTGGCGATCACAGGGCGTAGGTTATCGTTCCGGTGATATTGCTGCCCGTCATCGGCCTGTGGTATTTAGCTACGCTTTCATTGTGATGCTTATACAACCACCAGTCGCTTGCCAGAGCCTCGTTTGTTATTTGGCAGGATGCACCGGGCAGGTGAGGGTGGCTTGGAACGAAAAAATGATAAGTTGCTCTCTCACAACCCCGTTTTGGGTAAAGCCTCCAGATGTTTGACGAAAGTAGCGAGCAACTGGAGAGGCGTATGTCCAGCAGTAGACTGCGATAGGCTGATGATGATGATGAAATGGGATTGGTAACTCAATTTCAACCATGTTTTACTAATTAACTACTGATTCAAATAAAGCTTACCTAATTATATTTTACCTATTAAATATTAAAGATATTAAAAGGCCTTCTACACGGTCGGATTGGACCGCCGACCAAGGACGCGTTGGTAAGATCAACCAATTTTTGTATTCATTCTACACGGCCGGTGGATCGCCAACCACGAACGCAGCCGGTCGGAAGAGATCCGCTCCCGACCAAGGCCGTTGGCATCGACCAAATATTGGTCGGACAACCGTTTTCTACACTGTCCATTTTTATATCAACCCGACCAAGGACGACCTCATCAAATTTTCTTAAATTCATTTACTTACTCCCAAAATAATTCATCCGCCTTTTATTTTTTTTTTAAAGTAGCGGAAGGTCTTTTTACATTCTGCCAATGTCGAGTGATCAATGAGACATCATAGGTACCTACTTGTTGGGGATCTGCCGGTGCCGCTTTGTAAGAAAATTTATAATAAGTCTCGCTTTTTTAAAAAAATTTTAACTAACTACTACTACCCACAAACACGGGAAAAATCGACATTCAATTAAGGATGATTTGAAAACTTGTAACGTTAATTTCAACGTGGTTGTAACCAATTATAAAGTGAAAGAAATTAGCAAAACATCAGACAACACACTGCTGTTTCCTTCCAGAATAAATTTCGGCAGTCGCCCTCATTTCGGTTTCACACTGTGGGCATGCATTTCTCCTAATAATGCTAATTGGTGACCCATTTCGGTATGGAACACGTTGTGACTGATGCACTGTGCAATTTTGATGCCAATGTTATGAAACTGTGCCGCGGGGGCGTAATTTTATGGAATAGTTTTTTACTTTTGTATTTGTTAACTCTGGGTAAAAGACAACAAATATTATACAGCCTATCAGCCATAGGCTGTGTAAAATTAGTTATCTTGGCTACCTAATTCAGTTTTAAATAACGTTCTTTTTTTTTAATAAATGTCAAGGACGTTACAGAAACGTCCTTGTAAATCGTAGATTATGCTGCCTGCCAGAACCTCGTGTGTATGATGAGGATCGTTTACAATTTTTGGACTCTTCGTCGGACGCAGTCATTTTGACGAGCTAATATAAAAAAAATCCATCCAAGCAAACTTTCGCATTTATAATGTCAAAATATTTCTTGCTTTTGTAATAAGTATCCTTAATCATTTCACATGGCACCGGTAGGTAGGTATTCACGCGGGCAAATCTGGTGGGCGGCTGCTACTAGTAGGCAGACACATAAACATATCTCTACAAATTATGGTTTTGCGAAACGTAGCGTAGAGAGCGGCCACAGTGGATGAAGCCATTAGTACCTCACGTCCCTTCCGTGGACGACCATTTCCGGTAATCTGACCCCGTCCATTAGTACTACAGAGCACTTTATAAATTATTTAGGTCTTTAGCCAGTTTCCAGATATTGACTGACTGTAAATGGTTCCGTAGTCGGATTAAACATTTGATTGTGTCTTTCTTGTGACACAAAACGATCGTTCGATGAATGGATCGCGAGGTTTTGCGACATAAAAAAAACTACGATCTCTTGCGGATCCGTTAAAGTCGATCTTCATTAATTTAGTTCGTATATACGAACACTTCATCATTGTTGCCTCTCCAGATGTTCGCCACTTAGGTCAAACATCTGGAGGCTTTTCCATAATTTACGAAAACGGGAGGGATAAATGGGAAATATTTTTGGTACAAATCTATGCGATTCGTCCATCGAACAATAGTTTTCCATTGTTATTGTTAGGCCCCAGTATTCGGTTGAATAAATAAAACCACAGAGACCAATAACTAGACTTTTATAATAAGTAAAAGCCCAATCAAAACACTAATCACAACATTAGTATTAATAGCTACGTTATATACACGTCAATGTCGATTGCCTCACATCTAAATAGCTCGTACCATTTAAAACTAATTAACTCATTAAAAACAAGTATCGTCACAGGTCACTTATTCCTCTTCGTCTTTTGTATTAGCCACTCCGTTATTTTTTACCGGAACTAAGTTGTACATAGGTACAGAACCCATAACTTGATATGGTTGGTTCACTTGTTGGTTGTTTAAGTAATTTGGACCGGGATTCGCGTTACCGTTGCCGTTCCCAACTGGGACTATGGCATACAAATTTTGCGGAGGCATATTGTTATATCCAGGGTACGTCCCGGGGGATACTAGAAGCATGTTATTGTTGGGTAAGGCTTGTCCGTTTTGATTCCCCTGTCCGTTCATAGAGTAGTTTGGGTTATAAGGCACCAAATACATGGGCTGTCCTTGGTTTTGATAATTGTTCTGGTTTCCTGGTGCATAATTTACGGGCATATTTCCTTGATTAGCTGCCATGTTGTTTGGCAAACTTTGAGGAGGGATAACCCCTTGATTCATATTCATTGGAACGTTGTTAGATATACCTTGATTTTGACCGTTTGAGTTTTGTGGGCGATTTGGCATTACTCCATTGTTTGGTGAGTTGACATTGGTTAAAAGCTGTCTGTTCATATTCTTTTCTAATTTCGGAGGTTCTGCATTATTTACTACACCATCGTCTCCAGACAAGAGGCTTCTTCCCTTTGGTTTAGGATCTTCTTTTACAGGGGGAATCACTGCTGGTTTAGGCGAGTTAGAAACAGACGTTTCCTTACTGTTCATGCTTTCGAATATAGGTTTGGCGTGCTGCAACAGTTGAAGCAGTAAAGTTTTCCATTCTTCGTCTGAACTTAACTTATCCTCGTGAACTGTTGGCTCAGGTACTGCGTCTGATTTTGCTTCTAATATACTAGGAGTTTTAGATGCAGGTTCCTTGTTTAGAGCAGCTAAAACAGCTTCGTCTTTGTTCGCATCAATCGCAACAATAGGCACAACTGAAGAGGTATCTTTACTTTGTGAAATATCTAACTTACTCTCAGGAACTTTTTCAGGAACAACAGGTTCTGGTTTGACTTTTGGTTTAACATCAGATAGATCTTCTTTCGTTTCTTTTACGACTTCTGTGGGTACCTTTTTGATTTCTGCTTCCACATCTTCGATATGGATTGGCAACACAAACGGCCTGGGGTGTGGATCAAGTTTCTCGTTTTCAGTATCTCCGATATGTTTAGATATTTTTAGATCTTCACGTTTACTTGGTTTTTTCACTTCAATATCATCACTTCCTTTGTCTTTTTTAACCAACTTGGCCGAATCTATGGAAGCTCCTTTCACATCAGCTTTCTTTTCAGGTTTAGCAACCTCCGCCACATTTTGAGCTTGTAGTGTTTCATCCTTTTTACCCTTCGCTTCGTTAGGTCCGTTATTGAAGAAACTAGGCATCACCATCCAACTGGGATAAGCATTAGATGGGAAAACATTGTTATAAGACGGGAATACATCTTTATCGTCAAATTTGTTTCCACCAAGCAAACCCATATACCCAAGACTATCTAGCCAACTTGGATTATCTTTTTTCTCTGATTTCTTTGTTTCTTTCTCATCTTTTTCGGCTTCTTTTTCAACTTTAATTTCTTTTTCCGGTTTCGAATCAGTAAAGTGGAACCAATCTGGAAATTTCAGGACATTATCAGCGGACCAGTAATGAAATTTCACGGGATTCTCAGACTTATCATCTTTCATGGAAAAGAACTTCATGAAATTAGGCGGAGTCTCCGTTTCAAAGATACTCGGGTCGGGTTTTGTTGTTTTATCATCTTCTGGTAGGCTTTGGCTAGTAACGATGAATCCCGCCAATGAAAGGAAGATCTGGAACAAGCACATTTCATTTATGATTCTTATATTCTAGGCAAAATAAGGAGCCGATGGCGGTCGCTTGTCAACGTGAGTGACGCCCTCACACCGAGGACACTATTTATTTTTCTCTCATTAACTTTATCTAAATGTATAAACATTACTTTAGGATTAAACTACATATAGCTATACTTAGATTAAAAATGAATACGGAAACTAAAATGTTTACACTTTTCTAAGTCAACAACGACTGGACAGACATTAAGCCGAATTAATAGAAATAATCTCATTCTTGAAAAAAAGAAATTAATTTGTTGTACGTTGATAATACAAGCCAAAATCTTAAAACAGGTTTTGTTTCGCTATCGACATTTCGAATCATACATTAAAAAAACAGTAACTTATGTTGCTAACTTGCCCCAGTATCGGGATGGTTAACAGTCTCGGAGGAAGGCCTAAGTTCAGCAGTGGACTGATTGATTAAATAATATATAAATTACTTCTAGCCGCTACAAGCTACATACTTAAATTAATTAATAACAAAATGCACTCACCTGTGTGACCAATTCCATGTCTGCTTCGCTAATGAGAGCCCAGTAATTAATAACACATTTATATCAGACGCTTGGGTCTGCCTGATACCCAAGTATCAATGACAAATCATCTATCTATTAGGGCGACACTAATTTCTATTTAATTTTCCCCAACGTTTTCCGAGAAATATTAGATTGTTTTTTCACACACGTTTAGCAATAGGCTATTAATAAATAAATAAATATCAGACAACACCACATACATTGCTCCGATCCCAAAGTAAGTAGCTTAAGCACTTGTGTTATGGGTATCAGAACAACGAAGGTACCACAAATAAATACTTAAATACAAAAATTAACACCCAGACAGGGAACAAACACAAGTGTTCATCACACGAATTTTTGTCCCGGGTGGGAATCGAACCCACGACTCTCGGTTCAGAAGGCAGGGGTCACTACCAATTGAGCCACCGAGCCTGTCATGCCTAAACATTGTAATTAGTCCGTCTTTTAGCTTATTCTAAAATAAAAGACACATATTTTTCCTTTTTTCATTTAAATAAACAATAGCAAAGATACAAGGCATCAAAAGTTAGGAATGCCTCACCGAGTGACGTCTCGCGTAATTTCAACGGGCTATAACTTTGTAATTTTTAGTATAATTTACAAATAAAAAATACGTGTTTTTTATTTTGTAAATAAGCTAAAAAACGGACTAATTGCAATTTTTAGCCGTAATAGCCTATTAATTGTAATATGCCTACAGTTAATTAATAATGACCTATTAAAGGGAGAGACAGTCTGTGTTTGTGCGCATAAAATGTGCAAATATTTTCTATGTGCTAATCTGTATGCGCCATATTTCCTAGCAATAGGAAACATTGTCCGTGTGATTTTAGAATAAGACCACCCCATATCATCCCGTGGGTGTCGTAGACTAAGGGAACATCAGCAAACGGGCAGGAACGTTCACCTGGATACAAATAAAACCTACTGTGGTCACCAACCCACCTGCCAAGCGTGGTGACTAAGGCAAATCTCCCGAATGACAATCGTCATTGGGGAGGCCTATGTCCAGCAGTTGCTGTTGTTTTGCTGTCACCGGAAAATAACAAGACTCGTAAATTGATCAATTCCATAGGTTAACTCTCGGAAAATAATAAACGGCAGTTGAAATGTATTATTTAACGTAAGTATTTTAGTAAATTGATCAATTTACGGGGTCTTGCCGTTAAATCATCCGACGAAGGTGAAGTGAACGTTGATTGGTTCAATGGCTCGCGTGGTTTTATCCCGTCAACCAATCAGGGAACAGTGTATTAAGTTACGGGTAATAGTGCACCGTTAAATAGTACGAGTACACTGAGCAACGGTTGGCCCATTTGATGACAATTTTACATGTGTCAAAATCGTAAATTATTACTGACAGGTACAGTAAGTTGATCAATTAATTGAAATCCATCGTGTTAAATAATACATTTCAACTGCCATTTGTTATATTCCGACGACATTAAACTTTGCAGGCTGCCTATGATGATATACAAATAAAACCACAAACTTGTTGAAAGGCTAATAATTTATTCAGTCTTATGAATCGTAAAGTATTTACATATGTACATATTTACAGAGTTCTTAAACTATGACCCATTTGTATTAAGCTAAGATTATTAACATGCAATAATGATAAAAAGCTAGATAATAAAATATGATTATTATACATTTGTCGCATAGACGTAAATAAAATAAGGTAGAGCTTCGGAATCCGTTAAACATTGCTTAGTTCGTTAGATACAATTAGATTTAGATTTTACCAGGAGATCTGACCACAGCAGTTAGGAAACGAGTAAAAGAAGTCTAAGTAATTATAGATCAGTGCCTCCCAATGTTTTTTCATTCGCAACACGCTTACAAGTTTCGGAAATGGAAAAAAAACTTTCTAGCATATGATTATAATTATGATAGTGTTTAACATAGACTTTTGTCCGTTGCCAGAGCCCCTACAATTATTTCTTTGACATATTTCATCATAGGTGTTATCACATACCATGTAAGTAGTTGGTGATGCATAAAATTACTAATAATTCCCCTAAAAACGTCTTATACTTCTTTGTTGAATATTATTGAATAAATTGTAGTGGAATACCAGCTTAAGATTTTGTCAAAGTAAGCTATTTGATGTCTAAATTTTACTAATAAGTAAACGATTCGCGCTTGACTCCAACTCGCCTGATGTAAACCGATGTTAGAGTCTGCAATGGAGCGCGCTCACTCTACAAAAACTGATTCACTCGCCTTGAATATCTGAAGATTGTATCTTTAAATCATTGGAAGATAAATTCAGAATCCTGGTTAAGACGGTTTCAAACTAAGGGGCGCCTGTTAACTGGGTCGTAATAGTAAGGCTTTCGTATGATCGCGTCTACATCCGCGGAGGAGTACTGGGGCCGGCAGCCGCACGACCGCACTGCCCTCTGGGCCCTAGAACAAACACTATCTTCACTGCCACTACTCTCATCTTCCACAAACTACCTTAGGCTAGGAAGAGCCGGACTGAGACAGTATTTAAGTATTTTTCTTTGATGATTAATCGTGCCGTGGTAGCCTAGTGGTAAGATCGTCGCTTCACACACGTGAGGTCGTCGGTTCGAATCCGCGCGGGGCACGCACCTCTGGATTTGCAAAAATCTATGTGCGGAATTATACCACTAGCTTAGCGGTGAAGGAAAACATCGTGAGGAAACCTGCACATCCAGTTTAATTCTGAATGTGTAACCATGATCCGAATTTGTCTGGTTTCCCTTTCTGAGGGTTACGAAGGTCAGATGGCAGTCGCTTCAATGTAATAACCAGACTCGCTAAATCTAGCATCATGGTCAAAGCGGACCCTGGGCCTAGAGGCACAAACTGGGACAACGCTAAGAGGATGATGATGATGATGATAAATCCGAACAACGTAATAGTTGTACCTATCCTGATTACGACCCTGGTATCTTGACTTTTGGGTTCCTAACTTTGACAACAGATGGTGTATGCTCACAAAATAATTGAAAACATAGCCGTGTGCACGTCCAAATACTAATAGCTATAAGAGCAGACTAATTTATTTATTTATTTAATCTTTATTGCACAAAAGAAATAGTGTACAAAAGGCGGACTTAATGTCGCATAGGCATTCTCTACCAGTCAACCATTGGGCTAAGCAGAAACAGATGACTAATATGCCACGACCACTAATGATGGTCATGTGATGACGCCAGGACCACGTATGTGCCAGTTTGTGAGTCAGTGCGCCACTGTGTACCTACAGTATCATATGCCGTCTCCTCTTTGTATCTGCTCCGTGCATTTGATAAATGCCTTTTCAATCTGGACATAACCGACCACACCAAAGCGTTCTTGGGGGGCAGAGGAAATAACTCCTGGACCGCTAGTTAAAGTGCTTTTGTTAGGAACCTTCAGTGAGATCTTTAATAGACCTATTTAACTCTTTAATTAAAGTTCCATCTCTACTTGATCAATATTTGATTCTGACACAAGAGCAAACATTATCCAACTAAATTTATGCAAATAAATATTTGAGTTTGAAGTTGCGAACAATTGAATATGCCTATTTCCAGCAGTGGACTGTGGGAGGCCGATGATAAAGATTATGTTACAACTGTGGTATGTAATTTGCATGTAACTTGCATTATTTGACGATTCATAAGTGCTCGTCATGAGCCTACTTGAATAAAGATATTTTTCATTTCATTTCAATACAGGCTCCTGGTAATACCTGGTAGTTCTCGTGGGACACTCCTTTCTTGATAGCATAGGCGTATAATGTGATGGGCTTCGGTCTGACCTGGCCGTCTATCGTGGGGGCACGGTTTTCATAATGGCATAAGGCTAAGTGTATGCTGAGAGGCAGCGCAGAGTGACGCAGACAAATGGAACCAGGCGCGGATCCAGCGCTCAAAAAAGGGTGTGGGCACACATACCCTCAAATTCTATTAAAGCTTAACGTTTATAATCATCATCCTATCGATCTCAATAGAACGTAGAAATGTGATGTCACAAGTCTATTAAGGTTGTGGGCATGCCCATTGTGCCCACAACGGTGGATCCGCGCCTGAATGGAACATACGCATGTCTTCGTCCCAGGTGCCAGACCCGTATCCGTGGGCTCACTGAACACCAAGGCTTGCTACGCGGGCCCCGGGTCAATGCTGAGTGGGGCCCTTTTGTATTGGACGTCACAACACCGCGTCCGGTCTTAATGTTTTGTTGTTGTGTTTTATTTTTGTGATGCAGTTTGAAATGTACGTGTTTAATTATTGTTATGTTGTGATTGTATATTGTTGCGTTATCATTTTTATGTTGTGACGTCCAAATTTAACAAAGATTTCTTATTCTTATCGGATATTCCGTGTTTTAGAACATCTGTTTTGCGTCATCTCCGTGTAAGCATACGCTCAGCCTAGTTCCGGTGGTACGTGGTGGTCGGTCAGGTCGCGGTGACCTACCGCTGCTGGCGCACCCTGGTGGCGTCGGTGAAGCGGATGGAGCAGGTGCGCACGGCCATGTTGGGCCGCAGGAAGTCCGTCAGGTTGTTGGCTGGAGCCGGCCTGGGGACAACAATGTACGTAGTGATAATTGTAACATGACACAACACCACATTCACTATTAAATCAATCATCATGGACTCATGTGTTTCTACCGAGAAGCTCTAAATCATCAATCTTTTAGTTTTGCGTAAAACATAAACAAATGACAACCATAGCACACTCGGCGAAACAATTACATCTATAAGAGAGGTAGGGCATAGCGAATCTTCGCTCGAATTGAGCCGCCCGTCCGGGGAAAGACCTCCTCCCTATAGAATACCGCAGCCAAATGACCGTGTTTCTGCCGGCGAGTAGGGTTTCCGGGGCTGGCTCGTGGGGGATTAAGGTTGGGCCGGCACGGCAGTGGTAACTGACCAGTTACTTGCCACTTGTCACAGCGACTTGGGCTTCTCTTTCGCTTTCCACCAGGCGTAGGGTAGCCATTGTTTTTTTTTTATAGTAGCTCGACATAAAAAAAACATATCAGCGGTCCCACTAAGCTGTACTACAAATGAAACGTAAATTCTATCACTGAGAGATCCTTATTGTTGGAGACCAAGACGAGGTCCTCTGCACCATCTTCATAAGTTAGTTATGATACTGACCTGTCGAAGGGGTACCCCATGGGACGCTTGTCGGGGTACTTGCGGTCGCGGATGCCGCAGTACGACGCGGCGTCGTTGCACGAGCCCACCGTGTCTTGTTGCACCTGGGGACAACACAATAACCCATTAGTTATGTAGATAATTATGAGGATGTAGATCCTCCAGACCTTGGGACTAATACGAGCTGTTTCCCCTCCAATCTCTAGGAAGGTGACCGAGAAGTCTCTAGCGTTCTAGAGAACGTTCTATATAACGCGCCGTTAAGACCTTCTCAGGTAGGACCTACAGAACAGCCACTTACTCATAGTCGAAGACCTCATGCTGCAGACGAAATTAAGACCTTGGGACAACTCTGCTATATTCACTCCAATCCAAATCAAAGAATCTATCCAACCAGCGTTCTAGAGAACGTTCTACACAAAGCCCCCACCAAGATCTAGAACACCCACTTACGTATAGTTGACTCCTCAGTCAGTAGCCCAGAAGAAGTGTCCAGACCTTGAGACAACTCCAACCTTTTGCTACTCCCAAAGACGTTGCCACTCACCCTATCCTCCTCCCAGTTGGAGACCATACAGAACAGGACAACAGGGTACCCTTGCTGCTTTCTTATGAGCACCCTCAACCTTGGATCACACGCCCTATACTGCAGGGATGTAAAGGAGCAAAAACAGAACAAACAAACGAGGCAGTTGTTTGTGCAGTTATCTAAGTTTGGGATTGTAAGGGAGCGACCCATCATCTTTTCGCTCCAAGCCAACCTCACCTGCCCGTGGTGCATCCTGCCGAATAACAAACGAGGCACTGGCAACCGGCTGTTGGCGGTATAACCATCACAATTGAAGGCGTAGCTAAATACCACAGATCGATGACCGGCAGCAGCATCATCGGAGCGAGAAGCTGCGCCCTGCGATCGCCAACCCGCCTGCCCAGCGTGGCGATTATAGGTATATCCTCCAGATGTTTAAATATTAGACAACATCACATACATTGCTCCGATCCCAAAGTAAGTAGCTTAAGCACTTGTGCTATGGGTATCAGAACAACGAAGGTACCACAAATAAATACTTAAATACAAATATGAACACCCAGACACGGAACAAACTCAAGTGTTCATCACACAAATGTTTATCCCGAGTGGGAATCGAACCCACGACTCTCGGTTCAGAAGGCAGGGGTCACTACCAATTGAGCCACCGAGCCAGTCCTGTCTGTTTGACCTAAGTGTCGGAGAACTGAGGAGGCCTATGTGAGGAGGACTGCAATAGGCTGATGATGATGATGATGATGACTCACCCTATCCTCCTCCCAGTTGGAGACCATGCAGAACAGGACGACAGGGTAGCCCTGCTGCGTGCCCTTGGGCAGCAGCATGTGGTGCGGCCAGCCGCAGCCGCAGAAGTCGAACTCGGCCGCCGCCGCGGAGCCCGGGTCGCCCGGCCGCTGCTGCTGGCTGCGGAAGGTCCGCTCGTACGGGATGGTGACGGACGAGTCCAGGCTCTTGCGGCGGACTGTGTTGTTACCGGTGTTCACTGGGGGAATGAATGAATATTGTTTTTTCTTTTTTTTTTATAGTGGCTCGACATAATGGCTTCCCTACGCCTGATGGAAAGCGAAAGAGAAGCCCAAGTCGCTGTGACAACTGGCAAGTAACTGGTCAGTTACCTGTCAGTCTTTTTTAACTTTTTTTTTTAAATAAGTATATTAAGCGGTAACAATTTTATATTAGGAAAAGGGGGGAGACCAAATAAATGGGTAATTCACATCATAGAAGAGAAACCTTTGGTACATAAAACTTTACTTACTGACCAGTTACTTGCCTGTTGTCACAGCAACTTGGCTTCTCTTTCGCTTCCCATCAGACGTAGGGAATGTCGAGCTACTAAAATAAACAAGGGCCTCACTCAGCATTAGTCTGTGGCCGCAAAAGCCACGGCGCTGTCCGCAAAGTGCACGGGCACTTTTTAGGAGCCCCTAGATGATGATGGTGATGATGATGGTGGTGATGATGGCGATGGTGATAATGATAATGATGATTATGGTGATGATGATGGCGATGGTTATGATCAAGGCGATGATGATGGCGATGGTGATGATAGTGATAATGATGGCGATTATGTTGGTGATGATGATGGCGATGATATTGGCGATGATGTTGGTGATGATGATGGCGATGATGACGGTGATGATGATGGCAATGATGACGGTGATGATGGTGATGATGACAAGATCGCTACTCACGCGGCTGCGAGAACTTGTCCAGCTCGATCATGAGGCGGCGCTGTTCCTCGAAGCGCAGCGGCTTGCCGGCCTCGTCCGCGGTGGGCGCGATGAACAGACGGAACGTGCCCGTGGCCGCCTTGCCGCTGGTGTTGTTCACCTCGATGCTGCACACAATACACAACAGACCGGGTTAGGAGGTGCTAGGTTCTCAGTAGAGGGAACGACTAGGCTGCCTGTCCATAGAAGCGGAGTATGGAGGCGAAGCGGTGAGAAAAAGCAACTAATAGAACTGTGGAATGCTTTGTCGCCAGCGGTCTTTCCGGATCGATACCTTCAAATCTTCAAGAAAAGAGCCTACCTCTTCCTTAAAGGCCGGCAGCGCAGCTGTAACTCCTGATGTTGCAGATGTACATGGGCGGCGGTTATCACTTACCATCAGGTGAACCGTCTGTACGTCTGCCCCAATATCATAAAAAAAAACAAACAATAACCGTTTCTTCTTCGCGTTTTATGATCCTATTGATGGATTCTTGCCTCGCCTAACACTTCGCAAATCGGAGTCCTAATTTTGGAACAACTTTTTCTCGTGTCAATCATAATTAAAATTAAAAAGAACCTGTTTAAAAGTTAGTGACTTGGACGCCATTCGTCGCCTCAGGGAGGTCCCTAATCGATAACTTCGGTACTACTTTTTACCGTTAGTGCCAGAGTCGTGATCATCGAAACTTTGAAGGCTTTTACTGTACACACATAGTTGAACTTTTTATGAGGCAGCTAACGTAATCCTATAACCTGAGAAATCTTCAATTCATAACAGATGTGTGAAGCGCTTAAGCGTGGTATCCTGGGTCTCGCAACATTTCCACGTCGAGCTCGGTGCCAGGGTTGCGACCAAGGTGCTTCGGATTTTAATTCACAAAAATAGTTGAAGGGATGTAAGGGAGCGACCTATCATCATTTCGCTCCAAGCCAACCTCACCTGCCCGTGGTGCATCCTACCCAATAACAAACGAGGCGCTGGCTGGCCGATTGGTGGCGGTATAACCATAACAATTGAAGGCGTAGCTAAATACCACAGACCGATGACGGGCAGCAGCGTCACCGGAGCGAGAAGCTACGTCCTGCGATCGCCAACCCGTCTGCCTAGCGTGGCGATTAAGGGCATATCCTCCAGATGTTTGCCCTGAGTGGCGATCAACTGGAGAGGCCTATGTCCAGCAGTGAACTGCTATAGGCTGGTGATGATGATGATGTCTAAAACTTAGTGACTTGGATACCGCTAACTGTCGCCTCGAGAAGGCTTCTAATGGATAAAATGAAAATGGAAAATGTCTTTATTCAAGTAGGTAGGCTCATGACAAGCATTTATGAATCGTTAAATAATGCAAGTACAAATAATGAATCTACCACCGGATTCGGAAGAAGTCGTTTTCTACCGAGAAGAACCGGCAAGAAACTCGATAGTTATTCTTTTTCATCGCCAAAATTCTTACAATTTTGTATTACAACGTTTATAAATAATAAAATTTAAACTTATATAATGCAAGACCTTTTTTTTTCTAAATGTCTACGATGATGTCGATTGATCGTTGATGGCAGGCCGGCCTCGTCATCATCAGCGGACTTTTGGGGGAGCGGAAGGCTCTCACCCCTAAAGACCTGTAACAGCTTCAAACTACTCACACATAGTTGAACTCCTCGTGCTGCAGATGCGTGAACCGTGCCAAGACGCTGCCTCTAGGGGTGAAGTCCAGCCCTCGCGACAGCTCCACCGTACTTTGTTCCCAGTGCGTGCCGAACACGTTGGCGCCCGCCGCGCCCTCCACGCCCACCGACGACACGCGGATGCCGGGGAAGTCCAGCTGTGGGACAGGCCACGGTCGCGGTCAACGGGCGCACAGGGAAATAACTCAACACGTGCCACGCTGGCCCACACAGCGCCATCTAGTCCTAAACTAAGCCGAAGCTTGTACTATGGGTGCTAGACAGCTGATAAAATTACTGATGATACTTTTTTTGTAAACAAATACATTATACATAGTAAACACTTAGACCGATACAAAAAGATTTTGTTCATTGCACACAAACTTTTTCTTTTTTTTCTTGAAGGAAATTCCTTCACCTTACCCTTCACCTCCGAGGGGAGGTGACATAATGTGTGAAACTCGCACCTCCTGAAATGGGAGGGTATACCCACTAAACCCCCCCTGTGTCGCCCGTGGGCAGCAAGTTGCAGGGACACGGGTAACGCCGAAGCATACGGCCGCATCCCTGCATGCCCTGGCCAGCCGCAGATGACAAGCGGCCAGCACTTCTGGTCCGGGGATGGCAAATACCCCTACCCCCGGCTCCGGGGAGAAATAAGGTGCTCCCCGGGCCTCTAGACCTGCCCTATCATAACCGTACTATCTCTCACCTTGTTGGCGAGGTAAGGGGGCAACTTGTTACTTATGTAGTAGGCAGGAGACCCTCGGCCCTACAGCACCACACGTCTCTCACCTTGTTGGCGGGGTAGGGCGGCAGCTTGCTCTTGTACAGGTTGAAGATGTCGTCGATGTAGGCGTGCCAGCGGTAGAACACGGGGTCGCGCATGGCCGTCGCCGAGTCGCCCATCACGCCGAATTGTTCCTGCGACACAAATAGAGCCGTTAGAAACACTACGATAAAGTTGCCATACGTCTCGGTACTTCTTTTATAGTAGTTCGACATAATGGCTTCCCTACGCCTGATGGAAAGAGCAAAAGAAGCCCAAGTCGCTGTGACAACTGGCAAGTAACTGGTCAGTTACCTGTCAGTCGCCAACGCCATGTCTGCCCAACCCTAACTCCCCACGAGCTCCAGAAACCCTACTTACCGGAAGAAATACGACCAGGAGGTCATTTGGCTGCAGTATTCTATGGTGGAGGTCTTTCCCCGGACGGGCAGCTCAATTCGAGCGAAGATTCGCTATGCCCTACCTCTCTTAACGCCGTATATGTGCCAGTTTGAAACATAGTATTCCGTCCTAAAAATCAGTTATTTAATACAGGGCTAGCTCTGGTAATACGACACGAATATACCAACCTGTAAGGGCGTGGGATGTAAGGGAGCGACCTATTACCTTTTCGCTCCAAGCCATCCTCACCTGCCGAACTGCAAACCGACTGATGGCGGTAAAACCATCACGACAGAAGACGTAGCTAAATACCACAGGCCGATGACGGGCAGCAGCGACACCGAAGCAAGAAACTACGCCCTGCGATCGCCAACTCGCCTGCCCAGCGTGGCGATTCCATAATCGTAACATCTGGAGGATATACCCATGTATATCCTCCAGATGTTTGTCCTAGGTGGCGAACAGCTGGAGAGGCCTATGTCCAGCAGTGGTCTGCCGTCTGATGATGATGCGGCTGCCGAGGTCAGGGTCATTAAGAGGTCTAGGTCTTCAAGGTCGGTTACCAGGTGGCGGTGGTCCGGGTCGTGCGCGTACGAGATGAACACGTGGCCCATGTTGTGCAGGTCGCCGTAGTAGCCGCTGTTCCTGCTCAGGATGGACGCCTCCATCAGGTTGCCGAGCACGTCGATGCCGGTGGCCTCGTCTAGAGGCAGCGTGGAGTTGTTGGGCTGCGGGGGAACAGTGAGTGTATAGAATAGAATAGTTATTTATTTAGCATCACACATTTTAAAATCTGGAGAAGAATCCTGGGGCCAGTGAGAATAGAGGTTGGCACATGGAGAAGGAGGACGAACATGGAGTTGCAAGGACCTGCGAGAGCTCCGCGTCGACGATTGGCGCGAGGTAGCGCAGGACAGGCCGAAGTGGAAATCGTTGTTGTTGGAGGCCAAGACTCATTTTGGGTCCCTGCGCCATGTTAGTAAGTAAGTATCACACATTTTGTTACATAATAGAATGACCGAACACAATCAATTGCGCTGATACTAACAAGGCATCTCGCTCAGCATGTGCCGAGGCGTGTCTGGGACGCCGCGACGCTGGTCTTCCGCGGATGCCTCGAGAGATCTGCTGTGTGCACCGTAGGCGGATCCGTCGAGAGACACAATTTCAATTAAATATAATGAATGAGAAAGAAGAATACTACAATTTAAATGTAAATAGGTAACAAGATCTCAAAGAATCAAACACGGGATCCGCCTATATAATTAAATGAATTAAATATCAGAACTTTTTTTTTATAGTTGCTCGACATAATGGCTTACGCTACGCCTGATGGAAAGCGAAAGACGTGCAAGTAACTGGTCAGTTACCTGTCAGTTGCCACCGCCATGCCGGCGCAACCCTAACCCCCCACGAGCTTCGGAAACCCTACTCACCGGCAGAAACACGACCCGCAGGTGGAGGTACTTCCCCGGACGGGCGGCACGATTCAAGGGAAGATTCGCTATGCCCTACCTTTCTTAATTATTTTTTTTTTAAGCAAGAGGCGGCAGACGAGCAAATGTGATTCCTGATGGCACCGCCCATGGACACCCGTAACTCAAATTGAGTTTAGGGTCGCTGCCAGCCTTTTAAATAGGAGTACGCTCGTTTCTTGAAGGCTCCCATGTCGTAGCTGTCGTATTTACTTACTATGAGGATATTTTTCGAAATGAGAAAGCTCTCGGTCTATGTCGACGCAAAACAGGGGCAGCCCGTTGGTGCTGGAGATAGTCCCTTTTTTGGCGTTTCACGTCGATTATTCTAAGATTTTGTGCACTAAAAAATAGACGGCACCTTGCCGGTAGCGTGCTTTTTTTTTTTTTTTTTTTTTGTAGTTTTTGGCAATGCACGGTTTGTGCTTCTGCCACTGACGACGGTGAAAAGGTTGGGAAACGTATTGATATAAATAATATTACGATAAACGGGATTTAGGAATATAAAATGGATCAGGAAAGGGTACAGAATCAATTAATATATACAAGTACTATAAAAATCATATCTTAATATTGTTATAATTAATAAATAATGATAAGGACACATAAATATCATACTTATTAATAAATAAAAGACAAGGAATAGATGTAGGAAAAGGCACACGGAGGGAAGTAAGAGAAAACATAAAAGAGGAGCGATCATATTTCTGGCAAGCAAAAAATATGTGATTTAAATCACCTATGTCAGCACCGCAATCACACATGTTATCATCAACTATACGAAAGCGCGCTAAATGAGCAGGTGTGCAAACATGACCTAAACGCATTCTAATAAGAGTAGATGTCGCTATCTTATTTAGCTTACTTCTGAAAAACCATGGCTTCAAAGGAATTTGAGGTTGTATGCTTCTATAATAAGAACCTTTTTGAGTACTTTGATTCCAATCTTCTTCCCAAGCTTTACACAAAAAAGATTTTGCAAGAGAAAGCAGATCATGGCAATAGTTTTTATATGGGAAAAGATCACCACTAACAATCGCATCATTAGCTAATCGGTCCGCAATATCATTCCCTAATATACCACAATGACTGGGTACCCTTGCAAAAATGACTTCAAACCCTTTCAATGAACATTGATGCAACAATTTTTTACAGTCAATAATTATTGGATAGCAAATATTTGTCTTAAAAGGAAATTTAACTAAAGCTTGTAGTGCACTTTTGGAATCACAAATGATGACAGTTTTTTTAAGTTTCATTAGAAGAATATACTCCAAAGATTTAAATATACCAAAGCATTCACCTGTGAACACCGATGATTCGGGTGGCAGTTTAACTTTTTGTATTATGTTATATTGTTGATGGTAAACACCAACGCCAAGGCAAGAATCAGGTGAATGTTTTGAAGCATCACAATAAATATAATGCCAATCATTCCAATTTTCATGTAATAACTGATTGAATTTAACATTAGAATGTTTGTCGGTTTTGGAGATATCCAAATCAAAATTAACTACTGCAGGTAAAATCAGAGCTTCATAGTCTATTGAGAACATTGGGAGGTAGGGACATCTATGAGTTGGAGCTTCAAGGGAGGTGAATTTACGGAAACTAATAACTGCACAAGGGAGTGATTTATGTGACCAATAAGGTGAGGTTTCTATTAAGTCGGATAGGCGTAGTAGTTTCGAATAAAGAGGATGATTATAGATTTGAAGTGCCCGAAATAAGAATCTGTCACTCAAATATTGACGGCGTAGTCGAAGAGGCGGATCACCACATTCGACTTGCAGTGCGTTATTAGGACTAGTCTTCATTGCTCCAGTAACAATACGCAGTGCTTTTGTTTGAATAACATCCATTTTTTTCAATCCCAACATACTACATGGTTCTAAAAAATAGGTCCCATAATCAAGTGTGCTTCTAATAAGGGCATTGTATAAAAGCTTTAAAGAGAAAGGATGGGCTCCCCACCATACTCCCGCTAAACATCGCAATATATTTAAATGACGCTCACATTTAGCAACAATAAAATAAAAATGCGGAAGGCCAGTTAACTTCCTATCCAAAATAATACCTAAAAATTTAGATTCGTCTTTAACAGGAATAACTGTGTCATCATAAAATACAGTGATTGGTGGAGGACAGCGCATTCTAGAGAATAATACTACAGAACTTTTAGGTACGGATAGACTTAAACCATTTTTATCGAGCCATGTCTTTAAATTCGTAAGGGATAAGGTTAATGATGAGGATAGGGTTTGAATATTACTGCCAGATATATACAATAACAAATCGTCAGCGTATTGTAATATATTTACTTTACCAAGAAGAGAACTCTCTAAATCGTATGAATAAATATTAAACAGTAACGGACTTAACACTGAACCTTGGGGAAGGCCCTTCCATAAAAGTCTTGATATTTTAACAGATTCAGATTGCACAAGGTCTACACTTCTTTCTGATAAAAGATTAATTATAAAATTAATAAGTAGGGCAGGAATCCCTAGATCTAAAAGTTTATTCTTTAATATAGATAATACTACGTTGTCATATGCAGAAGTAATGTCTAGGAAGGCAGCTAAAACTGATTCATTACATGAAAAGGCGAGGCGAATATCTGTAGTAAATACACCAATGCTGTCCATTGTCCCCTTACCCTTTCTGAATCCAAATTGAGAATTACTTATTAGGCCTTTGCTTTCCACGAACCATTCTAAACGATTTTTAACCAAGTGCTCAGCAATTTTAGTCAAGACTGAGGAAAGAGCAATGGGACGATAAGAATCAGCATTTGCCGAGGGTTTATTTGGCTTGAGAATCGGTATAACCTCTTGCTCTCTCCATTTAGGAGGAATACAACCTGTGCGCATAATTGAATTAATAACATCTAAGAAATAAGACAAACTGGGATCGCTTAAATGAGAAAAGAAGGAATAGGGAATCCCATCAGTACCAGGGGCAGAGTCTTTAACGTTTTCGAGTACTCCCTTCAATTCATAGAGATTGAACGGTGAATTTAAGCCTGATTGATCTAAATTAGATATATGAGAGGTAGCAAAAAAGGTATCTTCTGGAACAAATGATGGTGCAATTCTATCTAAAAAGGTTTGTACTAAGGGCTCTTGGAGGCTTTGAGGCGTGGATTCTTTAAAAGCTGACCTAAATCTTCGAATATTAGACCAAACAGTGGATGGAGAAGTGTCAGGAGAAATAGAAGAACAAAAATTCTTCCAACCATCCCATTTCTTCTTTTTTAAGAGTTTCCGAGTACTGGTAATAATATCTGCAAGTTCATTAAAATTCTCCATGGTTGAATTTGCGCAATATTTTAGCTCTGCCTGTTTCCTTCTTTTAATTGCCTCATAGCATTCACTATCCCACCAGGGGGCACATGGTAATTTTTTGTTACGACTATTTTTAGTCGGAAATATTGTATTAGCAGTATTTAACAATAACGAAGCTAAAGCCTCCGCACATATGGATGAGTTCGTATCAGTTACCTCAGGAAGAGAATGAATGTTTTCCTCGACCTTTTCTTTGAATAATTGCCAATCAGCATTTGCAAGTTTATATTTCATGCGAGGGGAACGTTTACTTGGCGATTTAGATGTAGATGGGAAAGTAATGAGTATAGGAAAATGATCGCTACCAAATGTAGATGTAATAACTGACCAAGTCAAGGTGGAGGCTAGATTAGCAGAACAAATGGATAAATCTGGGGCACTAATACCTTCGTTTGGTTGAGTACGACGAGTAGGGTGTCCAGAGTTAAGAATACATAAATTAGCGTTATCTAAGAGATCTAAAACGCGGGATCCGTAATGGTTCGAATTGGAACTTCCCCAACATTGATGCTGCGCATTGAAATCTCCTAAAATTAGCACTGGACTAGGTAAATCATTAATAATATTATCAACTTCATCATATATGACTGTAGAGGGGTGAGGAATATATACAGATACAAACGAAATATTATTTACACGAATGGCAATGATAGAAAAATCACTACTGTGACTAGGGATGGGAATATGTACAAATGAAAAAGAATTTTTAACAAGTAATGCTACACCACCGTAGCCATCAGCCCGGTCTTCTCTAACACAAGAGAAGCCAGGAATTTTAAAAAGGGAATCTGGCCGAAGCCAGGTTTCCTGTAGTGCTATAATAAACGGGGAGTACTTGTTGATCATATAAATTAAGTCAGTTTTCTTATTTTGTATACTTCGGCAATTCCACTGGATCACTGAATCCAACTGATCCATAATTATTAATATTATTATCACATAAAATATCCTTAACAGACATGGCAGCGTTGGACGGTGAGGCTAGAAAATTTGTCTGAGACAGTGTATTTATTAAAGTAATGATTAAATCTTTAATTGACAGATTATCTAAAGACGAGGTCTGTTGGTCGTTTTTTAGTAAAACACTTTGACTCGGGACAATAGGGCTACTATAATCCCTAATTAAGGATTCGTGACTGGCACGATCATAGCCTTTGCCAGGTTTATAAGCAGACTTAGGTTTTAAGAAAACAGTCTTTTTATACGATTTGTTATCGGGAATGTAGTGGTTCTGAGAATTTGACTCATTCAAAATACGCGGGCTATTGGAAACATGAGCAGGAGAAGAAGTAGCAATAGCTGCATATGTCTTGGAAATGGGCGGATGCAATTTCAGCGCTTCAGCATATGTAATGCAGTTGTTAGCCATGGATTCTTTTATGGATTTTTGCCTAAAGAATTCAGGACATTTCCTACTAGTAGCTGTGTGATTGCCAGAACATAAACAACAGATGATACAATCCTCTTCTACTTGGCAGTTTTCACCACTATGACCTTGGCCACATTTAAAACACCTGGGAGTGGAACGGCATTGACTCTTAATATGCCCATATCGGCAGCAGTTGAAACATTGGATAGTTGGGTATATGTAAAGATCAACAGGCAATGAATTAAAACATAAAAACACTCTTTTCGGAAGTGTCTGACCATCAAACGTAAGAATAACTGTTTCTATAGGTAGATATTCTGCTTTACCATTAACAAAACTTTTCCTCTTTATACGCCTAGCCTTTAGTACATGACCGACCCCCATAGGAACGGTTATGCTTTGGATAATCTCCTCCTCAGACCAATCTGTAGGCACTCCCCTAACTACGCCCATACGAGTAACATTAACGACAGGTATAAATGCCTTGTATTTATTTTGTTTCAATTTCTCATTATTTAAAAATAAATTCGCATCCTCAAATTTTGTAAAAGAAATAGAAAGTCTATTTCGGCCAATCCGTTTTAAACTGCCATTGACTATATTCTGCACAGAGTTCTTTTTTAAGAAATAACCAAACGAAACCGGGTGAATGTTGCGATTATCAGTAGGTGATTCTTGTTCTTTCTGTACATGAACAGTGTAAGGGGCTAGATCTGAAGCGACATATGAAAGTCTACCAATAGGAATTCGAGTTGTAGTATCAGTATTAGATCGGTCATGTACTGAATTTGGTACCGAAGGAAAATCATTGGAATTGGCAATGTTATTATTTTGAATTTCTTTATGAGTATCGTTGTGATAACTATTTCCGCACTGACAATCAAATTCATCTCCTGAGCCTGCCATAGCTGAAGTTTTAAGATGCCTTTTACGTTTTTTGCAATGCTTGCATACTTTACGAGCAGACGCTCTTTTACGTTTAGCCTTGGAATTTTCCGTAACAAAACCTCCATCCGTGTCTTGTAAGGAGCATTCAGTCTCCATACCAGAGTTTGAGCAAGTTATTGTTACATAATTAGCTACCGGGGGGGCCGTCCCCCCCGGATCTTCGGGTTCGTTCATGCAAAATTACAAACTTAAAAACTCACCAGATTTCCGTAGAAAACAACACAAATAAATAAAATATATACAATATACAATAGAAATATACAAACTACACGACTTAACTGATCCAATTAAGATTTAAAATTATAAATGCAAAAAAGCCAGAAAAAAGTCGACCGCACCGCTAGACGTTTCCCGCGCTTTTTTTTCGGTAGCGTGCTTGTAGATCTTCTATTTCGGTAATGTGACAGCTGTCACTCGACAGCTGCGTTGGCTATTGGCCGCGAGCACGTCGGCGGCTGTGATTGGCTCAAGGCGTGTAATAGGGGCGCTTGCTTCGCCTTAATTGGACGCGATGAAATTGGTGGCAGATGATTGGTTGTTAACGTTCGATAGTGGCGCGAACACTCTACACTATATAAAAATCCAAATCAAATCCAAGCCACTGACCAGTATGACGGCGTTGTTCTCAATGGCCTCCAGGAAGCGCTTCCTCCACGTCTCCAGGTCCGACACGTCGATCCGGATCTGGTCCACGGGCCGGTCCAGGTCGCGGATCACGGACCCCGCGAACCTGACACAGAAACCACTTGTTGTCAAGTCAAGTCAAGTCAAAATAATCTTTATTTGTATAGGTTTTTATGAAAAACACTTACAAATCGTCGAAGCTACCACCGGTTCGGAAAGCAGCGTTCTACCGAGAAGATACCGGCAAGAAACTCGTGTAGTTGCTCTTTTCAAAATGGTGTTTACAATATTATTATCACATTCATACTTTTAACTACGACCACGTCATACAGTCTGGGGCCTTAAAAAATTAATTATAAATTAGATAAAAAAAAAAAAAAATTAACCTTAACATACTCTATATAGGGCAATCAGGAGTAGACCAGTCTCCAAGGCAGCACCTGTTCACAAGTATGACGTGTGTACCAGCCATCGCTTCATTCAACCATATTTGAGGGAATGTAACGACCCGCCACACAGCGCCACCACCCCAGAAACATTTTAGTGAGCATGACTAGTCCAGTTACCCCAATATAAAATATTTGGCAAAATCATAAAACTAATAAATGAATAAATTAACTGAAGGACGTAGCTCACATAGAATAGAAGTTACATATGACTCTATATAAACAACCAATGAAATGGTTATAATTTTATTATGATAAAGTGCAGGCGAGCAGCATCCGCTTATTTGGCAGTTGACCATACAGTCTTATCACTTAAATAGTCTTCAATTCTGTAATAACCTTTCTTTATTGTAGTAGTTGATCTGCTGACTAATGACAAATAAGCCAAAGCACTACACTGGGCCACACAGCGCCATCTAGCGCCCAAGTAAGTCAAAGCCTGTACTATGGGTATATGTCTGTTTATACTGGTCTGGGTGTTTTCTATATTATATAAGGGGCATCGCAGACGACAGACTATCCGTGACGCACTTTTTAGTCTGTGATGCCATTTTACGCAGTAACGCACACGACGCGCCAAAATCTGTCGCGGATATTTCACAGACTCAACGCACATCTTCGATCATTCTGTCGGCAGACCTGTAGGGACCTAGATGCTCTTTTTAAGCAACCCCTTTAATGTGCGCTGAATATTTTCTATTATATTTTATATTCAAAATCATAATACCTTTATTTACATAAACTTAAAATAAGCACTTATGAATCGTCAAGAAAAAAAGTATAAGTATAAGTAAAAGTAAAACAATTGAAGCCTACGAGGGAGCGCGCTGACGAAGAAAATCGTATTGGGGAACAAGAGGCCGGCTAGGAGTTCCATAATTAAACTAATATTTAAATAAGTTACCTGGGGGGCCAGGCCCTGCTGGCGACCTGCGAGTCCAGCTTGGGGAAGTACCCCTCGGCGATGGGAGACCGGAAGTCGTTGTAGCGCGTCACGCGGCCCAGGTTGTTGCACATGCGATCCGCGTTGTATCTGCAAATACACCACCACTCATTACTTCATTACATCACATCCATCATTTCGTTATGTTGACGTTTTTTTCCTGTTATCTTGTAAGAAAACAATAAATCTTTTTTATTCTTATTGTTCTTATTCTACCATTATCTAAGGATGTAAGATGGCGACCTATCATCTTTTCGCTTCAAGCCAGCCCGTGGTGCGTCCTGCTGAATGACAAAACGAGGGTCTGGCAACCGACTGGTGGCGGTATAACCATCACGATGGAAGGCGCAGCTGAATACCACAGGCCGCTGACGGGCAGCAGCGTCTCCGGAGCGATGGGCTACGCCCTGCGATCGCCAACCCGCCTGCCCAGGGTGGTGATTATGAGTATATCCTCCAGATGTTTGCCCTGAGTGGGTAGCAGCTGGAGAGGCCTATGTCCAGCAGTGGACTGCGATAGAATGATGATGATTTTACCCATAATCACCACACTGGACGGACGGGTTGGCGATCGCAGGGCCTAGTTTCCCCTGGTGGCATCTGGCTGTGCTGTGCTGGTTATACCGCCACCAGTCGGTTGCCAGAGCCTCGTTTGTTATTCGGCAGGATGCGCCACGGGCAGGTGAGGGTGGCTTAAAGCGAGAAATTGATAGAGTGCGACCTATCATCCATCCCAGTGGTGCAAGGTAAATCCTCTAGTGGTGAACAACTGGAGAGGCCTATGTCCAGCAGTGGACTGCGATAGCCTGATGATGAGTGCCAGGCTGATGCCGGTGGCAGCCTCACCTGGCGATGATCTGCTGGTGCATGAAGTAGAACAGCTCCCCGCGACGGTCCTTGTTGACGACGCTGCGGTCGCCCTCGAAGGGGTACACCAAGTGCCAATGCCAGTGGTGCAGGTTGATGCCGATGTCCTCGCGGAAGTACGCCACGCGCTGCTCCGGCTCCTGCTCGGACGCGGTCAGGTTCGCCGGGATGGTTACTGGCATCTGGGGTGGAGAAGTATGGTCAACTAGCTGTATACGAAATACGACTAAATACGACTTGGGAACCTTCAAGAAACGAGCGTATTCATATTTAAAAGGCCGGCAGCGACCCTAAACTCGGTTAGAGTTGCGGGTGTCCATGGGCGGTGTCGACTGCTTACCATCAGGCATCACACATGTTCGTCTGCCCGCCTCTCGTATAAAAAAAACTAGCTTAATATGGCTAGCTGCCCCAAAATTGCAAATCCTGTCCTAAAACGAGTTCCTATCCCAATCCTTATACCCAAATCGCAATCTCAATCCATATCAAAAACAGGGCCCTTTCTAAACCCATTCCCTGCCACTATCACACAAACAATACTAATTCAAAACCCCTAATTCAATGTCTATATTAATCCCTATCCCAATCCCATTTCCTATCAGGATCCGAATCAGTAATCGTATCCCATTCGGTATCCTAAGCCTAATACCGAGCCCTATCTTTATCCCAATCCCTATCAATCATGTGCCTAAATACAATATTTCATGGGTCCATCATCGGTAATGATTGAACTTTCATATACTTGCATCCCCTATTTCTTCATTCAATAGGCTATTATGGCTAAAAATTGTAATTAGTCCGTCTTTTAGCTTATTCAAAAATAAAAGACACGTATTTTTCCTTTTTTCATTCAAATAAACAATAGCAAATATACAAGGCATCAAAAGTAAGGAGTGGGAGTCTTTGACGTCACTCGCTCCCGTAAAAATGCCTCACCGAGTGACGTCACGCGTAATTTCAACATTCTGTAACTTTGTAATTTTTAGTCTAATTTACAAATAAAAAAAATACGTGTCTTTTATTTTTGAATAAGCTAAAAGAGGGACTAATTACGACTTTTAGCCATAATAGCCTATTCAAGAGCGCCAGTGACAACAAGTGTCCAAGTGTGGTGACTTACCCTGGAGCCCGACGGCACGACAGTGGTGACCTCCCTGGCGCGACGGAACACTTTGGGGTCCATGAACTTGTCGGGGAAGGTCTCGGCGACGGTCGGCAGGTTGAGACCCTTGGTGTCGTCTCTGTGGAGAGAGGAATGAGGTGACTGAAGATTTTCCTCAATTCGATTTCAATAGGAATCGAATCTACAATCTCAGATACTCCTGCGATCAAAAATCCTGGCCAGCGTGGCGATTATGGCTAAATTCATTCCTGCTGCGAACGGCTAAAATATGAAATTCTCTGCCAGCTGACGTCTTTCCCGAGTATTACAACTTGGAGATTTTTAAGGCTAGAGTGAATAGGCTTTATCTGAGTGAGCGCGCTCCATCCTAGACCGCATCATCACTTAACATCAGGTGTGATTGTGTTCAAGTGCTTTCTTAGAACTAAATAAAAAAAAAGCCCAGATGTTAGACCAAAGTGGCAAGCCTATGTCCAGCAGTGGACTGCGATAGGCTGCTGATGATGATGAAGCTTCAGATATTCCGCGCTTTAGGCAGGATCGCTTACGAAGTCTTTTTGTTAATTTGTAAGTAACCCAAGACATGCCACGCTGGGCCACACAGCGCCATCTAGCCCCAAGCTAAGCCGAAGCTTGTACTATGGGTACTAGACAACTGATAAACTTACTTAGATACTTTTTTTTTGGAAATAAATACATGTTATACATAGAAAACACCCAGACCAATACAAACAGACATGTTCATTTGTAAGTGTATTTTAAATTAAAGGAGAATGACCATTGTAGTATGGGCTTTGGTTTCCGATCTTATCACGTTGTACCTCCATGAAATCTATCTCATTGGATAGAGTATTAAACATAGAATACATTATAAAAAACAATAAGCATCTAATTCGCCGGAGTTGCGAGCAACAGGTTCATGAAGTTCATTATTTTAGGTTACTTTTTACAACGTTAAACACCTTTCCGAACGGCAGCTGGGCGTCCTGCGTCAATCATAACGAACAGTTGCTAAAACGGCGATTATCTAATTTCAATTTCTACAGTTACGGAGAAAAAAGGCGCTCAACTCAACGTAAAGATGAATCAAAACGAATAAATCGTCAGTGCTAAAACAAAACAATAACATTTCTCTAATGTCAATGTCATGTCACTTTCATTATTTTTTTTCATCACTCTTGGTGTTGCCCGTCGCAATATAAATGCGAATCGATATTCATTGGATCAATCGATATTCATTCACTTAAGGTTTGTTGTCATTAATTGGAAGGTAAAGTAACTGAATATTCTCGAAGATATTATTTTCTATGAGAAAAAGATTTTGTTTTTTAAATATCCTTAATATTTTCTTTTTAACCCTCTTTCATCCTTCTGAGTTGTGTATCAGGAATCGATTATTGTGAATTAATATTTTAAATATTGGCAACCCTGCAACCCCAAAAAGTATAGTTCTTTGGTAGAGGAAGTACTTTGGTATAAAAATTACTTTTAAATTAGCACTTTTTTCCCCGGCGAAGTTTTGACTTGTTTTTGTAGAAGGTCTTGTGAAAATGAAAAACAATTTTTTTCAGGTTAATTTCATTAATGTACAAAACGAAACCATATTTGGGCATTCTCCTTTGTAATGTTGGGAAATCAGGAAATCGGCAACAGTGTTACAAATTCACAATCAACAGACTTGGTCACTCCACTGCGGAACGTAGGCCTCCTTTAATTCGCGACACATTTACGGCGGCAGCAACGTTTACCTGGGCACAAATAAAACCTACCGCGGTCACCAAATCAGCAAATTTGACAGGCTCGGCGGCTCATTTGGTAGTGACCTCTGCCCTCTGAGCCAAGGGTCGTGGGTTCGATTCCCGCACAGTACAAACATTTGTGTTCATGAACATGTCTGTTTGTATTGGTCTGGGTGTTTTCTATGTATAATATGTATTTATTTACAAAAAAAAATTACCTAGGTAAGTTTATCAGTTGTCTAGTACCCAGAGTACAAGCTTCGGCTTAGTTTGGGGCTAGGTGGCGCTGTGTGGCCCAGCGCGGCATGTCTTGGTTATTTAAATCGCTTGCCAAGCGTGGTGACTGTCATGGGGGAAGCTTATGATGATATATTACCTGTGCAAGAGCGCTACAGACAGGCAGTAGTTGAACATGTACGGGTTGATGCGCAGCTGGCAGTACGCGCACACTGACTGCAGATCCTCGACGTTGCGCATGCCTGGGGACAAAGGAGTTAATGAAGAGATTGGTGAATGTGGACGAAGCAACAGTTGTGTGCCAGGATCGTAGCAAATGGAAGGACGTGGTCTCTGCCTACCCCTCTGGGAGAAAGGCGTGACGTTATGTATGCATGTGAATGAGTCTACGACAAGAGACACTGTAATAGGGATGTTCCTGGGATCAAAATAATTACATTATTATCCGTATTTCAGATTATACAAATATATTGGACACGTATTTTTCCTTTTTCCATTTGGACAAAAATAACAAAGTTACAAGGCATCCAAATGTAGGAGTGGGGGTCTTTGACGTCACTCAGTGGCGAAAAAACTCCCACTCTCTGACGTCACGCGTAGTTTTAACGGGCTATATCTTCGTAATTTTGGTCTAATTTACAAATGAAAAAATACGTGTCTTTTATTTTTGAACAATCTAAAAGACGGACTTATTACATTTTTTCACGGCAACAGGCCTATTATGTTAAGCAGCTCCTTAGCTCATTCCATTAGAATAGCCTCCAGAAGACTGCATAGATCCTATAGAAGATGACCCAAAACTATCTTGTTTGGATCGTCCGGAAAATTGGAGACCCTAGACCTACTATGCCAACGTCTCCATTAGATTGTCGTTGAAGGGAGTTGAAGAGATCGAGCTGGTGTTGAGGGGCTCAGAGATGAAACCAATCTTCTATTGCCACCAGATCTAATCTGGACAGCCCCCTTTTACACTTTCATATAGTGGCATCTACTCGCAAGAGTAGATGGCACTATATGAAATAGCGACAACAACAAAAAGTCTCCAGAAGACCATAGAAGACGACCTCAATCTATTCAGTAGGTCCAACGTCTCCAATGAGATAGTGGGTTGTCGTTGGATAGCATCTAGTAGCCCGAACTGGTATTTAGGAGCTCAGTAGGCCTACTCTTGAAACCAATCTCGATTTCAATCCTAACAAATTAAGTAATATTTAATCATAAATGAACGTATATTTAAATTTTCCTGTATTTGGTAGTTTACATTTTGTTACATTATGACCACCCCAAGTCATACTTCATTCATTCTCTGTATATTATCTGTACTAGATCCTGCAGAAGATTTCGATCCCAATCCCATTTGGTTCAAGAGTACCTACCCAGATAATTATGAGACCGGTCTTCTATAAGGGCCACCAAATCTGTTCTATACAGCACTAGAAGACAGATACTGGAAGGTATGCTATTAAACAGCAACATAGATCAATCCTTAAGGAAAAGTCTCAAGATGACTGAGCACGAGCACAGATTCTATAGAAGACGAGCCCAAACTTCTTTACTGAGGAGGCTTCTCCAATTTGTTGTCGTTCGAGGGCGCCAAGGAGATCAAGCTGGTGTTTAGGAGCTCAGAGATGAGACCAGTCTTCTATAAGGGCCACCAGATCTAATCTGTACAGCACAAAGTCATTCTTCGTCCTGACGTAACATCCACATATCCTGAAGGTCTCACCGAGGAAGACGTCGATGAGGCTGCCGGCCATCTTGCGGTGCTGTGGCACGAACAGCGAGAACTGGTCGTTGTACGGCAGCTGCATCGGCAGCGACAGGTTGGGCAGCGCGATGTTGCGGATGGGCACGGTGCGCGTCGCGTCGTTGCCGAAGCGCGTCGACAGCGTCGTGCTTAGGGGCTGGTACTTGTCCGGCTGGAAACAGGTGAATGAACTAGAATGATCAGATATTGAAGCGTACAAAATGGAATGAGGGCTACCGTTTTTGAAATCACCAGAGGGCGCCACTGTATAGTGAGGTCTTCGGGCATAGCTGTTAAGGTTTGTTTTATGCATGTGATAATTGTTTGTTCGTTATAAAGGCAAAACTATTTGTTAACGGTTAATAAACAAACCAGTGAACTAGCTTTTCTTTCAGACCGCTAATTTTTACACCTCATTTTCTCGGCTCCACTTTTAAAGCGCAGACAATCATTGAGCCGTGTCTTATATTTTTCAAAATTAATGCCAGCTATGTCAAAATTGCACAAAATTATTTAATTTTCCGAAATAAACTCACCTAACCTATGTAATTTGACATTTCGGATACCTCACGCTACACTAGCACCTCTGGTGGCGAATTCACACGCGATAGCCCTCATTGAGATGTAAGGGAGCGGCCTATCATCTTTTCGCTCCAAGCCAACCTCACCTGCCCGTGGTGCATCCTGCCGGATAACAAACGAGGCGCTGCCGCATCACAATTGAAGGCGTAGCGCTAAATATCACAGACCGATGACGGGTAGCAGCGTCACCGGAGCGAGATGCTACGCTCTGCGATCGCCAACCCGCCTGCCTAGCGTGGCGATTATAGGTATATCCAGATGTTTTCCCTAGATGGCGAACAACTGGAGAGGCCTATGTCCAGCAGTGGACTGCAACAGGCTGATGATGATGATTTATCGCCGGGTTCAAAGCCAAACGGGCCAAAAAGGCTAACTGTTGAGTTTGTTGCGGCACTTCTTCTCAGCAGGCTACACGTCGAAGTGCTGGTAGGTAAAAAGTTTGACGTGCAAAAGTATTACTAGTGAATCTATTTGCAGAAATAAACTATTTTATTTTATTTTTAAACTTACGTAGTAATGCGAGGGCACGTCGAAGACCACCTTCTCGTCGCCCTTCTGCATGAAGCAGGGCTCCGTGGGCCTGTCGTAGAACAGCAGCATGTTGTTCTTGGCGTCCGACATCTTGTAGCCTGGAAACGATTCGGTAACTGTTAGATAAACATTCTGATACTTTCACATACATTGCTCCGATCCCAAAGTAAGTAGCTTTAAGCACTTTTGCGTTATGGGTATCAGAACAACGAAGGTACAACTATATAGATACTTAAATACAATAAATACAAATAGGTATATAACAAAAAAACACCCAGACACGGACCAAACACAAATATTCATCACACGAATGTTAGTCCCAAGTGGGAATCGAACCCACGACTCTTGGTTCAGAAGGCAAGGGTCACTATATACCTACTAATTAAGTAAGTCACCGAGCCGATAATACGCAGCAAAGCTCTACGGCCACTTAATTCTTAGACCACCGAGAAACAAGATTCATTGAAAAATCTGTTGTTATTGTAACGTCGCATTAGGTGTAGATTTGTTGATTTAGAATTTAGACAGTCTTATCGTTTTAAGTTGTCTCTTGCAGACAACCTTTAGGCAGAGGATAGTTAAGACCTAAAGACTGATAAGTACCTAAGATTCCATACCATTGTATCTACACAAGTATGAAAACAGTTTTAACAAATTCTATATCTCGATCTCGGGACCAAAAGCCCACTCCGAAGTGTACTGCCGAAGTTTCGATCCATCACTACACTATTCAGATAACTAACAACTACTAGGTACTAGGTAGAGGAAATCCATTAAGCTTGTACAGGAGCACGCACAGAAAATCCAAATAAAAGTTTTACGACTAACGAGGTGTAGCATTAATTGTTTATACATAGTATTACTCCGAAACTTCGGCAATAAAATTCAGAGTCGGCCCTCTGATCTCTGCAATTATGCAGCAAAGCTTGCTATACAAGGTGACTTTTTAATCACTATCCAAATTTTTTCTGGGCATTAGGTATCGTTATTAGAGCCTATTTCTGCAAAAAATATAGTTAATATTTTCACAACAAAGTTATTGTCCCGAATCCATTATAAATTTCGCATGGTTACCATTTCTGGCGTAAATATTTAGTACGCAAAATGATAAATATCAATGGTATTACGAATTAAGGTACGAATTAAAGGTAATTTTTTTTTGCAGAAATGGGCTCTATTAACTATACCTAATGCCCCGAAAAAAAATGGATAGTGATTAGAAAGTCACCTTGTATAATTAACGATTAAAAATACAATAAAGCACTCACCACAAGAATTCTCGGCGTCCTGTTATATTAAAAGTTGATGTTTTGCAGCGTTGTTTCAAGCCGTGTACCACGGCTCGACTGTGCCCTGCCAGCGTCCCGAGGGACGCTTTATACTTGCCGCGCTGAGCACAGCACATGTTCGGGTGCAAACGACGTGCGCATTGGGAAGGCCGCTTGATAACGCGGTGCGGTGGCAACGCTATCGAAGCCGCAAATTTCCTAGCTGGTGTGTAGGTATTAGGTAATAGTATGAAATGTATTTAGAGGATCCATGAAGTATTGTATTCAAGTATAGGATTGATTTCTACCATAAAGAAATAGCTATATATCTATACCTACTAATATTATAAATGCGAAACTAACTCTGTCTGTTACGCTTTCCCGCTTAAACCTCTCAACAAATTTTGATGAAATTTGGCTAAGACAATCTTTAGACCATGAGAAAGGACATAGTCTACCTTTTATTGCGAAAAAAAGGGATGAATAAACACTTCTGTGACACACATACATGACGCGGGCGAAGCCGCGAGCACAGCTAGTGTTATATAAACATGAATCCCCATTGTAGGTGTCATAGAAGATAGCACCTAGAACGCCCACACCTGAATCAATTTAGAAAACCTTGTTTAATAAATTGAACCGAGAAACCCTTCGGATCGAATCGAGAGCCTCAAACTCTACACCGAGTGCCATAACCAATGTCAACTTCATTTTATTAATTGAAAAAAAAGTCACAAATCCTGTCTCCGTCAAAACTTGTTTTTTGAAGTAAATAAATAAATTACTTAGATAGTTTTTTTTATACATATTATACATAGCAAACACCCAAACCAATACAGTCATGTTCATGCACAAATATGTGTGTACTATGCGGGAATCGAACCCACGACCTACGACCCTTAGTTCAGAGAGCAGATGTCACTACCAAATGAACCACCGAGCTATTTATTTACATGACTCATTGGTGGCAATACTAAGAACCAAGAGTTCTGGGTTCGAAACCCCGATCGGGTCTGACAATTTCGTCAAGAGACCCTACCTATTATTATATTTATTTATGTATAAACAAAACCTACCTACCGCAATAGGCAACAATAAGTCAAGGGCAGACTGTACGTATGCATTACGTATCCACATAAAGTAAAAAAAATAAATTATCTATTCAAGGCCGGCCACTAGCCATCGTGTGCCCTTGGCTCCTCGATCGATACCGTGCACAACAAATGATTTGATGCTAACTGAAAGCTAGGCTCAAAGCAAAGCCTCTATTTATAAAACGTAATAAGCTAGTCATTTACATAACTGTTTTGTTCAAGGCTTAGCAAAATCAGAAGTCGAAGGCTGAACGTACACCTAGCCTAGGTGACCTAGGTACCTACGACATGCAATCACTAACTCCCTATGTGCATTACATATAGGTAGTAGGTTATATGGAAAGTACATTAGAAATGTAAGGGAGCGACCCATCATCTTACCATAGTACAAGCTTCGGCTTAGTTTGGGGCTAGGTGGCGCTGTGTGGCCCAACGTGGCATGTCTTGGGTTATTTATTTATTATTATTTATTATTATTATTATCTTTTCCCTCCAAGCCAACCTCACCTGCACGTGGTGCATCCTGCCGAATAACAAACGAGGCGCTGGCAACCGACTGGTGGCGATATAACCATCACGATTGAAGGCGCAGTTAAATACCACAGGCCGAGGACGGGTAGCAGCAGCGTCACCGAAGCGAGCTACGCCCTGCGATCGCCTACCCGCCTGCCCAGCGTGTCCATTAAGGGTACAGCCTCCAGGTGTTCGCCCAAAGTGGCGAACAGCCGGAGAGGCCTATGTCCAGCAGTGGACTGCGACAAGCTGATCGATGATGGGTCTAGCTGGGGTGAAAAATGAGTCTAGCTGGAACTGAATATTTTAGGCAGAGTTTAAAACATTCAATTAAATTCAAACTACCTTCCATTTCATTTAAAGCAATTTGGCGGCGACGTTTGCGCAATGGTCACATGGAATCGATTCCTTGTCGAGTCAATTCAGGAAATAAACTTCTCGGGTCTGGGAGTCCTGGGAGGCGCCCGTAGTCACCATCTGGTACTTTGTGTCTGTCTTCATCTTGTATCTACTATACAAGGGAAATGCTTAGTTTGGTTTACATAACATTCTAGAATTGACATTTCGGGACCATTCTGGGAACTTGACATTTCGGGACCATTCTGGGAACTTGACATTTCGGGACCATTCTGGGAACTTGACATTTCGGGACCATTCTGGGAACTTGACATTTCGGGACCATTCTGGGAACTTGACATTTCGGGACCATTCTGGGAACTTGACATTTCGGGACCATTCTGGGAACTTGACATTTCGGGACCATTCTGGAACTCGGACATTTTGGGACCATTCTAAGAACTTCTAGAATTTTAGTATATTAGATTTATAGAATAGATAGAATTTTTTAGGAATTTGGCATTTCGGGAACATGCGCAAACATGGAACAATCACCTAAATAGAATTTGGCATTTCGGAACATGCGCGAACATCCTGTATAAACCAATTTCTCTTGATCCAGTGAAGACACTAGGTACCTACATACACCTATTTGAACAGGAATCGCAATGTCTGCCAAATTTAAATCTAGAAACAATGTGACCTATGGGTAGGCAGGTGGTATTTTTAGAAGTCGTGTTGTGTACTTACAGAAAATATGAACACAGTTTATGGTTTGTAAGAAAGTTTAATAATTATAGAAGTATTGAAAATATCTCCAGTGAATGTATTAACAAAGAAATTAAACAATAAATTTAGTTAGGTACTAACATATGACTTTTACGCTATACTAGGTATAAGTCTAGGAATAATTAACTAAAATTTTTATTAATATAAATACACTAGGAGTGAAAGTTACCCAAGTCAATATTGAACCTTAAGTATAGCTAACACATTACAAACATACAATGAGTGCGGACTGCGGAGCGGCTCGTCGGAGTAGAGTCCAGCTCGGGGAAATAAACAGGGGTGTCCGACGCCGCGGCGCGTCGGCGAGCGTCGACGGGCGTCGGCGGCGCGTCGGCGTGTCGGCGGCGAGTCGCCGGCGTGTCGGCGGCGGCGCGGCGGCCGGCGCGGGCAGCGGAATGTGGCGCCGGCGCCGCGAGAACCGAGTACATATTGCGTCCGATGCTAACAAAAAATTTAGAGCGAGGGGGAGGGCGCGGCCTAGCCGCTCTTGAACAGCAGGATGGCCACCTGCCCGAGGTAGAAGTAGATGAAGTGGCGCGTCTCGTGCGTCACGTACGAGCCGAAGTTCCGCCCCACGATGCAGTGCCACGTCGGGTTGTACTTCTTGTCGAACTCCTTCTTGATGAACGCGGCGATGTCCTGAAATGGACGCGGACATTAGTGTAAGTCGTCCCCCATGATGCCATACATCGGTCGTCTGCTCGCCCAGGAGCAGACTCGGCGGCATGAAGCTAATGATTTGGATCTTTTGATGTGTTTTACACATAGGCATGAGCAATGCATGAGCTCACCGCCCTTGGGTGGGCCCTTATTCGCCTATCGACAAGACAAGAGCTTTCCTTTATCTATGTTAAATCTACCCAATATGACAAGCAAACGGAAATCAATTGCAAGTAAAAATAAAATTTTGAGTAGTAATGTACTTTTCATACTTAGGTTAGAATGATTCACAGAACAGTCTGGTGTTAAAGTAAATTTCTTCATTCACACTTGCGGACAGCCAAAGTGGAACTCATCAATAAACTTTATTTTGTAGTAAAATTAATAAAAAATTTCAAATTTAACAAAAAAATTAATTTGTTTATATTTTGAAACAAGATTATAATTTTCCATTATTTAAAAAATATACCTATTCAGTTGTATATGTACGAACCAAATCTACAATATCCTTAACCACAGGAAGCCACAAATGAGAATCACATGGGAACTTTTACTATCAATCATAAAATTTTGGTAAACATTGTTGCAGTGAACCAAAAGGTGGGGGACAGCACAGTCCAGACTTTCGTAAGATAAAAGTTCACTTTTTTTGAAGTGCTCTGGTATTTTAAGTTATTTTCAAGTTAAGCCAGTAAAAATAAAATAAATTAATTTATTGGGATTGATAATACTGGAATTATTATAAACAGCTGACTTAGTAGCTGGCAACCTACATAAGATTAACTGTAAGTAATGAATCTTTGTCTCAACACCATAGAGTTCTTGATTAGACAGATCTGATGTCACTGATAACGTCATTTAAATGCGCGCCAACCAATTTTAAAGAAAAATCTGTATTTGAAAGGATTTATTTGCATTAAACGACCTTATCCGTTTATCGAACAACTGATTAAGTCTTCAAAGTTAATGTCTACAATAGTAAATACCGTAAAAGATGTTGTAAATGCATTGAATTAAATATAAATTATGTATAGCAATTATCCTCAAATTAATTAACTTCACAAATATTTGTACATCGAGTTTTCGATAGAGTATGCTGGATTCACTATGATAAGACCAAATGTAACCATATTCTCACAAATAAATGATTTATTATTATTATTATTATTATTTGATGCATATTCTGTCTTGTATAAATTGAAAGGAGTTAAGTTCACTTTTAGTCTGTAAATTTGACACCAAATGGGCGGCGCTCGCGTGATCGCATGCAGTGCTAAACTCGTGTCTAGCAGCTAAATAATGTCTCCTGACGCTGCACAGTGCCAAACGCCACTGAACTTGATGACACCTGCAGGGTGTCTTTCATCATGAATAAACTTATTGTGTTTTATGCTCAAATGAAGCACAAATTCAAATGTTTTAACATGCTTTAAAGTGACTGCTTTTTGATGAAATTGTTAGATAGGTAACACGAATAGATTTAGCATTTGCATGAAAGAACTTAATATGACTGATGGGCAAAAGTTATGTTTTATTCAGTAGGTAAGAAGTAATGCTAAATGACACCTTTCATAAGCCAAACCAAGTTATTAAACCCTAAGAAACAAGTTTCTGGTTTCCATAGAATGTTGGATAAGGTATAAAAGTTTAAAACAATGGTTTTGATCTTTATTTAAAAGGAATAAGGTTCAATGTATAGTGTGAATACAGTTCCCACTGTCCTATAAAGGTTTAAAACCTTTACTTTGTAACTACAAAAATAATAACTACTTATGAAGGCTTTGTTTATGCTCCAGGTGCAATGAGAATATTCAAATGACAACTTCCAAAACATGTCAACAAATTTTTTTGATCAACAGGGAGACATTGCATGTACATTCTGCTATGTATTATTCTTTGAGTCAGTATGTTGCAAACAGAGCCTCATCCAAAACTGCTGCTACAATATTATACGAAATCTTACCTTTTCAATGTTGAACTTTTCGAGTGCTTGTGTCGCGCAGTCCACAGCATCCTGCTGCATCTCCTCGCTCATGTCGGCATTCTTGATCACCGCCTTGCGGTCACACATTTTGTCAGCTGTGTTGCTGTCGAAATAACAATCATTCAATTAATTATTGGGCATTTTTAAATTGACACTGAGAAGGGCTCTTTTTGGAGTCATTTTCCAAGAAGTTATTCCTACATAATATCCAAGGACTTAGCCATGGAGGGAGTGCTGCAAAGTAAATTAACAGACTAGTGAGAACCATAAATATGGGCCAAAGTGCTCTCAAACAATTAAGCATTTTGTTCACACACTATGTAGGAAATATTTAAGGCCAAAATCATTAAAGCAGCCAAGGTTACACGAGGCATTTATGGAATTGCAAGTTACATAAGAAATTTTTATTGACCTGGAATGAAAATTTTGTCAACTACATAATTAATTAGTGATGAATGCAAAATTTGCCCATCAAGTTTGACATAACCTACATTTTAATACCTAGTTGATTTATTATTAATTCTCTAAATTTATTTATAATATACTCTCGAAGTTTGAAATACATTTCAATGTAATTAAAATTAATTTGGCGACGATTCGATCAATCAAATCAGACGATCTTCCCAGAGAAAGGTTATCAGTCACGTCAATACGTTTTCCGATAACATTTTCCGCGTATCTGCTGCATTGATTGTTTATTTACAGGGTAGCTATAAATAACCCCCAGTAAAGGTCACACGGAAAATCCAGGACTTTCAATGCGCGCCCTTTTGAAAATCGGGTCGCAGGAAAATGCAGGGAGAAAATTAATTGGGAAAAAATTTAAAGCCTGGGAATAAATTAGTGCAACGTTTACCTGTACACTTGTACGCTCTGAGAACACCTTTTAGTGCGGATTTTTACCGAAGCACTAGCGATAATCCCAGTCATCAACACGAGCGAAACCGCGAGTGAGGCGCGGACATAAAATTCGACAAAAAGATAAAACTAATACATCACGCTCTAGGTTATTGCTATGGAAATGTAAAAGTTAAATCGATAGCGACTCAATTCGTTGCACATTTTGGCGAAAACACTGCTGAAATATCGTCGGACCAGGCTGCGATCTTCAAATCTCCATTTTAAACAAATCGTTGTAATCATAAAAATCGGTAATTAACGTCCCCTTTATTATAAACACACTAATAACAATAATAAACTAAAGAAATACTCACTTTTACTTCGGGAAAATGAATAAATTCTCACGTAAAGATTTTGATACCGGAGATTCTATGCCTACTTTCTAGAGGATTCTTTCACAGGCTTCTTTCAGACAAGATTACTTCCTCGTGCACTAGAGGGCGTTCGAATTTCAAATAGAAATAAATGGCGACGTTCTATGTCAACTGCGATTATTTCTGGCCAATGAAATTATTTAAAAAGGCTCTAGTACAAGACATGTAGAAAAATAAATAAATGTTGTTATGGATGTATTTTATGTAGAGGTACGGTATGCATTAAAATGCATGCATGCATACCGCACCTCTACGTGAGGAACCGGATAAATGCGGGATGGATGAAATGGCGGCAGGTTTCGGAGACTGCGTGGGACCCACAAATGCCCCTGAGACTTTAGGAAAAATTTATAAGACCATAGTAAGACCTGTCGCCATAAAAGGATCAGAATATTAGGCAATGAAAGAGACGGATGAAAATAGACTGCATGTGGTAGAGATGAGAATGGATAAGATTAGGAATGAATAAAAATAGCAAGAATCGTAAGTTGATCAATTTCCTAGGTAGTTGATTAACTTTCGGAATATAACAAACTGTAGTTGAAATGTATTATTTGACGCAATGGATTTCAGTTAGTTGATCAATTTACGGTAGCCTGACAGTCATTTAATAATTTACGATTTTGACACAAGTAAAATCGTCCTCAAATGGGCCAATCGTTGCTCAATGTACTATTTAACGGTGCACTATTACCCGTAACTTAATACACTGTTCCGTGATTGGTTGCCGGGATAACGCCACGTGAGCCATTGAACCAATCAACGTTCACCTTACCTTTGTCGGATGATTTTACGGCAAGACCCCGTAAAATGATCAATTTACTAAAATACATACGTTAAATAATACATTTCAACTGCCGTTTATTATTTTCCGGAAGTTAATCAACTACCTAGGAGATTGATCAACTTACGATTCTTGCTATTTTCCGGTGACAAATATATCATAGGAAGTCTGAAAGTAGCGCCAGTGACAGAAAAGTTAAGGAGTAGCAGATTAGCATGGTTTGGCACATTATGAGAGATGAAAGGCATGTAACGAGAGGAGTATTGAGTATAAATATGGAAGGAAGTGGAAGACCGAAAAAGGAATGGTGTCAAAGGTGTGCGTGTGGAGATGACGGCTGATAGAGAAGAGTGGAAGGAGAAAACATGTTGTGCCGACCCCACTTATATAGAGCGGATTAAGGGCAGGAGAATGATGTACGGTATGATTAAAATGTTTTCTACGCGCAGATTATGCATATCTAATAAAATAGCATGGGCACACTACTAAGTATCATGTGTACACGTACTTTTCGGTTAATTAAAGTCTCCCAGTCCCCAACCAGTTGAACACTTGCCGCCTGATCACTTGGCTGATTGGATATCGTTATCCAAGGTTGGCCGATATAAATGGGTGTAAATGGTGTAATGGGGATTGAAATGAAAGTAAAGTAGTATTTCAGTCGCTAAGTTCTGGTAGACATTGGTATGATTTGATTTATTTTCAGAGTATATTATTGTCTAGGGAATAAGAAGAATATACATACAGCCTCACATAAATCTATGTTGCTGCGCACAGTTGCGTCTCCTCCTTCGGGACATGTGCAGAAGACCAGCGTCACGGCGTCTTTTGTCGCCGCGACATTTATGCTGAGCATTTTGTCCCTTTCGGTGACATTTTATTGTGTTTGTAATTGTGTTATTCTATGCAAGTCACTGAATAAACGTCTTTTCTTTCTTTCTTTCTTCTTCTTTCAAATCATCTCATGCCTAGTATAGATAGACACAACAATTCATATTCGTCTTCCCAAACAATTTTCAACTGAAGTTAAAAGTATAATGCACTTTATCCTCTGAGACATTTTGATAGAATTGGATCATTTATATTATGTACCACCTCTGAATCCTGAACAATACTCCTACCTAATGAAAAAAATCGGCAGGAGCTCGGAACCTTTGTGATTTACGGGACCCTAAGTACAGAAAATTGACAAACCTCCGTTTGTCAATTTTCTTTAAACTATTTTCAACTTAAATGTACTTGCAATAAAATAAAGTTTAAGTTCATTTAGTAATTTTATTTGAGTCCACAGGGCCATAGCTTTAGCTATCGAGCTATTGAGCTCTACCACGTCGCCCATACTATCCATAGACAATTATCAAAGAAAAAAGTAAGCGCTTCCATTTCCTGCGTACGCTGTCAGTCGCCATATTTCATAGCCCGTTTACACTCGCGTGCGAGTGACGAGGCGAGGCGCGAGGCGAGCGACGAGGCGAGAGTGTGAACACTCGCTCGCGCCTCGCCTCGCCTCGTCACTCGCAGCGCTCGCGTCGCGAGCGGTTTTTTGGTCACGAGTCAAAGGGCCTCGCGACGAACGCGAGCGGGGTGTTTACACTCGCGCTCTCGCTTCATTCGCGGTTCAGCGTTGTGCCGCGCAGGTCGTTAAAATGGATTAGTCTTATGAGGAAACATTTAGATTTATTGGAGCATTTCAAAGGGAACCAATAGGCTATTATGGCTAAAAATTTTTAATTTGTCCGTCTTTTAGCTTATTCATAAATAAAAGACACGTATTTTTCCTTTTTTCAATTAAATAAACAATACCAAAGATACAAGGCATCAAAAGTTAGGAGTGACGTCACGCGTAATTTCAACGGGCTATAACTTTGTAAGTTTTAGTCTAATTTACAAATAAAAAAATACGTGTCTTTTATTTTTGAATAAGCTAAAAGACGGACTAATTACAATTTTTAGCCATAATAGCCTATTCTGTGGAACCCAAAAATAAATACCATAAAATGAACCAAAAAGTAAACGATGCGTGGAAGAGGTTGTCATTACAAATGAAATGAATAGACCTTTAATTGATTTAAAACATAAGACATTTTACTTTTTTATTTGTATTTAATGTGTGTAGTTCAATAAACCATGACTTGTTGCCGCTAACATTTCGACGTCCTCCATTGTCGCGAGCTCAAAGACAACTGAACTCGTGACGAGAGTGTAAACACCAAGCTCGTTTCGGGGGGCGTGGCGCGAGTCACGAGGCGAGGTACGAGGCGAGTCGCGAGGCGAGAGTGTAAATGGGGTATCATAGTTTGTAGATTACGGGAAAACGCCGAAGACGACCTAAACGTTTAATTTGGTGATACAACGTGGAATTTTTATTTAGTTCGTTAGGATATCACTCAGTATGTCTGGTGGAAGCAGTAGCAACAGAAATGAGTGCAGGATATACGTTGGTAACCTGCCCCCAGACATAAGAACAAAGGACATCCAAGACCTCTTTTACAAATTCGGTAAAGTTACCTTCGTGGACTTGAAGAATCGGAAAGGGCCACCGTTCGCTTTCGTCGAATTTGAAGATCCAAGGTATTTTTATTAATAGTCGATACTGATATTTCTGCTAAACATGATGCTTGGTTAGGGATTTCGACCCATTTACATATTTCCTACCCTCGTTAACGAATGCGAGGGAATGTTGCATACCTATCTACTATTTTCAAATCCCTGTGCTATTTTTTTAGTTTATTAATTTCTAATAGTAGCATTTACAATATTACAACTGTGATTGTCTCTGTGACTATCACTTTCTTATTATTTGTTTTCCCAAATGTGACTGGACCCATTAGTGTTTGGGTATAATGGTATTCTTTTAATTATAAAATAAATTAGGAATGCATGTCTCATCATAAGCAAAGTGATCATGCACAATGTTAAATTATCTACATAAATGTGTTATTGTTCTACATTATGTTGACTTTGTACTGATAATGTCGTTTGAAACATTTACACAATTTAGATAAGAATTTTTAATATCATTTTCACTGCAGCAATTCAAGGTTGTCACTTACTGTAATATTATAAATACAGTTTTGTTAGCATAAGGTGTGTTACACAGCCATCATTGGACTAATGGAAATTATCTAGGATGTGATATGAAAGTGCCGAAGTTGTGTTAGAACTTGTCCTACTACATATTTGTTGATACAGTACTAAAGTTAATTAGGCCTATGATATATGTCACCGTGAAATTGTAAATACCTATAATCCATCTTGCAAGATTGTAAACTGTCAAAAGATTGTGAACTGTAACATAATTCTTACATTTTAACTATCATTAACTATTCTTTTTCAGTAGATTTTGGTCGATCAAAGTGGAACTGTTGCTAATTTAATGTGAGACAGATTTTAAGAATTTCACATCAATCAATTACAGTCTGTGATTGAATGATAGTTAAAATGTAAGCATTATTGTTCAGTTCACAATATTTTGACAGTTTACAATCTCGCAAGATGGAGTATAAACTAATAGTATTTACAATTTTATGGTGACATAGGGACATATCCTTGGTTTTATCTGAATCTGAAAATTCAACACCTTTACACATTTTCAGTGAAATAAACTAACCCATTTAAATAATTTGTGTCATAATCAAAAACATTTAGCCTTAGGTGTATCGGTGCTGGTTTTAGATTTATTATCAGCACCCTGGATGAACTTTCTGCACAGCTGATCATAGGACTCCTTTCTTCCTTGTGTGTTATACTGAGAAGATTCCTTCCCCTTCACACTAACAGATAGATAGTCTCCATTCTTTGGTCAGTGACCATAGTACATTTTATTTTACCCGGGTACCTAATTGCTTTTGGCTGTTTCCTGATATTCCCTTAGGCGTCTTCTACAACACTTGTGGTCCTATTTTAATCTGGAAACCACACAGATATAGGCTTATCAGAAGTCAATTTCTGTCAATATTTCTCAATGCTCTCCCAAACAACTCCTCGAAGCGCACCTTATAGGTGTGCTCACGATAACAATTAATCAAGATCCTATTTATATGATAAATGTTAAATGCATCTTTGACAGTGTGTGTGTTGCATGAGAATGACCTGCATAAGAATGTTTTTAGTTGTAAACGTGCTAACGTATAAACTATCAAAACACACGTAAATAAATAGTTTGAGAGCGCTTAGTGGTGGTGGGGGATGTAAGGGAGCGACCTGTCGACTATTCGCTCCAAGCCATCCTCACCTGCCCGTGGTGCATCCTGCCGAACAACAAACGAGCCTCTGGCAAACCGACTGGTGGCGGCAAAACCAATACGATAGAAGGCGTAGCTAAATACCACAGGCCGATGACGGGCATCAGCATCACCCAGCGTGGCGATTATGGGTATCTCCTCCAGAAGTTTGCCCTAGGTGGCGAACAACTGGAGAGGCCTATGTCCATAGGATGATGATGTTGATAGTGGTGACCGGCCCGTAATAGTGTGTGCGTGTGTGGCGCAGGGACGCGGACGACGCGGTGCGCGCGCGCGACGGCTACGACTACGACGGCTACCGGCTGCGCGTGGAGTTCCCGCGCGGCGGCGGCGGCGGCGGGCGCGGCGCGCGCGCGGGCGGCGAGCGCTTCGGCGCGCGCGGCGCCACGCGCGGCCCGCCCGCGCGCCGCTCCGAGTACCGCGTGCTCGTCACCGGCCTGCCGCCCTCCGGCTCCTGGCAGGACCTGAAGGACCACATGCGCGAGGCCGGCGACGTCTGCTTCGCGGACACCTTCAAGGTACGCCGACCTTTTGTTATTGCCGCACGGACGTCGTGAGGGCCTTATCTACTGTCGAAGTCCCGCTAAAGCAGACTCGAGGAGTGGCCGTAGGCGGATCGCTCGAGCGGTTTACGGCTGAGCGACGTACGCGAACGATCGGCGTCGACGGCTCGAGCGGTCAATCTAGGTGTGCCTCGCGAGCGGTCGACGGCATGATGGAATTTCGTCGTGCAGTTGACGACTTGATACAGTCGCGACTGCTCGAGCAGTTCGTGTACCCGATGAATGACTATATTCACCGCGCGGTGGCGCCTTGGAGCAGGCCGTCTATCTACGGCTGCACTTATGGACGCACACAGTTCAGATACTATTCTTATGGACTCCAAGCAACAGAAACCTCATCGAGATGTGGAAATTGTAATAGCGACAAATAGCGCGCTAGTTAAATAGAGTACTACCGATTACCTAAGTGGGAGTCTGAGTTAGTAGGGGAGCCCAAGGGGGAATTTCGGGAGTTACTAAAGCGCGGCAGATTAACATATAGGGAGATACCTTGTACCCGATTAAATACTTCCACCAAACATGAGTCCCGTAAATGCGGCCGCCCGTCAAGTCCTCTCTCACTTCGTTTCTATTCCTCTCTCACTTTTTCTCTATCTATGACTCTCTCACTCCGTCCCCACTCTGGTTTCTGTTGCCATGACGCCATGACGCCAAAGATTTGAAAAAATAAAAAAAAAAATTTTCAATTGTCAGATTAGGCGAATCCCTCTAGATAATCGTCAGATTATGAGACAGCACGTCTAGGGTATATAGATGAACCATATATATCTTAATCTGACGCGCTCGAGTATTTCAAAATGGCGATTTTTTTTTACACAGTTTAAAAATGGCCGCGAGTTTGGGTCACATCCAAATCGTCAGATTATTATATAAGAGCTTTTTTTTAGGTTCACTTAACACCCCCTTAGAAAATCTGACGCGCTCGATTAAGTTTTTTTTTTTATCGATTTCAACCCTTACGTATGTAGTCATAATAATATGTAGTTAATCTGATTGTTTCCATGATGGGGGTAGTCCCCCATCATGGAAACAATCAGATTAACATACGTACATCTTCCAAAATACGTAAAACATTGATACTATCAATATCTGACGCGCTCCAGTATGTCCATGCATCGGTTTTTTTTTTACATTTTTGCAAATTTATAGCCGCTCCCCCCACCAATGAAAGTGTATATATTATATAACATTTTTTTCTTCTAATTATCTAAGCTTCGCAATCGAATAGGTCTCTATGATGCTCGAGTAAATCCCGATTTAGCATCCCGGGCTCCCCTACCAAGTGAGACGAGTGGCGTCACGGACCTTGTCGCTTGCACATAGCTTTGATTGACATAACTAATTTTCCAAACAACAATATTTTTTATTATGTAAATTATTTACTTTTAGGATGGCACAGGCGTTGTCGAGTTCTTGCGGCACGAGGATATGAAGTATGCAGTCAAGAAGCTGGACGACTCGCGGTTCAGGAGTCATGAGGTGAGGAGTCGTCAAGTTAATGTATTATGCTCAGTGGCTCATTTGGTAGTGACCTCTGCCCTCTGAGCCAAGGGTCGTGGGTTCGATTCCCGCACAGTACAAACATTTCTGTTCATGAACATGTCTGTTTGTATTGGTCTGGGTGTTTTCTATGTATAATATGTATTTATTTACAAAAAAAAATGTATCTAAGTAAGTTTATCAGTTGTCTAGTACCCATAGTACAAGCTTCGGCTTAGTTTGGGGCTAGGTGGAGCTGTGTGGCCCAGGGTGGCATGTCTTGGTTATTTATTTATTTATTATGGCTTGAGCTCTTAATTTAGTATGCCGGTGATGTTACTTTGATGAACATTTGTGCCTGTTTCGTCACGGTGCTAATATTGTATTTTCATAACACTAGCATAACCTACTTTCTTTGGGGTCGAGTCAATGTGATGTTGTCCGATATTTGTTGCTCATTAGTGACGTTGTCTGCAGGGCGAGGTGTCATACATACGAGTGAAGGAGGACTACGGTGGCGGCGGCGGCGGAGGCGGCGGCGGTGACAGGTCAGTCATATAGTAGGAACCTTCGCAGTGTGAGCACGAGTGGAAGTCGTATGTAAGCTTGTATGATGCAATTGGTATTTTGTGGAACCGGTGATGACACAATTTTAATTCCATATTGTTAGATGTTAATGGTGCCGTGGTAGCCTAGTAGTAAGATCGTCGCTTCACACACGTGAGGTCGTCGGTTCGAATCCGCGCGGGGCACGCACCTCTGGATTTGCAAAAATCTATGTGCGGAATTATACCACTAGCTTAGCGGTGAAGGAAAACATCGTGAGGAAACCTGCACATCCAGTTTAATTCTGAATGTGTAACCATGATCCAAATTTGTCTGGTTCCCCTTTCTGAGGGTTACGAAGGTCAGATGGCAGTCGCTTCAATGTAATAACCAAACTCGCTAAATCTAGGATCATGGTCAAAGCGGACCCTGGGCCTAGAGGCACAAACCGGGACAACGCTAAGAGGATGATGGTGATTGTTAGATGTTAATGAGTGAAATGCCTTGTTATACGTGTCGACTAATTGTCGGGTCCGCATGAGATAATAAATATTTAGTGACCTCACTCACTGCCGATGCATCACGGGCACGGACTTTATGCTCCAAGTCCATGCCCGTGATGCATCCTGCCGAATAACAGATATAAGGCTCTGGCAACCGGTCGGTGGCGGTATAACCATCACGATTGGAGGCGTAGCTAATACCGCAGGCCGATGACGGGCAGCAGCGTCACCGGAGCGAGAAGCTACCCGCCTTTTCATTGTGGCGATTATGGTAAACCTCCAGATGTTTGCCCTAAGTGGCGAACAACTGCAGAGGTCTACGTCCAGCAGTGGACTGCAAAAGGCTGATGGTGTACACTAGAGATGAAACGGATATCCGTTATCCGGCCTATCCGACCATGTTTTCACTGTCCGGCCAGATGCTGGATAGTAAAATTTTTTAAATCTTATGGTTATATAAAAAGGAAAATCATACCATAAGGTTATGGACAAGTTTTATTTTTATAACCGCACGTCAAAAGTGATTGTTTTATAGTTATAGTTCGTTTTATACTCAAAATTAACAAGTGGTAAATTATGGTAAATGAATACCAAATTTTCCGCATTCGATGGTGACAGACGACTCCGCTTGGGTACGCGATCTCCGCGCACTAATATTTCCGAAAGGGCCGACTCTCCGGCGCTCCGGCCTCGCAGCTTGCCGGACATTCGGTATCCGGCCAAACCGCTATCCGTGTCATCTGTAGTGTACAGCCGTGTGCTGGCGCAGGTCCCGCTCGTACTCGCCGCGGCGGCGCGGCTCGCCCACGTACTCGCCGGTGCGCCGCAGCTACTCGCGCTCCCGCTCCCGCTCGCGCGACTCGCGCGACCGCGACCACAACTACTAGCGGCCCTGCCCGAGCCGCCGCACAGGCAAGGTGCGTCACACACACACACATACACATAACACATAAACTACACTCATACGCGTACACATAAAGTTACAGATTGTCTAAACTCAAAATGACGCCACCCCACTCCTAGTTTATTTTATTTATAAGAAATAAGAAATATTTATTACTATTGGACATAGCAACACAGCAATAACAAATAGACACAATAGACAACACAAAAAAGGAGAAGAAAAAAACAAATAGAAACATACATTACGACTTACAACTTTCACATGAAAAACAAATATAAGAAAAATAAAAAAAAAAGACATAAACATAACAATGTAAAAAGAAAAACCGGACGCAGGGTTGTGACGCCCAATGCAAAAGGGCCTCACTCAGCATTGAACCGTGGCCCGCGCTAGCGAACCACGGCGCTGGTTTTCGGTGAGCCCTGCCGAGTGAGACCCACGGACGTGTGTGTCGCTCCTAAAATAATTTTATTTAGATGTGTGAGTGCAAATATTAACACCGGCACTTCGTCTGTATGTCAGCGCCGATTATTTGGTGAACTATGATTTGTATGGGCACATGACGGCGGTGATCAATCCGACGACGCTCGCTCTATGAAACAGCGCCGTCACATTGTATGAAACGAGACGACTTTTCCTCTCACGAGTTCACGATGAACTGAACTAGTTGGACGACAAATCTAGGAATTTCGCTGTTCCTATATTTGAATTTAACCGTCAACTGAACTGAACCAATCACAATAGACTATTATGGCTAAAAATTTTAATTAGTCCATCTTTTAGCTTATTCAAAAATAAAAGACACGTATTTTTCCTTTTTTTATTCAAATAAACAATAGCAAAGATACAAGGCATCAAAAAGGTCGTAGTGGGAGTCTTTGACGTCAAAAATGTCTCACCGAGTGACGTCACGCGTAATTTCAACGGGCTATAACTTTGTAATTTTACGTGAAATAACTTTGTAATAAAAATACGTGTCTTTTATTTTTGAATAAGCTAAAAGACGCACTAATTACAATTTTAAGCCATAATAGCATTGTTCAAAAATCAAAGATCTTGTAACATCACTATAATTACAAACGTACACCACATACCTATACCATATTGATTTTATTAAAATATCCCCTTTCCAAAAATATACTATACCATACCTACCATACTTGCTGACATTTAATTATAAGTACATAATATTTATATTCCACTTTATTTCTTTTCACTTAAAAACACTTCACATACACATTTTACTGTATTTTTTCTTCCATTGCAATATAAAATCTGTACTTTCTCTTCAAGAAGATAGCTCTTGGACAAGGAAGGATTCGACTAATTACCAAATTGTATATGATTGTAGCAATATAATTGGAATCTCCCAAATTATAATATAAATTAAATAAACAAAAAAGTTTTTAAAATCTTCAAATCTTCTCATAGACAATCTGAAAACAAGAATAAGTGGTATGAATTCACCAAAAGGTTAAAAGTATCTATATATTTTTAATTTAAATACAAAACCTATTATAATGGAATATTATGATTTAATGTGATTTCTATGCTCACAATCGGATTATTGTTATATCAATCTTTTTATTTTGTAAAACATTTTTGTGGTAATTCTTTCTATTAATATACTATCTCAACATATTGGTTCGAGTGAAAAACTTGAATGATTAAAAATCATGAAGCTGCTACATAATGTTCTAAAGCTACCATCACATACAAATCAAAAAGGACAGGACGGACATACAAAGGTTTGAATTGCAGCAGTTGTGAACATTTCACATAACACCGATGAGGGTTATTCGAATTTAATCTAAACTATTTGTTCTAGTATCGAGGCCGGTATAAATGTGACCAATCAATTTTATAGCAGCAGTCGGCCACATTGAATTCCTTCCCAGCGTGTAATAATTGCTCTTGATGTGGATAACTGGGCCAATTTGTGTCGCTGTTGTTAACTGCGATACAATTTAATTTAATTCATTTGGTTGTGTTGTTTATAGTAGTATGTTATGTTTCTAATATTATCTTTTTATTCAAAATATATGCATTGAAATTTCACATTACAAGAAGTCATTAGTAACAAAAAACTATTAATTGATATTGTATACCATATTTAATGAGCTTCTTTGGGAATGCTTAGAGGATGAACAAACTTTGTTACACACTCCTGACTAGCTAAATTAAATAATGTTATAGAATAGCTTTAAAAAAAAAAGTGTCGCAATGTATTAGTGATTGAGAAAATTTTATTCTGAAATTCCCTTTTAAGGTGAATTTTTTGCAAGCTTCCTAAATCTAATAAATCCTAAATCATAACTCAACAACGCATGGACCAATATGGCCAATTCTTTTTTTATAATTTTCGTTGAAGTCCAAAGATGGTACTTACGGCGGTAAAATTTGAATAAATGCAACGAGGAACCGCTGGTAACACCGCAGGGCGCAGCTAGTAGATAATATAATTATAGATTTTAGTCAATATTGTGACTGTTGTGTATAAAAATTGATGGTAATTTTGTGCTTACAATTCGAAAAACCCTCATCAAATTGATGTATAACGTGTCAAATAGCAGGCAATATATTTATTTGGTAGATGTTCCCTTGGCTACGACGGCCCCTAGTGAGGCAGGTGTGCCCACACCCGTCGCTCCGCCACGATCGATGGCGGAACGAGGTTAATGGACTGATAGTGCACTTGATGACACATTAGTAGATCGAAATTTGTAATAATGTATTCGAACTTTTTTTTTGTCTGAATTTGCTGGGTTCGAATCCTAGGAATTTAGGAAATTTTTAAATCCTAACTTGCGCAATTTACCCCTATTTTAACTAGGTATTTGATTGTACAATTTACGTCGGGAATGAATTGAGGTTCCCAAACTTCCGTCGGAAATGGATTGACGTACACCATAAGTTCCCAAACATTTTCTCGTAGACCACTTAAATAAAATTACTGAATCTGGCGGACTACAGCTACATTTCTACCATATTCTCAAGACTCGAATATGCTTACTCTTACGAATCCTTCATTTTGTGTCATCAACATACATCTGGGGGCCCACCTTGATCACTTTGGGAGTCAAATGAGTAATAGTAAATGAGAAAGTAGGTTATGTGTATGTTGAAGCTTAACATACACATAACCTACTTCCATCAGTAAAGGCTGTTTATTTGAGATTGAATGTATTATTATTATGAATGGTGGGGACCACACGTGTTCCCCGCGCACACCCATCACAGCAGGCCTGTGCTGTGCGGTGTGTCACGTGGTGTCATGTGGTGTGGTGGTGTTCTGTGCAGGCGCCGCCCGGACCGAGCCGCCGCCGCGCCGCCGCTAGCTATAAGACTTAGAACTAATCGTTCCGACCCCGATGCGACTCATACACCCACGTCTAACCTGTGCAGTGCTATGGAAACATTGTTTAATACATTAAGAACTGATTGTCTTGAAACTGAAGATATTTTTGTAGACTTACACTCGTGTAGTTTGATGTATATTGAAGACTTTAAATCTTTTCTCGTTCAAAAATGTTCGAAATTGCATACTGTTAGTCGTTCTGCAAGATTGTATAATAATATGTACTTTATTTGTTTGTCTAATATTAGCTTTCTTGGCAAATTTATGCCGAAACAATATTTGTATTGTACCTTTTAGATTGTATGAATATTTTATTTACTCTGAAAATTCACAAATGTTGATTATAGTAAAAGCAAAAAAAAAAGGTTCTACTAAACAAATACCAATCTCTCGTTGTTGTTAGAGTTCAGTGAATTCCTATTTTACATAAAAAATAGTATATTGAAATTTTTATTTGATTAGGATTTTAATTTGTATCGAAGTCTCCTAGATATCGCAGTTGTTTAGAAATATGGACTAAATATTAGTCTATTTAGATGAGGGGTCTTTTAATATTCAATTAGCCGAGTAGTACTTGATGTTAGGACTTGGTTATTGGATATGATGCTTTCTGGTTATAGGAAAAATAGTATTAAATAGGGGAAAGATGTTTTTCATATTGAAATATTGCACTGTGTCATTTAGCCGTAGTCTCATAGTACATTCAAGTTTTATCTAATACGAAATGTAGTTTACTATCTTTAGAAATCGGTGTCGGAACGAAATGTATTTGTGTAAAATGTCGCCACTTTATTATGGAGAGTTTTCTAGTACATTTGACCTTGCAATTTTGACATACTGGGTCACACAGGCTTGGCGGGTCGAAGTTACTAAATCCTAGAACTATTGGTCATATGATCGAGATTTTGACATTATCAGCGACAGGATTTTAAGGCCCGCAAATGTATTAACTTTTGTGACTGTATTATGTATCTAATGCAATGTTGGAAATAATGACCGGTCCGAAAGATCTTGTTGCTGAAATGTGTCTATAAATATCAAACCCATTAGTGTGACTAATTAAAGTCACATTTCACTATTTAGACAAGAACATTTTTAAATAAAAATTGAAAAGAAATCAGTCTAATTGAGAACCTCCGTTTTTGAAATCTGTTTAAAAAACACCATAAAACACAAATTCGCGTTTTCTCACAAGTCACGTATGGCGTTTTAGAGTTTGATATTTATTGACACATATTTATTATAGATATGTAAAAGCAATAAGGGCCATTTCCGCGCGGCCGCCAAGCCCGTAGCGACCAGTCGCGCGGCCGGTGTACTGGCTCTCCGAGTGCTTCGTTTGTTGCAATCTTGATTGACTCTTATAATTAAAAGCATTTTCTTTTGTTTCATCCACTGTGGATTGGGATCGGATGTGCTTGGCTGGAGGTGTGAGTTCCGTAGGAGGCTCGGATGTTAGGATGGATCTTGGATTTCTGGATCGTACCGAAGGATCGAAGTACCCAGGATCGTTTGGACGTAGTGACGTAACTTTGGATTTTGAACGGATTTGGACGTTAAAACTTTTTGGATTGTGCTCGTCACGGAGTCAGGACCGGACCTCAGGGACCACGGATCTTTGGGTATGATTTTGAAATTATTGCAAATAACTTATGTTGAGTGCACGCTCGGTGCGAGCGTTGCGCGTGTCGATGGCCGTCGGTTCGAGTTTGTCTATTACAATAGATTTTTTGAGCCATGCAACGTGGCAACATCGATCTATTAGAATTTTCACTTCAATTATCGATCAGAATCTCATTCATTCTTTACTTTGTTTTAAATAACGTTAATATTAATTATAAAATTAACATCATATCTGAAATAAAAAACAATAGTCGTAGTTTCATTTTAAAGCACCTTTTTTATATAGGGTTACAAATTTTAACGTCAGTTTATATATTATGTGGTAATGGACAAACTCGAGTGTATCGACGAACTATCAATCCTAATGCAACGCCGGTATCCGAGTTTTAATGTTTGTTTGGAAATCCTTAACTCACACTTTATTTGCTTCTCGATGTCTCGTTAGCTGTAGGGAGCCACGGACGCCGAGACAGCTTGCTCATTAGTGTTAGACCTAACACGTCATTAGCATGCTTGGGGCGCCAACACTGCTGCAACATTGAAGTCGCACAGGTAGCCTGTGCAGTCCACCAAGTTACTAGAAAATAAATTGCAATTCATTTGCATATAAATTGCAATTTATTTGCAAATTAACTTGGTAGTATTGCAGTAACTTTGCCGTCGTCTAAATATTATTGCAATTAATTTACAAGTGACTCTACTCACTTACCGTTGCAATTACGACTTCCCGAATACCTATATACGCGAAATAAATTGAAATTTATTTGCAATTTTAATTTTGCAATGTTACAAAAACTTTGTAACATTGCAATTACTTTGCAGTCTCCTAAATAATGTCGCAATTTATTTGCAAATTACTAAAATTGCTACCATTGCAATGACGACTTTTCCGAGTATATTCGCGATTCAATTTGCTTTAGGCGATTTCAAAGTTGCAGCCCGCCCGGAACCGCCCAATAAGAGCTTTCATATGAACTGTGAGCAAACGCTGTACGACAGACGTATGAACGAATGACTGAGTGGACCTTTTACTATTGACATATTTAATAATTTCTGATTGTAACGATATCAGGATATAATAAAGAGAGAAATGATAGATAATTATGCAATAAATTAGACACAAAGTAATCACAAAATGTAAAATAATGAATTTGTAAGTGGCTCTGTCGGGTCTATTTGATATCATAGTTTTAATGAGTGGAAAATGTAATTTAGGTACTGGATTTGCATTCCAAAGACCAACACAGTTTGATGGACTTAATAAAACACTGAAATATTATGAATTTTTTGCGTTTTTTTTTAATATAAAAATCCTAACTAAACCTAATGCTCTTCTTTCACGATGTTACTTTAAATTTTATGAGAATCTTCTTTTTTCTTTTATTAAAAAAGATGATTCGCTCCACTTATAGTTCATTCGCGTTAAAAAAAGAAATATAATTTCTAGCGTTTTAATTGGCTAGTGGCCGGCAGTCGGTGATGAGGTCACTATTTTCTTAACGCGAATGAACTATAGTGGTAAGTAATCATGAGGTCCAACCAAAAGTATCTAAGGTCGACAGGCATTATAGATGAAGAATCTACTGCGTCTCTCGCCCTCAAAAGGCCCAACATATTTTGATGAATTGTACACCATCGTGAAGGAAGGGCTCAATTACCTAAGTAGACTAGTGGGGGGAGGCTATATCTTGAAGGCGGAGTGTATGGCGCAGGTGCCGAAGGTCAGGTTCTCGTACGTGACCTGCCTGAAGCCCGCGTCTTCTATCATCGACTTGAACTTCTCCTGGAACACGGAACAATGGGTTTAATAGGGATGCTTCCAGGGTCAAAATAATTACATTTTATTTAGTCCTTATTTTAGATAATAAATATATATTGGACACGTATTTTTCCTTTTCTTCATTTAAACAAAAAATAACAAGGATACAAGGCATCAAAATGTAGGAGTGGAGGTCTTGACGTCACTCAGTGGCGAAAAACCTCCCACTCTGTGACGTCACGCGTAATTTCAACGGGCTATATCTTTGTCGTTTTTGGGCTAATTTACAAATAAAAAAATACGTGTCTTTTATGTTTGAACAATCTAAAAGACGACTAATTAATTTTTTTACGGCAACAGGCCTATTTGTACCTAGAGCACTGTTGAAGGCCTATTTGTACCTAGAGCACTGTTGAAGGCCTATTTGTACCTAGAGCACTGTTGAAATGTTCAGAATAGGAAGGTCTATTCAGAATATATCAAATTGGACATTATACGATATGTATGTCACTATGAAATTGTAAATACTGTTAGATTATACCTAATCCATCTTTTGAGATTGTGAAGTGAACCGTAACAACTAGTTATATTTTAACGTTTTTTTTTTTGGTAGATTGTGATTGTGATCGATCAAAACTGTTGACAATTTAACGCGGGACAGATTTTAATTCAAGAATTTCACTTCGATCGTTCTTCCGAAAAATAATAGTTAAACTATGTTACCGTTCGCAATCTTTCGACAGTTCACAATCTTGTGAGATAGATTATAATCTTATTTACAATTTCACGGCGACATGTACATACTGTTTCAAAGAGGCTCGTTTGGCAACTGGATTCTCTGGGGTGATACCTCGCACTGGGGGCAGGCTTACCTGGTTGGGGAACTGGCGGATGCTCTCGACGAGGTACTGGTAGGGCCGCCACTGGCCCGCTATTAACTGCCCCAACACCGGGATCACTTGGAACGAGTACTGGTCATATACCCTGCAATTAAGGTCTTTGAACACATACGTAGACTTTAGGAAAGGAAAAGACAAAGAATTGTGTCTGGGAGCCTGTCGTAATAGAAAGTTCAAGCAAATTGGACTACGGAAATGTAAACCGAACATCTAGCTTGCAGTCCCAATAGGAATGTTTCAGTAGTCCTGCCTATCCAGTAGCTCGCCACTTTGGGCAAGCACCTGAAGAATTTACCCATAATAGCCATGCTGGGCAGGCGGTGTCGCTGCCGTCGGCCTGCGGTATTTAGCTACGCCTTCATTTGCGTGACGACTAACGAGGCTCTGGCTAGCGCCACCAGTAGCCAGAGCCTCGTTAGTTGTTCGGCCAGATGAGAGGCGCTTGGAGCGAAAAGATGATGGGTCCCCCCTTACATTCCCGATTTCGTGATACAGGGGACCCTATCTAGTGGGACCAGAATTTCATCATCATCATCAGCCTGTGTCAGTCCACTGCTGGGCATAGGTTTCCTAATGTTCTCCACCTTGATCGATTTTGGGCCTTTCGCTACCAGCACTTGCCAGCTGCCGTCCTGCGCACATCGTCACTCCACCTGGCCTGAGGGCGTCCTGCATTACGTTTGGCGAGACAGAATTTAGAATCTTTTTTTTTATAGTAACTCGACATAATGGCTTCCCTACGCCTGATGGAAAGCCAACGAGGAGCCCAAGTCGCTGTGACAACTGGGAAGTAACTGTCAGTTGCCACTGCCATTCCGGCCCAACCCTAACCCCCCACGAGCTCCGGAGACCCTACTCACCGGCAGAAACACGACCCGGAGGTCATTTGGCTGCGGTATTCTATAGGGTGGAGGTCCTTCCCCGGACGGGCAGCTCAATACGAGCGAAGATTCGCTATGCCCTACCTGTCTTATAATTTTGGTGTAATTCTGAATGATCGCTCACCACTGCAGCGCGTCGTTGGGGATGTGGCTGAACTCCAGGCACATGAAGCGGCCGCCCGGCGCCAGCACGCGGTACGCCTCCTCCAGCACCTGCACAGCGGACGCTTGCAATGGTCATACCAGTTTTGGACTGGCGTCTGCACTGTACAGTGTACACCCCCCTGTATTTGTGTTGCCGAACTGTGGATAGTTTTCATCTGAATAAGACGACTCCATTAATGGGATAGGGCCGTCGTATCGAGCATTTCAGAATTCATTTATATCATTATTAAAATCATCATCATCATCATCATCCTAGCCTTTTTCCCGATTGTCTCAGGGTCGGCTTCCCAAACTGAGAGATTTGGCGAGGGCTAAGCTTTTACACAGAGCGACTGCCATCAGACCTCCGCAACACTTAGGGTAAGCTATACCCATTTTCAGTTAGGCGTCAGAGTTATCTTATCATCATCTCTGATATGATGTAACGACCGCTATTTGAGTTGGTAAAGATAGCATCATTATTAAAGTATTAAAATCGACATTTCAGAATTAGGCATTAATATCGATGGTATAGTGATCACGGCGAACAAATCGTATAATATGTATTTATTTACAAAAAAAAGTATGTAAGTTTATCAGTTGTCTAGTAACCATAGTACAAACTTTAGCTTAGTTTTTTTTATGGTAGCTCGACATACAGTTACCCTATACGTGATGGAAAGCGAAAGAGAAGCCCAAGTCGCTGTGACAGGCAAGAAACTGGTCGAAACAGGCAAAAAACGAGCTCCGGAAACCCTACTCACCGGCAGAAACGACCCGGAGGTCATTTCGTTGCGGTATTCTATATGTGGAGGTCCTTCCCCGGACGGGCGGCTCAATTCGAGCGAAGATTCGCTATGCCTTACCTAACGTTCGTTAGTTTGGGCCTGGACGGCGATGTGTGGCCCATCGTGGCATGTGTTGGGTTATTTGTGATGATTTTGAGAGTGACGAACAGAGAGTGCGCCGATCACGCGCAAGATCAGTGTGCCTAGCACGAACACTTTCGAAAAAGTATGCGTAACGTAACCGTAAACGGGCGATAATTTTCACTACGTTAACGTACGTAAACGTAGTACCTCTTACGCACGATAGGGGCGCTGTACCAAGTTTCATACAAATGTTTCCATAGTGAAGTGAATAAATGTTAGGATGACCACACAATTTAAATATTAGTCATCGGTCTGCAAATGTGCAGGATAAATACGCATCTTCCAATGACAATTGTTGTCATTTGGAGTGGGTTGATGACCTGGTGACCGAAAATGTTCGTGCTAGACACATTGAACACATACGAGTTCAACGTAAGATATTCCATATGTTCGCCAACAACAATCTACGTCCGCACCTTGTCGACGTGCGTGCAGTTCCTGATGCCGAAGGCGATGGTGTAGGCGGAGTAGGCCTCGTCGGGCAGCGCCAGCGCCTCCGCGTCGCCGCACGCCCACTGCACGTCCACGCCGCACGCCTCCAACGTGTACCGTTGCCTGGGACAGACTTCATTTTTAGGGTTCAAAATGGCAAAAACGGAACCCTTATAGATTCGTCCGTTAAACTGGTTAAACTATAAGAGCTACATTATTGAAATTTGGTATGTAGATGTATTCTGTATTCATATTCTAACATAATTTTTTTTTAAACTGAATATTTTGCGCAAGAGACTTTTCCAAAGTGGTAAAATGTGTGTGTGTGTGTGTCCAATGATGATGATGACTATGCAAACTACTAACCAAAATTGGTTTGAATGAAATCTGGACAGTAGTTTTTTTTTAAACGTCATAAATCAAATTACCTAATTTTTTTCATTCAATCAGTGGTACTGAACCCTACGTGCGCGAGTCCGACTCGCACTTGGCCGGTTTTTGTTTTTTGGTAGCAAAGTAAATGCGTATGGTATGGCAGCGCTTGACCCCAACTAGCCTGATGTTAAGCGATGTTGGAGCCTAAGATGCAGTGCACTTACCCAACAAAAACCGATTAACCGATTTACACACTGTGCGAGGCAGGGACAAGTGGAGCAGAGCAATTATGTTCTGGTATTTGAGTCACCTAAAAAGGAAACGGGGTCGTCCACACAGGAGATGGGTGGATGATATAAGGAAAGTTGCAGGAGCAACTTGGACCAGACTGGCCATTGATAGAAAAGCATGGAAAGAGTTGGAGGAGGCCTATGCTATATAGCAAACAGATCACATCTGAAGAAAGGCTAATAATAAAATAATAAAAAAAGTATGTTATTAAAACGCGCGTTACATGCTTGTTATCGGAACATATCCTAATTACAAACAAAACCTATACTGCAAAAGTCTGTATTACCTCTGCGCCCTGACTTTGCCCACGTCGAGCATGGCCTGGTTGATGTCGCACACCGTGACGGCGCTCTGCTTGCCCTCCGGCGCAGGCCCCAGGCTCTTCAGGTAGTTTATGTACCGGAATGTGATGTCGCCTGAAAACATAGCATCAATACTATATGTACCACTACTTAGAATAGTGAGCATAAATCTTTAAAATCACGCAATGGATTTTTATGTGGTTTTATTTAATAGATAATGATTAATAGAATGATTCAAGAGGAAGATTTATATCACCTAAAATGGTTTAGAATGTCCTAAAACGAAAAACGTCCTTTTCGCAAAATGTTCTATTCTCACAATGTCCTGCGGATTTAATGACCTGCTTGATTCACTGATTTCAAATTGTAACAAAACACAAAATGAACAAAACTGACACTTCAATATTTCACTTCTGAAAAACACCTCCAATATCATTTCAAACCTTAGTTTCGAAAACAGCGAATCACAGTCCACATAGCATTCCATGGCGACCTATATTAAGGTGATACTTAGCTATAAGTTTGTGTTTCCTATATCATTTATATTATGTAATGGTGTTAATCTTGTTGGTTCTCCTAATAAATGAATAAACAGGGTTGGTGTGCATAGTCTATCACATTTATAATTATTTATAAATAGCTACTGAAAACAGTATGTAATATCAACTGTTCCCAATCCTTACCTGTACCACCAGCCATATCTAGCAGCTTGGTGCCGTGCGTCGGAGCCAACCGGTGCATGAAAATGTCTTTCCAGAGCCTGTGGACGCCAAAGGACATGGCATCGTTCATCAGGTCGTACTTCTCTGCTACAGTTTCGAAGACTTCATGGACTGGAAAAACAATGTTATTTAACAAAACATGCTGGTTTCTTACCGAAACTTAGCTCAGAGATAATGACAAAGCCTAATTGATCAAAATTGTATTTAGAAATCTTTAGGCGTGGCGTGAAATGGCTTCTCAGTGGACCTTGAGGGTGAGAGAGGCAAGCACGGTGGGTTTGTCTTATTATGCCTGTTGACCCTTTGTTCCCAACGAGTCGCACTGTGACCTGTAACACTGTGACTCGTTGGGAGAACTTTGTAAAATGATTCCCAACCAGTCACACCTGTTAAAATATTTATGCCTTTTTTACAGGCAAATAAAATAAAACTGACCTTATCATCTGGTTAATAGGTTATGTGCGTGTATTGATCACTAGGCAAATTAGTTATACAACCATAAGAACAACCCACCTACCTTTTTTCCACTTTTCCTCCTCATTCACGGATTGAAACCCAAAGTGGGTCTGTTTGGAAGACTGATCCTCATTTTCTTTATGAGAAGTTTGAGTGTTGAGATGTTGCACTCTGTAAACACAGCTGGGAGATGTCTTATTGTTGGCTAATCTGAGAATAGCTCGGCGTAACGCCATTTTAATTAAGGAGGTATTCTAATACGATTTTTGGTCAGTCGTGGGTAACTTTTCTAAATTATGACAGCTCTCTGGGCTAGGACTGTTGATAAAATATCGATATATCGAAATATCGATATTATTTTTTAGAAATATCGATATTTTTTACTAATATTATTTTGGGCGATATATCGATACTTCGATATTGAAATATGAATATCGACGGTCGATATTTTTTAAAAATAAGTTTTCATTATCTATGGTCTGTCTCTGTACTACTCTGTAGTCGGTGATTAATACGAGACGAGCAAAGTTAAAAAGAGAGGTTATGAAAAAATATTACTGTCTTGTTGTAATAAACGTGTTTTAGCTAGTTTAAAATCTAGTTACATAGTAATAGTGAACTTCCCTAATTATGTCGTCTTCGAAAAATTCTTCTATTGTGTGGACGTATTTTAAGAAAGTAGATACAAAAAGTGTTTCTTGTAACTTATGTGGAAAAACTTACAAAAGCAGCGGAAATACAACTAATTTAGCGAGCCACTTAAGAAGTAAACATCACCATGCATACGCCCAATTATACATAAAAGAAAGGACAAATAATAAAAAAGCTATTACTAATGCAGCAAAAGAAAACTTTCATCATATGTCAGTAGCATTGCAACCATTATCAAAATCATTGTTTAATAAAAATTCAACAATAATTGTTAAGAACCTAACATTTTCATACATTTATAATTTAATTTGTTTAATAAATATACTTTTAGAAACCAGAAGTGAGGTTAGTTTTAAATGGTTAACGATAAATTACTAGGCAAGAATTCAACAACAAAATAACGATCATCCGTCCAGGACAACCACAAACCACCCAGGAATCACAACTACGACTATTCCTGGTCCTCAATCCGATACTTCCATCAGTTCCATCCTTCTCAAAGCTCGAGCAAAGTTATCCTTCCACCCGCCAAATCTCTCTTCAAAACCTAATCGTTCCATAGACTGAACAGCAAGTCTGTCAACAGATACAAAAACCATAAAGCCAAGGAATCGGTAACACGGCCGTTCCTGACAGCTGCACGTCCTCGTCAGCGTAGTTTTCTTCAACTTGGACTTCAACCACGATGATGACGCTTTCGTCTTCGGCAAACAGCTCTTCATTGACTCAGCTTTCTGCAGCCAAGTCCTCAATCGATCTAGAACAGCCTACACAGAACAGCCCACACTTCGTCATTTATCATCATCAAAAAGCAAAATTAGAATGTCACACATCACATTATCATTTTAATTCTTACATAGCCAAAATGTCGAGGCTAGAACAAAACCACACAAGTCATAGTGTCACGGTCATAAATTACCAGAAAAGCCATAACGACAGGGTCATAACATAATACACAAGTCGCATTGTCGGTCCACCAAGTACAAGAACACACAATACACAATCCACATTGTCGGTACTACATGAACACACAATACATTAGCCAAATTGTGGAACAAATTTATGTTTACACTTTTGCAATCATGGACTGACATAGATTAAGCTTTTTGTTACTTACCAATGGATCTGTATAAATGAATTCATCGTTATTATTATAAGAACACATAGTACATAGGCCAAATTGTGGGGCCATATATAAGTTTAGATTTTTGCAATCATGGACCAACATAGATTAAGCTAAATTTCGTTACTCACCAATGGATCTGTATAAATGAATTCATCATTATTATTATAAGAACACATAGTACATAAGCCAAATTGTGGGGGCCATATCAATGTTTACATTTTTGCAATTATGTACTTATGTACTAACATAGATCAAGTCAAACTTTCGTTACTAACCACTGGGTTGGTATTACCTGAATAAATGAATTCATTATTATCATTATAAGAACACAGAACACATAGTAGGTACATAGTAGCCAAATTGTCGAGACTACAAGAACACATAATACATGAGCCAAATTGTCGAGGCATAAAGAATACGTAATACATGAGCCAAATTGTCGAGGCATAAAGAACACGCAATACTTGAGCCAAATTGTCGAGGCATCAAGAACATGTAATACATGAGCCAAATTGTCGAGGCCCCAAGAACACGTAATACATGGGCCAAATTGTCGAGGCACCAAGAACACATAATACATGAGCCAAATTGTCGAGGCCCAAGAACACGTATTACATGGGCCAAATTGTCGAGGCACCAAGAACACATAATACATGAGCCAAATTGTCGAGGCCCCAAGAACACGTATTACATGGGCCAAATTGTCGAGGCACCAAGAACACGTAATACATGAGCCCAATTGTCGAGGCCCAAAAAATACGCAATACATGAGGCAAAATTAAATATGTCACCGATTTTGAGGGTGCACGGCGCGCACTCGGCCCAGGCGCAGCCACGCATATGGCGCGCTATGAGCGCAGCCGACGACACGTGGCGGCCGTCTCGGGCGCAACCACGCGTATGGTGCGCCCTGAGAGCAGCCGTCGACACGGCGCGGCCGTCTCAGGCGCAACCACGCGTATGGCGCGCCCTGAGAGCAGCCGTAGACACGGCGCGGCCGTCTCAGGCGCAACCACGCGTATGGCGCGCCCTGAGAGCAGCCGTAGACACGGCGCGGCCGTCTCAGGCGCAACCACGCGTATGGCGCGCCCTGAGAGCAGCCGTAGACACGGCGCGGCCGTCTCAGGCGCAACCACGCGTATGGCGCGCCCTGAGAGCAGCCGAAGACACGGCGCGGCCGTCTCAGGCGCAACCACGCGTATGGCGCGCCCTGAGAGCAGCCGTAGACACGGCGCGGCCGTCTCAGGCGCAACCACGCGTATGGCGCGCCCTGAGAGCAGCCGTAGACACGGCGCGGCCGTCTCAGGCGCAACCACGCGTATGGCGCGCCCTGAGAGCAGCCGTAGACACGGCGCGGCCGTCTTAAGCGCAGCCACGCGTATGGCGCGCCCTGAGAGCAGCCGTCGACACGGCGCGGCCGTCTAAAGCGCAGCCACGCGTATGGCGCGCCCTGAGAACAGCCGTCGACACGGCGCTGCCGTCTCTCGGGCGCGGCCATGGATATGGCGCCTCTGAATACGGCGACTCTAAGCAGCCGCACGTGCAACGCTTGCCTGTCGACACAGCCACGAATATGATTAGCAAAGTACATTAAAATCAACTCTGCCTTACCTGACCATGATCTCAATACACACTTACAAACAATCACAATAATAAGCACAACAAAAGATCATTTCCAGATCATATCAGCACACTGTCCACATCGTACGTACATCGAACACACGTATTGGGTGGAAAGGTGGTGATTTATCACAATCAGACAATTACAATTTCAAACTATATAGGTAGGTAGGTGCCCATAAAATCACTTTTACGTCGATATTCGAGCAGAGATGTCACGATCTCTAAACACATCTCTATAATCGACTAAAAGCAAACACGAAAACTGGAAAACTTATAAATGGTATGGCAAAAGCGGTAGAACGGGGCGTATTCAATCCAATCCCACTTCTGATTTTAGAAACCAGAAGTGAGGTTAGTTTTAAATGGTTAACGATAAATTACTAGGCAAGAATTCAACAACAAAATAACGATCATCCGTCCAGGACAACCACAAACCACCCAGGAATCACAACTACGACTATTCCTGGTCCTCAATCCGATACTTCCATCAGTTCCATCCTTCTCAAAGCTCGAGCAAAGTTATCCTTCCACCCGCCAAATCTCTCTTCAAAACCTAATCGTTCCATAGACTGAACAGCAAGTCTGTCAACAGATACAAAAACCATAAAGCCAAGGAATCGGTAACAATACTGAATTAAAAACTGTGTAAATAATTTCTGAGCCGACTTAGGATTGTTTTTTTTAAACGAAGCCTATAAAATAAAATCAAAAAAAAATATCGATCTATCGAAATATCGATATTTTTTTTCGATATATCAAACTCCGATATTGATATATTTTAAAATATCGATATATCGAGAATACGATATTTTAAAAAATATCAACAGTCCTACTCTGGGCATCATACCACCGACCACCGAGTCAACCTGACAGTGAGTTGACAATCAGCTGTTCTTATCATTGCGTTTCGATTTCGATTTGCTGAATTTTTTATTTCAAGAATAACCAATTTGATCCGGAACAGTTGTGAATGTTAACTTATTTTACAACATTTCAAAACATTTATGAGCATTTAATGCAATTTGAAGTTTATCTCCGTTGTTTTAACATTTTTTTTATAAATTTTATACTTATAAACTAAACGCAATTATCAAAACGTTCCTTAGTAAGCAGAGCACAGTTGATATAAAATTTCACAAAACAATCGAAAGTAATAGAAAAATCTCAAAAAAAATTATTCTTATTTCGGCTACATATTAAATAAACATTTAATGTAATAACATTAAATGTTTATTTATCTTGCGACGTAATTAGAGCGTTTATGTACATATAATACCAGTCTCACATTCTGACAGCAAGTTACGTTATGTGAAACGAAACATAGCTATAAACAACTTTTATTTTCCTGATAATATTGGTTAATGGTTATCATTAATCAGAATTCCGATAAATTATTGATAACGAGGAAATTTCTATGAAATATTGGGTATGTGCAATCTGTTTAGAATCATGGCGAATAGGGTGGAAGGTAAGTAATGTTGATATAATTTAATTTAATACATTTTTTACCGAATACTATATGCCTAGAACCTTTATTTATAATATTGCATTATTATCGCAATATTGCATATTAAAAGTAGGTACTGTAGACGCAACTATGCCGGTAGAATATTGTATAGAAAAATGCCATCTTACATTGAAACAAAAATAGGAAAAATTTTATATTAATTATAACACATTTTTTGTGGTGTGGGTACAAGGAAGTATTGTTCTTATTATGGCAAAATTTTTAAAGGATATTTATAACATAATAAATACACATGCAAAGTCAATTCTATATTCCGTAAACCACAGACCGAGTAAAGTATAATCTAAATCAGAGAAGTTGCAACATAAACTGAGCAATCTCACTTATAGTCCTCCTCCGAATATTAAGAATAGGACTAGGTACTCCATTTCTTCCCTACCTGCGGCGAGGTCTTTTTGCCATCTGTGTGCGTTTGTAGTATAGGATTCACTGTGTGCTATCGTTTGCGGCGAAATTGACCGGCCCCCCAGCCCCGCCGTCTGCAAAGCGCGTAAGCATCCACGACGATGAACGTATTGTACTTGAACCATGAGTGAAATCGATTGTTGTAGAACCCCCGCCCAACCACGCGATCCACCAGCTGCCCCACTACCGGCAGCGGTTCGACTGGGACTGCGGCGTGACGTGCGTGCTGATGCTGCTGCCGCCCGCGCAGCGCCAGGAGCTGCTGGGCTCCTTCCACCAGATCTGCGCGGAGGAGGGCTTCCACCAGTCCACGTGGACCATAGACCTGTGCTATTTGTTGAAGAGGTGATCATTGTCAACTGCTGGACATAGGCCTCTCCAGTTGTTCGCCACTTAGGGCAAACATCTGGAGGATATACCCATAATCGCCACGCTGGGCAGGCGGGTTGGCGATCGCAGGGCGTAGCTTCTCGCACCGATGACGCTGCTGTCCGTCATCGGTCTGTGGTATTTAGCTAAGCCTTTAATTAATTGTGATGGTTATACCGCCACCAGTCGGTTGCCAGCGCCTCGTTTGCTATTCGGCAGGATGCACCACGGGCAGGTGAGGTTGGCTAAAGATTATAGCACAGGCATATCCTTTTATGGCTAACATCATCAGCCTATAGAATTTGTCATTGTGGTGAAAGAATTGGGCAGCCTAGAGCCTGCGTTACCGGGTCTAGCTGTTACCAGGGTGCGCCGCGTGGAGGCTCCTTTCATGCACCCCTGAACGAGGGGTCACAGACTGGATGTGATTGCGGCTCGCCCTCTCAAACTATGTCGCACCTATCACCTGTACATTGTGCTATAGCACCTGCATTATGGAGGATCTTTACCACGCAAATGACAGTGGTGTACCAGTTGCTAGGTTTTGGTCGGGACATGTGTGATCTCGTTTTGGAGTTAATCGTTGACAAGAAAAGAAGAAGAAGCCTATAAATACATGGACATAGGCCTTTCCAGTTGTTCGCCACTTTGGGCAAACATCTGGAGTCTTTACCTATAATCGCCACGCTGAGCGGGCGGGTCGGCGATCGTAGGACGTGGCTCCTCGCTCCGGCGACGCTGCTGCCCCGTCATGCATGGGCCTTTGGTTTTTAGCTACGCCGTCAATCGTGATGGTTATACCGCCACCAGTCGGTTGCCAGAGCCTCGTTTTTAATCAGCAGAATGCAACACGGACAGTTGAGGGTGGCTTGGAGCAAAAAGTTGATAGGTCGCTCCCTTACATCCCAGACAGGTCTATGTGAGGTCTAATTACCGTAATCTGGTTGCGCAGGTTCGGCATCGAGCACCACATGTACACGACGACGCCGGGCGTCAACGAAGCCTACAGGAAGCACGGCTATTACGACAAGATCATTGATATGGTGAGGTTTATCTTCAAGACACATGGGATATGCACTGAGGAGCTCGGTGGCGCCGCGGTCTTGTTCGCTTAACAATGAGCGCAACGTTGTGCAACCATTGGCGCGGTCAATCCGATGATGGGTGACCAAAATTTGACACCGATTTCCTCCGTGCTTCGGAAGGCACGTTAAGCTGTTGTTCCCGGGTGCTATCTTTACCAACTCAGATAGCAGTCGTTACATCATATCAGAGATGTTTATAACTCTGACGCCTAAACTGGGAATGAGTATAGCTTACCCTAAGTGTTGCGGAGGTCTGATGGCAGTCGCTCTGTGTAAAAGCTTAGCCCTCGCCAAATCTCTCAGTTTGGGAAGCTGACCCTGAGACAATCGGGAAAAAGGCTAGGATGATGATGACATGGGATATGCACTACACACGAGAGTTATACACATTCAAATACCTATTTGAGTGTGTAAAATCAGGTCAACTCACAACTCTACTGTCAGTCAGTTAAGTAGGTATACCTACTGTTGCTGGAATCTGCGACATTTCGGTTTGTTGTGGCTGATGCGACAATAGCCAGTGAAGTATGAAAATATATGCGTATGTCGTGGATCTCAGAAGCTATGGTGATTAAGGTATAGGTACCTTAAGGTATAAGTTCGCAATCCCGCAATCGCTCGTGATGAAGATCGGCCGCTATTCACGGAAGTCTACAACTTTGCTTTTGACGCAGTAGTCGCGGGTAGTCCCCGCACATCAGCACATTAGAAATATCAAATGAACATATTTTAATTATGCTGGGACGACGGTCTGGGTGTTTCCTATGTACCTAGGTACCTACTATAAATGTATTTATTTACAAAAATAACAGTTTATCAGTTGTCTAGTAAATACCTAAATTACAAGCTTCCTTTGTTGGTTACCTAAGTAGTAACTAGGTACATATGCGATTTCGTACGTTTAATTAAGTTACCCTTGTTATTTAATGTGTCACGTAAGTGAATACCCTGTAATTCTTTGTGAGAATAATAAAGATCTTAAACTAGAAGTACGTACGGGCGGTCAGGACGTGTCGCGCGTGCGGCGGCGCTTCGCGGACGCGGCGCGGCGCGGCGTGCGCGTGTCGGCGCGTGCGCTGGGCGAGGCGGCGCTGGCGCAGCACGTGCGCGCGAATGGGCCCGCGCTGCTGCTGGCCGACGGCACGCGGCTGGCCTGCGACTCCTGCAAGCGGCACAAGCTGGCCGCCGAGCTCAGGTAGGCCAACTTGCAGGAACAGACTTGTCCCTACGAAAAGTGGAAGTTCTTCCCCCGAGCTAGGTGATCGTGCTCGGGGACCGCGGTCCGATGGACCATCTTGGTTTTTTCGTATATATAGCGAGTCGTGATGAAAACTTCGTATGTGAGTTGTAGGTCTTCCGTACAACTTGTATGGAGCGATTTCGTTCTCTATTAGGTGCCGCGGATGTTACAGCGCCATCTGTTGTTAGCCGGCGGAAGTAGTGATTGCATATTATAGCGACCGTGGAGATAATTGTAGAGCGGTGTGGAGATAGGTATCGTTACATGTCGCTACAAACTCGTTACCGGCTGACCCAAGTCCACACAGGACATGCTTCGGCCGGTGGCCCGGTACCTATAGAGATATTAGACGAGAGATCAGAATGCCGCCACTGCGACAGTGGCTCGGAGGACACGGCAGAGCATACGCTTCGGCATTGCCCTGCCAGGGCCTATGAACGCTCCGTCCTCGTCGGGACCTCTATCTCCGCAAAAGTTGCGGCAGATGACGGCGTCGAAGGAGACCTGGCGAGTGATGCTTGCATTCTGCGGGACGGTCTTCTCGCAGCCTGCGCCTACGCTTGTGGTGACGCGACCAACCTGTGCTTGTGGTGATGGGACAACCATACTATAATACCTACTTCTGCCTGAATCGGACGCAGGGGCCACCTAAAATTCTGAACCCACTGTCATGCTGATTACATGCTATTTTTTGAGATTTTACCATGGTTGATGATGATAATGATGCCTGCCTAGCCGTTTCCGGCCACGGCGACCGCTTCAACTCCGACGAGTTTGTCGACCATGCCGGCCGTGAGCCCGCATGTGGCTCGCGTAGCCCACCTTATTAGAAAAGGTTCGCGCACAAAGTGAGCACGCGAGCACACCACCGACATAGTTATAATTATATGACGCAGGTTGACGGGACTTTAACCCTTTCAGACCTGATTTTTTGTTTTTTACAATTTGTAAGTGCCGATTTTATTCACGTTATATTATGTATTGTTGAGCATGGAAATGATGAAAACGCTGGCATTTTTACATTATTTTCCGAGAAAATTGATGTTTTTTATTATGTTTTATATGTGAAAAAAGATATGTCCTCAATTGCGCACGGTAGGTCTGAAAGGGTTAACAGTCAGAGTTGACAGTCCCGTCAACCATGATCAGTGTCCTAATAAACGGATTTAGCCAGACAATGTTTATACAAACCTGTCTCTTGTCGTTTTCAGGCACTGGTTCGGCGGCGAATACAGCGGCCACTACATCTGCGTGGTGGGGCTAGTAGGGGGTGAGTTATTTAGTTTCAGGTTAATTTCATATCATTAATGAGGCAACGAACGTGGATACCGCTTCACAGCAAATTTAGTGTAGGACGTCCTCAGGCCACGCGGAGTAACGATTTGCGCAAGAAGGCTGGCAAGTACAAGGATCGAGCAAATTGGTAAACGATTGTATAGCAGTGGCGTAACTGGACGTAAGATGGAGCTCTCAGAAGTAAGGCGTCTCCGGTCAGAGGAGAATCCAAACTGACATAATAAATAATGGTAAGTACAGTACATTTATTATTACGCCTTTGGTAAACAGTGTTTACCCAAAGTGGCGAACAACTGGAGAGGCATATGGACTGAGATAGGATGATGATGATGATGATACAAATAAATTTATTTGCTTGAATGTGGTACAATACAGGTGTTACATATTCATGAGGTCCGCACAATTTGATTTAGTAAAAACCCGATGGATTTTCAACGGGCTTCGAATAGCATAGTTACCTGCGTCACCTATGTCCAGCAGTGGACTGCATGGGCTGACGATGATGACAATGAACGCATGCCTACGCTTGCAGGTAAGTTCGTGTACCGCGACCCGGCGCTGCCGCCGCGCCTGTGCGTGGTGCGCCCGCGCACGCTCGCCCGCGCACGCGTCGCCGCCACCGACAAGGACGTCGTGCTCGTCTACCGCGACTACCGTCCCGCGCCCTCTCCTGCCGCGACCGACCCCAAAGCTACGATCGTCCCCAAAGTTACAACCTGTGATACGACCGTCCCTAGGGCTACGACCGCTCCCAGTGTCACGACCGTCCCCAAAGTTACGACCGCCCCCAGCGTCACGACCGTCCCCAAAGTTACGACCGCCCCCAGTGTCACGACCGTCCACAAAGCCACGACCGGCCCCAGTGCCACGACCGTCCCCAGTGTTGCAACCGCCCCCAGTGTCACGACCGTCCCCAAAGTTACTACCGCCCCTAGTGCCACGACCGTCCCCAGTGTTGCAACCGCCCCCAGTGTCACGACCCCCCTCCCCTCCACTCCTCCCGCTGCGCCCCGGTGACACGACGTCAGTTAAAGTGACGCAGAGTGCACACAGATACCAGGATAAATAAATAACCTGAGACATGCCACGCTGGGCCACACAGCGCCATCTAGTCACAAACTAAGCCGTAGCTTGTACCATACAACTGATAAACATACTTAGATAGATACTTATTTAGTTGTGGCACGTGGCAGAATAGAAACTGACGTACGCTCTCTTCAAAAATGACACTTTTGACGTGATTTATGACATTTATCTTTTATCTATGGTAACACTAGGTACTGACAGTCATAACTTTTTTCACATAGCTACTTGAACTGAGCTGCCATAGCAACTATTTATGTACATTGAAGAAGCTGTCCGATGACACCTATGTCATATGTCCGATATACCAGACTTCATACATTTTTTCCGGTCCTCCTTTACGAATAAGATACCTTCGTCCATATAGTAACACTAGTATAAGTTTAATGTTGTTTTAAGATATAATTGTATGAAATAGATTTAATAAATCGAATCAAAATATTATTTGCAAACTTGTTATTTCTAATCTAGGTTGCTTAAAGGAATTATAATAAAAAAACAATCAAAATCACTCAACCCAATTGGGAAATCACGTCTTAACGCCGGTTCTGTATGCCCTAGAGACATTAGTGAGCATGACTATCTATTCGAACTACTTACTACATACATAGTTACAAAATAATAATTATTAACAAAATGCTCTATTAGTTACATATAGGTGTATGTATATCTGCTACAAATACCTACTCTGTAGGTACATCACATTTATCAATGAAGTGTTTTTATGTAAACAAGATCGTTAGCGTATCCAACTTAAAATTTGATGTTTGCAAAAATCCCCTTAAAATATATTCGCTTTCGTCTCAGATGATTTCAATTAATAATATTCTCAATAATCTCTAACTAGATAAACAATGATAAATGGTAATGTACCAACTCTTTGTTTTACATTACCAATATATTGCGCTTATAATGAATGTTGTATGTATGTCCAGAACTTATTTCTACGAAGATCTTTAGGTATGTACCTACTTAAAATAAATCATTTGATCTTCATAGAAATAAGTTCGTTATAGTTGTTTGAAAAATTACAACGTAAATAATTCTCTTTCCTTACTTTCAAAAAGGGCCCCAAATTCTTTTATGCCCAATGGCCCCAGCATAGTTTCAGACGGCCTTCCTGAAAGCCTGAAGTGACCGACAGACAATACCTACCTAGTTTATTATTATTGTGTCTTATTTCTTGGCAGTCAATTGTTCACTAATATCTACTAAATACTAGATATTAAAACTATGTTTACTACAAATCATTTACGCCTTAACACCACAATTTAAACATTATTGTACCTACCTATATGAATGACTAGCTTTTGCCCGCGACTTCGTCCGCGTGTTTAATTATTTTTTTAAATTTATACATACAAAAGTTTTTTCCCGCTAACTCCCGTTCCCGTGGGAATTTCTCAAAATACAGCCATAACTATAAACTTTATATTTACTAAGGTACCTGCATGCCAAATTTCAAGCGTCTAACTTAAGCGGTTTAGATTTTTCATACAAAAGGATTTTCCCGCTAATTCCCGTTCCCGTGGGAATTTCGGGAATTCCTTTCTTAGTGCACCCCTACGGTACCTAAGCTACGTCCCTTCCAAATTTCAAGTGCCTACGTTTAGCCGTTTGGGCTGTGCGTTGATATGTCAGTCAGTCAGTTTCTCCTTTTATATATATATAGAGAAGAAGATTATTCATACCTACATACATAACGTCACGTTTCTCCCAGAGGGGTAGGCAGAGACCACGTCCTTTCTTTACTACGATCCTGGCACGTAGGTGACTTTTGCTCCGTCCACATACATCAATCTCTTCATTCATGCTCGTCGGTTTAGGATACTTAGACTATTAACTATTATTATAATTACTTACGACTATTCTTATAAGCATATATTAGGATGCATGTTTATACACCATGCATCAATGCATCGGGCTGAATTGTCGCATCGCGTTTCAACATCTCTTACCTTGCCGAACGAGTGCTGCATACAACTGTCTCCCGGAGGACACGTGCGGAATACCAGCGTGACGGCAGCACGCACGCCGCGACATATGCCGAGCATTTGTGTCCTTTTTGGTGGCATATTATTTTTTTTTTTATAGTGGCTCGACATAATGGCTTCCCTACGCCTGATGGAAAGCGAAAGAGAAGCCCAAGTCGCTGTGACAACGGGCAAGTAACTAGTCAGTTACTTGTCAGTTGCCACCGCCATGCCGGCCCAACCCTAACCCCCCACGAGCTCCGGAAACCCTACTCACCGGCAGAAACACGACCCAGAGGTCATTTGACTGCGGTATTCTATAGGGTGGAGGTCCTTCTCCGGACGGGCGGCTCAATTCGAGCGAAGATTCGCTATGCCCTACCTCTCTTAAAAAACATTTACATGTTTGCATCTAATTTAGTAATGTGCTAAAATAAGCCGAATAAAAAAGTCGACCTGCACGTGTGATCTGAGCGCATCGACCGTGGCGCTGGCAACTGTCAAGAGGTTGCTTGCTCTTTGTCACAGCGATAAAGAATTCTCTCCCTCCTCATGGAAACTTATTAAGTATATTGTGCTCCTTTAAAAAGAAACTACAAATAAAATAATCCCAAATATTCTAAAATACAACCTGGCCATACCTAAGTAAAATTGTTGGCATCAATCTTTTATTTCCTTTGCATGTTCAGTGAATCTATATTCTATATGCTCTATGAAAGGGAATTTGCAGTTTCCACAAACAATAACATTATTGATATTTAAAAATTAACTTTGTCAGATTGTGTTAAGGTTTCTTTTCGTGTAACGTAAGTTACCACGCATTAATTGATACTCTATGAGTGATGTAAACGCGTAAATGGATTTGGGATTCCATACTATTGGATGAGGTCACATCTGTTAGTTTGTTGCACGTTTGAAGTAAGGGTAGGTAGATTTATTTATAGTAGGAGAGATATATCTAGCTAGTTAGACTGTCAAGATACTAAATCTAATAATTCATAGAATGACTTTGTCGACTCGATGGTGCAGTGTGCACGGTAGATAATGCGGGGATAAGTAGGTGATGGTTTTGGATTTCGAGGCTAATCGGTTAATTTACTTAAAATAAATAAAGTAACAAACCATTATGAATCTGGTACTCAAAGTGGAAGAGAGCCTTAGATTTAGACAAGCTGTTGGGTCCGCGGTGCCATTCTCAATCCCCAAGTCCTACCTATGCGTAACACAGGTGCATTCTCTACTTCTACACTCTTACGAGTATATCCGAAGGGACGACGTCCGATTGTTAAGTAATAACGAACTATGTACAGTCCGATTGTTAAGTAATAACGAACTATGCCACACATCAACCTACCTAACTTGATTCACAGCGCGGTCGCTCGTAACGGGCTCGTGCGTTTGTAGCGATACAAGCGCGATCATCGACGGCTTGGCGCTTGCTGGGCGTCGTCTGTTTGTAAGGGCTAACCTGTCCGTGGTGCACCCTGCTGAAGAACAAACGAGGCTCTGACAACCGACTGGTGGGCGGTACAACCATGACGATCGAAGGCGTAGCTAAATACCACAGGCCGATGACGGGCAGCAGCGCCACCGGAGCAAAGAGCCCTGGGAGGCCTATGTCCAGCAGTGGACTGGAATAGGCTGTTAATGTGCGGTGTCGGCTTCGCGTTGAAAATACGCAGTGTCCAAAAGTCGCAGGACTAATGGGCTTTAGCATGCTACCGTGTAAACTGGTTATAAGACGAAGCCAGTAACAAGTACCTACTGCCTGTGATCTCCTGGTCACACATTCCGACCACTACACCAATATGGTTTGGTCATGTAGAGAGGATAGATGAAAGTAAATTAACCAAGAAGATATACCTATAGCGAGAGCGTGAATGGATCTTTTGGAAGGGGAAGATCTAGAAGGCCATTCCAAGACCAACTAGAAAATATCCTAAAAAGGTAAAATACTAAGTACCCTAAACGGACGAGCCTGTAAAAGTCCACTGCTGGTAATTGGTAGGCCTCCACCTGTCTTAGTCACCACACTTGACATGCGGGCTGGTAACTGCAGTAGGACTGTTGATAACAATATCTATTGCCATGTTAAAGTTCCCGAACAAAGTCAGCATCCACAGATAGTATGTGTCTGATAGACGCTATGTTTTCGAATCTTCCCGATTGTTATCTGTTGTCGAGATTTGTCCCATACGAGTATAAAAGCGCGCGCGCTCGCTCGTCTCTCAAACGTGGCTTGCTTGCTGGTCAGTCATGTCAACTAGTCGCTGGTCTGCAATGTCAACTGTGCGGTGTCTGTGGCTGGTCGTGTGTTTCACGGCTGCTGAGGCTGCTGTCCTTCAAGGAACGGTGAGTACCATTTTATAACCAGTGGCCCTATGAGCCATCTCAGACGTCGTACATCTCGTACCGATTCAAGCTTTCATCCAATCTTGATAGTTGGATGTCTCCACGGTTGGGAGATAAGTTCTGCGCGTAATTTTCTGCCACGTGCAACCTTTGAAATCAGCATTCAGCTGCGACTTTTTTGAATGGATCCGATTTAGGGACCTTCAAAAACTACGTTCGAGCCTACGTTCCTCAAGGGCCGGCAACGCACCTATGACTCCCCTGGTGTTGCGATGTCTATGTGCTAAAGGCTCACTTTCCATAAGGTGACCTTCAGGCCCGTTTGCCCCCTGTCACGATCGCGTGATTTTATAAGTTGTTTTGTAACATAAAAAACGAACAATGATCACTTGCGGACCCGTCAACGTCGATTTTCATACTTTTAGTTCGTTTCGTTCGACACGAGAGCACAGATTAATACGAGAGGGACAAATGATCGCTTCTATTTACAAAATTGCTCTGAAAAATAATAAATATTTTGTTTATTTACTTACTTCTATTATTTCCTTTATGTCTATGAAGTTCCTTTGGAATATAATCGATGTAAGTATTTACTCTTAGATTAGGTATAGGCGTGAACTTCTCATACTGATTTTAAAATTCTACCACCCTGTATAATGATGAAATGCAAAAGCTATCGAGAGAGAGTGTCGAGACTAGAGGGCCTTCCCCGACGTTTATTACCTAAGTTTCGGGGTAATTTAATATTTTATAAATAATACTACACTTACATAACAGTAAATCGGAATGGATGTTTGTGTAAGATCTGGAACCAATTTGATGTATTTTAAATCTCGACTACGGTTCAAGTTATCTGAATAACTTCGTGGACGGTCCGAAAGTCTGGTAACACATATCTGAGTAGGCCTATAGCCCTATAGATTTCGTGAATCGTTCTGCCATTTTGCTGGGAATCACCGGCTAGAAAATGTATTCAATTCTAGAATTTCAAGGGTAAAGTTGGCAGTCATCTACCGGGGCACGCATATATCTAGCGGCTTATAGCTTCCTGATCATTTGTTCTCTTCATCTCTTGTACTTATTAAGTCGCATAAATAAGAGTGATTGTGTAAACAAAATCTATTCTAAAAAGAAGATTAATACCTTTTTAAAGAAGATAACGTTATAAATCGTTTATTCGCCGTTTCCCGTGCCGTAAATACCTAATCGTTATTTATTAAAGCATATAGGTACTCGTAGCAGGTAAGTTATTGATATTTTCATTGCTTTTCAGTTTCTATCATCATCAGCCTATCGCAGTCCACTGCTGGATATAGCCCACCTCTCCGGTTGTTCGCCACATTGGGCAAACACCTGGGCTTTACCCATTATCGCCACGCTGGGCAGGCGGGTTAGCGAGCGCAGGGCGTAGCTCCACCCTCCAGTGACACTGATAGGTATCTACCCGGCCTGTGGTATTTAGCTACGCCTTCAATCGTGATCCAGTCGATTGCCAGAGCTTCCTTTGTTATACGGTCGGATGCACCACGGGCAAGTGACTTGAAGCGAAAAGATCCTCCTGAGATCCACAAGAGGACTTTCGCTTAAGACCTAGTATTAAGCTTGTAGGTTTTAATCACATTCATACAACATTTCACAACAGATCGTTCGAATTGCGTCGCATTCTGAAGATTAGTCATTCGTGAATCTACATACTTGTGTCTCATCTGGTATACCTACAATACAATCAATTTTACTTTAATTGTAAGTCAGTTTCAGTCAGGGATATCTGTCCGTCCGTATGTCACAGCCAGTTTATTCCGAAACTATACGAGCTACATTATTGAAATTTAATGCGTAGATGTATTCCGTTAACCGCAATAGGATTTTAAAATAAAATCAGTAAAAAATCCAAAATTTTTGGGGTTTCCCATACATAGAACTGAAACACAAAAAAAAATTTTTCATTAAACCTATGTGGGATATCTATGGATAGGTAGGTATAATTAAAATGATGTGAAGATTTCTAACGTCATTTTTTTCTTGACTGAATAGTTTGCGCGAGAGACTTCCAAAGTGGTAAAATGTGCCCCCCCCCCTCCCTCCATAACTTCTAAAATATGGGCATGATAAAACTGAAAAAATATATGATGTGTATAACTATGCAAACTACTAACGAAAATGGGTTTGAACGAAATATAGACAGTAGTTTTTTTTAAACGTCATAAATCAAATTACCTAATTTTTTCATTCTATCAGTGTTACGGAACCCTACGTGCGCGAGTCCGACTCGCACTTGGCCGGTTTTTAATAACCCAAGACATGCCAACCTAGGCCACACAGCGCGATCTAGTTCCATACTAAGTATATAAGCTGAATTTTGTATGTACTATACAAGGTGACTTTTTAATCACTATCCAAATTTTTTCTGGGCATTAGGTATCGTTATTAGAGCTTATTTCTGCAAAAATAAATATAGTAAATATTTTCACAACAAAGTTATTGTCCCGAATCCATTATAAATTTCGCATGGTTACCATTTCTGGCGTAAATATTTAGTACGCAAAACGATAAATATCAATGGTATTACGAATTAAGGTACGAATTAAAGGTAAGACGGTATTACCGCGAGTACTACGAAATGGTAACCATGTAAAATTTATAATTTGTTCGGGATAATGAATTTGTTGTAAAAATTTTACCTATATTTTTTTTTGCAGAAATGGGTTCTATTAACGATACATAATGCCCAGAAAAAATTTGGATAGTGATTAAAAAGTCACCTTGTATGTACCTAGGTACTAAATAACTGATAATGTTACTTAGATATAATGTTGTTCAATGCGTAAGTCATACACGTGTATTCCACTAAGTATATTTACGTATTCCCTATTCATAATCACACCATTGTGACGTATAACAGGTACGCAAGAACCGTGACGTATCACGTACCTAGCTAATATAAATAAACAATATGAAGTCAGTGAACCGTTGACTGTTGTCTATGGTTGTCGCGTGAATTTTGGTGACAGCCCCAGTGGCGCCCTCTACAACGTCACATGTTTGCTAGTGTTGTCACGCTGTCGATGTCGATACGGTCACTGTCGATGTGTTATATTTTTAACAGACTTCAAAAAATGGGAGGAGGTTCGCAATTCGACTGATTTTTTTTGTTGTACGTTTGTTACCACATAGCTCTCGAGAATCGTCAACCGATTTGAGAATTTATTTTTATTTTGAAAGGGTGTACTTCCTAGTTGGTCCTATTGCCACCATATTAAGCATTTTTTTGCTAAAAGTGCTGTTATTTACAACGTGGTCTAGTGGTCGGATGCCTTACTAAAGAGAGAGAGAGGCCAGGTTCAAATCCCGGGTCGAGCCAAAAATGTTAATTTTTTTTTTCTGTAGCAAAATGACTTATAGCTGCTCCAGAGACAGGAAGTTCAGAAGGACCCTCGTGCATCGGAAAGTACGTTAAGCTGTTGGCCTGGCGATTGGTCTCATTGCAGTAGTCTCGGACTATCGTCCCGTCGGATTAAGAGAGCAAAGGTAGGGAATACATCTGTGTTTGCGCACAGATTTGTGGGGTCTATCGAATTTGAACTTGAAGTCTTCAGATTGTACGTTTTTTAAGGCGAGAACGTGTTTATTCGCAACGAGTCAAACTGGGTCCTGACTGACACACTGACCGATAGATCATAATAATGGCGCCGTACCTCACTATGAACAATGACAGATATTTATTATTGATGTCACGGACATCCATAGATTATCGAGTGTCGTAAACAGAGCTAGTGGATCTGTGGCGCTGCTCCGGTGCGCGGGCGCCGGTCTTCCGTTATCTCTCCGATAAAAGTTTATCTCGCAGGTAAATTGTTCTGAATATTACTATTATTAAGAGGAAACTGTTTGTTTTGGGTCGCCTCCGAAAATTCTTATTGGAAATTTTACGTATATTTAATTTTAGTTTGCAATACGAGTACTTTTTGTGAAGAAATAAGATATTTTTATTAACTGGACATCACAACAATACACGGACAAAACATAAAGTACAAAAATAACTAAAAAGATCACAAAAAACACAAAACTTGAAGATCGGACATGGCGTTGCTGAGACATCCAAAATAAAACTCTAAATAAGCCGTCATAGACAGCATAAAACAAGTCAGAAAATATTGTTCATTGATTAAGTTGACTAAATGGACAATAAAATTATTTATTAATGTCCGGGACTATATAATGTTTTATTACTAGATTCAATAAGTAATCACCTTCTATCTTAATTTTCAATGTAATTTTCCCCTATAGGGGTGGAGATTCGTAAAATCCGTCCTATACCTAAAACAAATTACCTTCAAGTTACAGATCTATACAATAGGTAACAATTTATCGTACCGCAGTAGATACAGTTTTAACGACCTTTAAAGGTGTTCTTTAAATTGTATCTCTTAGATTACATATTTTATGGCCTGAGATATTAATTAGGTAGTTTATGATCTGAGCTGATGTTTCTATAGATAGATAGGTATTCTTTATTCCACAAAATAAAAATGAATTACAGGACTCAATTGGTAGTTGTACTTCTGTTTTCTGATCAAAGAGTCGTGGGTTCGATTCCTACTCGAATGCCCTGATACTTAAAAAAGAAGGTACGTAGGTACACAAGTCGGATGAAATGGTAATATGTAATGGGTTAGCCCATTCCGAAGTTTCTTTGTGTTTATTAGATAATAATGTGCCTTTGTTCATTAAGTATTGCGTATTTCATCATACCTATTTGTAATAATGAATAGTGGTTTAGTGAGATATATACTCGTAAGTACCTACATACCTACTTACTTTCAGTAATTAAGTAATTATTAAAATAAATAGGCATAGTCAGTTCCTAAACACATTAATACCTACATATAATATCAATAAACCTTTCCAACATAAAAGAAACGATAAAGATAGTATAGTATCCATGTAGTGACTAGAAAGTAATACAAATAACAGTCCTAATTATGTAATGTATGAGTCGACTAAGGGACTCGTTTAGGGAACCAAGGGTCGCTGGTTCGATTTCACCCTGGATTGTGTGACGAAAATCGGTGTTTGTTTAGATAGATATTATTAGATAGATAGATATTTAGGTAAGGGGCCTATCATCATTTCGCTCCAAGCCAACCCCACCTGCCCGTGGTGCATCCTGCCGAATAACAAACGAGGCTCTGGCAACCGACTGGTAGCGATAAAATAACAATCACGATCGAAGGCGCAGCTAAATACCATACCGATGTCAGGAAGAAGCCTCACCGGAACGCCCTGCGATCGCCAACCCAACGCCAATGTTTGCCCTAAGTGGCGAACAACTGGAGGGTCTCTATCTCCAGCAGTTGGCTGCAATAGCCTGATGATGATGATGATATTTTAATACCAATAGCCAATAGGTGGATACACAATCCATTGTAGTGACCGTCGCGTCGCGCGACCTAGCCTAACCACCGACCTTCATTATTATTGAGAAACGTTTTTTGAAACACGAACCGCTCTACAATGTGTGAATCACGACCCGTGACGACTGAGACTATTTACTTATTACCTAAGTTGTAAAGAATAAGCGATAATAGATGACATTGGGGTCGTTTCTTAAAACACCCAGATCCGAATCAATTTAGGAAAAAAAAAATTCTTTTCCGACGGGTATCGAACGATTCCAAATGATTCCCTTGCTTTTTCCGTGGTATAGGCATCACACAATGAGCCGTCGGTTGTTTAAATAAGTAATTAATGGGACCACATAACAGCGTTACTAGCTGGAGAGGCCTATGTCCAGCATTGGACTACGATGGGCTGATGATGATGCCAATATAATAGCGTTGCCGCAGCAACTTAGGCATCTCTCATCTCACGCTTTTCGTGATCGTGTTGTATCGCCCGCAAAATTTTGAAGCATTTGCTGTGTTAGTTAGTCTGTGGTTATCTTACACCACTCACGGCCGTATTACCGTTTCTATGCGACGCGCGGACGCACAGTGCCCAAAATCCTATAGGTAGAGGTTTTTGGGCACTTAGTATACGCATACCAAGCATAGTACCTACCTAGGTAACGTTTGTGAATAAGGCCGTAATTCAAAGTGGGCCAAGTAACCAAGGGGGTTCCAGGGAGACTCGAAGTGGGTCTGCGTGTAGGCGTGACGAATGAGGGTTCAAAATTCGTAAGCGTATGTAGTCGAGTTTGGGGAAATGTAACAAGCAAAACGTTTGAAGAGGTCTATGAGAAAAAGAAATTTGGGATCTCTGTGTTCCTCCCTTCCCTTCCCTTTGTGTTCCTTCCTCCTCGTGTTGTCCCTGTGTGTGGTAGTCCGTCAGTCGCGATCACTGAACCCATAACTGACTCACAAGGCCTAGTAATCGTTAATGAAATAATAATCACAACTTATCAGGGCGTGACCTACCTCTAATCAACGTTGTTTATCAACAAGCCGTTTTGACCAGCCGCCGTCACCTGACTCCGCTCTATAGTCTCGCTGCGAGTCACAAGGCGGGCGGGCGTGACGCTCATTCACTAATTAATATTCGCTAGTTAAGTAAGTGGGTTTATTTGCTTTAGTTAATTATCTTATCAATCTGTGTAAAAAGGTGGATGGAGTTGAATAAGATTTTTACGGTAGTATGTTTGTTGGCTTCTGATTTCCGTAACAAGTTTGCACAATCAAGTAGCAGTCATAGTAAAGAGTGTTTTGAAAGACAGCTGGAGTTTCTAGCCGGCGTCTTCTCGGTAGAATATTGCGTTCTCAATCAATAGATTTAAGATCAACGATTAGTGACAAGTGCTTTTGTGAGACCTATACAAAAATAAATTACCATTTTCTTTACCTGAAGGTTGTCTGAAAAATACATCACTTACCTACTAGGCCAATAAGATGTCACGTAACTTAGACATTTCATTACCACTAAATTTATCGTTCGGTCCCCATGCATCCCCTTCCAGGCCACCTCCTCCCCTTGTCCATTCCCTACCCGTCACCAGAATCACAGTGTCGTGTTTTGTCTCGCCGTGATAATAATAATGTGATCGTTAATGAATAAATCGAATAATTGTACCCTACAATGAAGTACGTTTTCGCCAAATTTACGGATCGTTCGCGCCATTACTCGTTTTCCCCCTTCTCGCCATTACCCCGCTCACATAATAAAAAAGTATCTTGTTATCCGGATGACACTCACTGCAACGCTGACAAATATCTGCCACTCACGCAGCGTTACGGTACATCCACAAATGACGTTACACAAATTTCATGACTTTTCCACCCCTCCCCCCTTCTTGTCACATCCGGGGGTCACAGTCCCATTCCTTGTATGTGTTATGTGTGACGTTATTTTAGGATGGCACCTAACCGACCCGCCTGCCCAGTGTGGCAATTTAGGGGTAAAGCCCGCGAACAACTGGAGAGGCCTATGTCCAGCAGTGGACTGGGATACGTTGATTGTGATGGTGGTGACCTATAAGCAGTCGATACCACCCATGAACACCAATATGGAGTTCTGATCGCTGTCGGCCTTTTCAATAGGAGTACGCTCGTTTCTTGAAGGCTCCCAAGATAATGTTTTTTTTTTTATAGTGGCTCGATATTTAAGATCAACGATTAGTGACAAGTGCTTTTGTGGTAGTGCACGTAATTTTAGGATGGCACCTAACCGACCCGCCGCCCAGTGTGGCAATTTAGGGGTAAAGCCCGCGAACAACTGGAGAGGCCTATTTCCAGCAGTGGACTGGGATACGTTGATTGTGGTGGTGGTGATCTATAAGCAGTCGATACCACCCATGAACACCAATATGGAGTTCTGATCGCTGTCGGCCTTTTCAATAGGAGTACGCTCGTTTCTTGAAGGCTCCCAAGATAATGTCTTTTTTTTTATAGTGGCTCGACATAATGGCTTCCCTACGCCTGATGGAAAGCGAAAGAGAAGCCCATGCCGCTGTGACAACTGGCAAGTAACTGGTCAGTTACCTGTCAGTTGCCACCGCCATGCCGGCCCAACCTTTACCCCCCCATGAGCTCCGGAAACCCTACCTACTCACCGGCAGAAACACGACCCAGAGGTCATTTGGCTGCGGTATTCTATAGGGTGGAGGTCCTTCCCCGGACGGGCGGCTCAATTCGAGCGAAGATTCGCTATGCCCTACCTGAAATATAAATGAACGTATCCTCCGCTTCCGTTGCAGAAGAGCGCGATGTCGAAGCGCACGGTGCTGAACGAGAGCTACAAGGGGCTGGTGGAGTCGCTGGCCATCCCGGCGGAGCTGCACGAGCGCAACGGCAGGAGGTTCGCCAGCTTCGGCGGGGTCGTGCCCATACACTGCGCGCTGCCGGAAGAGGTATGTCGAGCATAGGTAGCGATTGAGATAGTGATTGGGCTAGCGATTGAGCCAGGGATAGGCATTGGGAACAATAGCTCCACGGAAGCGGGGTAGGGGTATTTATCCTCCTCTAACCAGGGGTGCCGGTCATCATCTGCAGCTGGCCAAGATAAATCTGTAGAGAGGTTAATTCTGTACAATGAATATATTTTCAAAATAACTATCAGGGGATGATTATAGTGATTGATAATGATGCCAAAAATGCAATCAGTAAAATTTTTGTCTGTCTGTATGTTCGTTATAGAAACAAAAACATCAGGACGGATTTTAACTAAACTTGGTACAATTATTCTTCATACTCCTGGGCAGGTTATAGGATACTTTTCATCACGCTAAAATTAATAGGAACAGAGCAGTGAAAAGAAGTGTGCGAAAAACGGGAGAATTTTTTATCTATGTGTTTGAATGCGCAACACGCGAAGACTACTGCATGGAATTGAATGCGGTTTTCACCAATGTATTGCTAGAAGTCTAACTTAAAATGTAGGTACCATTCTAAGGAAGTCCATTATTTTTGAAACCCGATATCCACGCGTGCGACGCCGCCGGCACAGACAGATAGTACCTAATAAAAGGGTGGTCTGTTCCAGATAACCGAGTTGGCCAACAAGACGCACCACTACTGCGACGTGTTCAGCGAGGAGCTGCTGGCGCCGCTGGGCGAGCTGGCCTACGTGAGGATAGACGAGGAGTTAGCTGAGAAGGTGAGTTGCTTACCAAGATTTCTCAGTGTCCTCACTGCCGAGGCATGTTCAAGTTCAGTTTTCATCACGCATTGGTATATACGCTATGACAATTGCCGTTAGGGGGGATGTGCTTTAGTCACCATGCCATGGCAGGCAGCAGTAGGTTTTATTTGTACCCAGGTAACCGCCGATGCCCGTTTCCTGATATTTCCGTCATTCATATCCCCTTTTATTAACTCTTGGACAAAACCCGTGCATCCTACCGAATAATGAACGAGGCGCTGGCAACCGACTGGTGGCGGTATAGCCATCACAATTGAAGGCGTAGCTAAATACCACAGGCCGATGACGGGCAGCAGCGTCACCGGAGCGAGAAGCTAAGCCCTGATCGCCAACCCGCCTGCTCAGCGTGGCAATTGTGGGTATATTTTCCAGATGTTTAATGGACATTTGGAGAGGCCTATGTCCAGCAGTGGACTGCAATAGGCCGATGATGATGTACTAAACTTTGTCTCGTCACCAGGTGTTCATAAACCGCAGCAAGCGCATCCTGCTGATCTCGTCGGACGGGCTGATGGCACAGTGGCGCTGCGCCGCCACCTTCGAGTCGGCCAACCAGTTCGTGGCCGGCGCGCCCATCGTCAACAAGGACGGCGAGCTGGTCTCCGTGGTCACCGCCAAGCGCGGGAACAACTACGCCGTCTCCACTTTTGAGGTTAGTCATCTTCAGGTCGGAAAGGGCTAAGAGAGGTAGGGCATAGCGAATCTTCGCTCGAATTGAGCTGCCCGTCCGGGGAAGGACCTCTACCTTAGAATACCGCAGCCAAATGACCTCCATGTTTCTGCTGGTGAGAAGGGTTTCCGAAGCTCGTGGGGGGCTTAGGGTTGGGCCGGCATGGCAGTGGCAACTGACAGGTAACTGATCAGTTACTTGCCAGTTGTCACAGTGAATTGGGCTTCTCTTTCGCTTTCCATCAGGCGTTGGGAAGCCCTTATATCGAGCTACTATATAAAAAAGGGCTATGCTTGGCGTCTCTCTGCGAGATCGGATCCGAAATGAGGTGATCCGGCAGAGAACCAAAGTTACCGACATAGCTCACCGGATCAGTAAGCTGAAGTGGCAGTGGGCTGACCACATCAGCCGCAGAACCGATAACCGTTGTGGTAAACGAGTTCTGGAGTGGAGACCGCGTCTCGGCAAACGTAGTGGACGCCCTCAGGCCAGGTGGAGTGACAATTTGCGCAGGACGGGTGGCAAGTGCTGGATGCGAGAAGCCGGGGATCGATCAAGGTGGCGAACATTGGGAGATGCTTATATCCAGTAGTGGACTGATACAGGTTGATGATGATGGTGATCTTCATCACTGCTGGACATAGGCCTCTTCAGTTGTTCGCCATTTTGGGCAAACATTTGGAAGCTTCGCTGGGTGCCAGAGCCTCGTTTGTCATTCAACAGGATGCTCCACAGGCAGGTGAGTTGCTCTGGAAGCTTTGCGGGTAGCAGCGAACTTCTTTGGGCAAACATCTGGAGGATTTACCCATGATCGTCACACTGCCTGGGACTACGACTTGGGAGTCTTCAACAAACGAGCGTCCTCCTATTTAAAAGGCCGGCAGCGACCCCAGAACTCGATTTGAGTTGCGGGTGTCCATGGGCGGTGTCGACTGCTTACCATCAGGCATTACAGTTGCTCGTCTGTCGCCTCCTGCATAAACAAAAACCTGGGCACTACTGGCAGGTTGTCTGACATTTTCCAATGAACGTGTGTTCACAGGGCGAGGGCGGGTACTTCGAGACGTCGCTCGGCTGGGAGGTCCTGGACGCGCCGGCGGAGGGCGTGGTGTACGGGTCGCAGGTGTTCCCGTCGCGGGAGGAGCTGCGCGCGTACGTGTCGGCGGCCGGGGCCCCGCACGTGGGCCCCGCCGCCCCCGCGCGCCCCGTGCTGTGGCGCGGGACGCACCCGCGGATAGCGCTGGTGGCGCACAACCAGCGGCAGCTGGCGCACCACTACCTGCAGGGCGTCTTCACCACGGACATCGAGTACTTGTAAACCAGAATGATTTAACTATTTCAGCTCACGACACCTCAGTAGGCCTTCAGGGTGAGGGCGACAGGCGCAATGGGTTTCTTCTATTGTGCCTGTCGACTTAACTTTTGGACCTCGCGACCGCTTACCATCAGGTGGAGTGAGGTCATCCTGTAAGCTGTTCTTATAAAAAAAAACTCGGTTTCGGAAACTTTGAATGATCGTGTAGCGATGTAGCAACATCTATTTACATTCTCTATCTATCCACTATCTATTCCACAAATCCTCGCGAATCAGTTTTGTGGCACAAACTTTCTGCGACAATCTTTCCAGCTAAGACTTGGGATCCTTCAAGAAAAGAGCGTACTTACTCCTATTTAAAAAGCCGGCAGCGACCCCAGAACATATGAGTTGCACTCGACTGCTTACCATCAGGCATCACACTTGCTCGTCTGCCGCCTCGCGCATTAAAAATACATCGCTACAATAGAGAATCCTACAAAACGCAAGCGAAGTTAACATCACGACTCGCTAAATATACGACAAACCAGGATGGTCCATCGGACCGCGGTCCCCGAACACGATCACCTAGCTCGGAGAAAGTATTTCTACTTTTCGTAGGGACAGTCTGTTCCTACAAACCAACGCCAATTATTCAATTTCGCATCCGGAGGCCGTGCCTCGGAGCCCGGGGTGCGCTTTAATATCTACCCTTCTTTAAAGTGTGGGGGTATAGGGCGATGGTAGTTCTAAAAATGTCTACCATAAGGTTATCTGAAAGGGATAGCTAAAGTACGAGTTGCAATAGGAACGCCGAAATTGTACAACAAATTTCTATTGCACCCGTGGAGCTATTAACAATTCAAATTTGACATTTAGTATAACTACATAATGCCAATCCGAATGAGAAATTGAAATCGGGATAGCGACCGCCCTGATACAACTACGAAATAACCGTTATTAGGTAAGCATATTGTTAATCATTGTTACGTAGGTCAATTTATTATTATTTTGTAAATAAAATAAATTAAAATGTACATAACATGTTTTTTATTTTCTTTGACTTCCAGTGAACTCTCTGGTCCTTCCCTCTCTAAGCCAGATCTGTCGATATTTCCATTAACAATTTGAAGTCCGACCCGGGAATTTTGGCCCATAGGGGGCTCTTGTTACTACTAGATAAGGCTGCCATCCGTCCGGGTTTCCTCGGATTTCTCATTGTTTGAAGGGCGTCCGGGGTCCGTCCGGCCGAGGTTTTAAAAGTGTAACTTTTGAAATCGGGGTTAACTAAAATCTTTATAAATAAGCGATAAATTAAATTACCTAAATCATAGTTTAAAATTCATCCATGCCACAAACAAGAAGGCACAGCAAAATAATCGACCGATTCACGATAGAACGTTCTTATTTTTGTTGTATTCGGAATCTAAAGAGTGGGAAGGCACTAGGGGTACATAATAATTTTAAAGGGTAACTAATAGTGTTTAATTAGCATACTCTCCCTAGTTAGATACAAACCATTACAATAAAAATCAAACACCGTTTTTATAAAAAAAAGTTCTATTTACATATAATAACAACATAAGTACTAAATACACAATAATGACTTAGCAACAACAACTTGATCCGTTCACAACGCAATTTTGTGGCACATGGCACCGGGTTCGATTACCTGTTCAGTATAAAATATTTTCTTTTATATGTCAGGTTACTTTATCAGAGTTTCAGTCTTTAAGAATCTAACATTATTATTAATAGTAGAACGACATGGCAGACGCTGAAGATCGTCAAAAAGTCTTGAAATTCGTGTGACGTAATTTGTGGATAGCCCCTTATATACTACTTCATGTACACAGTATATAAGTTTATACAAACAACCCTTTACCGATCAACTAAAAAAATGTCATGACCCATTACCCTAATTTAAATAAATACTTAATTTTACATTTTTTGTACAAAACAACATTGGCCCGTATCTTGGAATGTTTTACATAACGTACATAACAACTACATACTAACGTACATAACAAGTATTATCAGATTGTATCTACTCGTAATATATTTGTAATAAAGATAAATCATTCCGTCACCAGTTACAAAATATTGGAGGTTTATCTTAAGATTACAGCCTCATGATTCAAATATACTCTATTTCGTCAATATATTCATATATAAAAATACATACGTACCTACCTACTACCAACCAAAGTAAGGTAAACCAAGTTTAATAAAAAAATAATTTAGTCAAATAGGTTGGGCCCGACCGCTTTGCTACACAAAGTTTATACATTACTAGCAAACCCGGCGAACTCCGTTTCGCCACCAGATGGCTGTAAATTTTTTTTTCCTTAATTTTCTTTGCCTCTTAATAAACCTCACGGAGCCCGAGACCTTTCTAACGAATGCAAAACCGTGGAAATCGGTTCGTGCGTTCTGAAGTTATAGCGTCAGGGAGGAAAACCCGACTTATTTTTATATAGTAGAAGTAGATTATATTAGCACTGAAGTCATGGTTCAGATTTATGTGTAAGGAAGGGTAGATGCGTACGTTTCCTATATATCCTAATCTAGTGAACGGTGAGCGATGCGCCGTTAACAGCTCACTGAGGGAACGCTTGGTGAGCAACGTGCGGTCAGCAACCGATGGACAAAGCCTTGTCAACGCTCGGTGAGCATTGCGTTATCAGCTTAGTTCAGAGGCAGATTAAGGCAGCGCGGGACCTGTAGGTAGCCTTGATTTACGTGCGGTGAGTTACATCAGATGAATCACGCATAACGATACTCGAACACAACACGTTAAAATCTACACGTCAACGTTAGATGAGCAACGCTCAGTCAGCAACACGCGGTGAGCAACGTTAGATGAGCAGCGCGCAATCAGCAACGTAGAACGAGCGACGCTTAGTCAGCAACGCGCAGTGAGTGACGAGTGATGCACGACGCTAGATGTGCGTTCAGTCGGAAGCGCGCGGTGAGCGACGCTCAGTTAGCGTCGTGTGGTCAGCAACGTACGGTCAGCGCCGCACAGTCAGCGACACACCGTGCGTGCGGCGGGCGGTCGCGGTCAGTCGACGTAGAGGCGCACGAGGTCCCGCTCGGTGGCGGGGCAGCGCGTGACGGGACAGCGCGCCGCACAGTCAGCGACACACCGTGCGTGCGGCGGGCGGTCGCGGTCAGTCGACGTAGAGGCGCACGAGGTCCCGCTCGGTGGCGGGGCAGCGCGTGACGGGACAGCGCGCCGCACAGTCAGCGACACACCGTGCGTGCGGCGGGCGGTCGCGGTCAGTCGACGTAGAGGCGCACGAGGTCCCGCTCGGTGGCGGGGCAGCGCGTGACGGGACAGCGCGCCGCACAGTCAGCGACACACCGTGCGTGCGGCGGGCGGTCGCGGTCAGTCGACGTAGAGGCGCACGAGGTCTCGCTCTTGTGCGGGGCAGCGCGTGACGGGACAGCGCGCCGCACAGTCAGCGACACACCGTGCGTGCGGCGGGCGGTCGCGGTCAGTCGACGTAGAGGCGCACGAGGTCTCGCTCTTGTGCGGGGCAGCGCGTGACGGGACAGCGCGCCGCACAGTCAGCGACACACCGTGCGTGCGGCGGGCGGTCGCGGTCAGTCGACGTAGAGGCGCACGAGGTCCCGCTCGGTGGCGGGGCAGCGCGTGACGGGACAGCGCGCCGCACAGTCAGCGACACACCGTGCGTGCGGCGGGCGGTCGCGGTCAGTCGACGTAGAGGCGCACGAGGTCCCGCTCGGTGGCGGGGCAGCGCGTGACGGGACAGCGCGCCGCACAGTCAGCGACACACCGTGCGTGCGGCGGGCGGTCGCGGTCAGTCGACGTAGAGGCGCACGAGGTCCCGCTCGGTGGCGGGGCAGCGCGTGACGGGACAGCGCGCCGCACAGTCAGCGACACACCGTGCGTGCGGCGGGCGGTCGCGGTCAGTCGACGTAGAGGCGCACGAGGTCCCGCTCGGTGGCGGGGCAGCGCGTGACGGGACAGCGCGCCGCACAGTCAGCGACACACCGTGCGTGCGGCGGGCGGTCGCGGTCAGTCGACGTAGAGGCGCACGAGGTCCCGCTCGGTGGCGGGGCAGCGCGTGACGGGACAGCGCGCCGCACAGTCAGCGACACACCGTGCGTGCGGCGGGCGGTCGCGGTCAGTCGACGTAGAGGCGCACGAGGTCCCGCTCGGTGGCGGGGCAGCGCGTGACGGGACAGCGCGCCGCACAGTCAGCGACACACCGTGCGTGCGGCGGGCGGTCGCGGTCAGTCGACGTAGAGGCGCACGAGGTCCCGCTCGGTGGCGGGGCAGCGCGTGACGGGACAGCGCGCCGCACAGTCAGCGACACACCGTGCGTGCGGCGGGCGGTCGCGGTCAGTCGACGTAGAGGCGCACGAGGTCCCGCTCGGTGGCGGGGCAGCGCGTGACGGGACAGCGCGCCGCACAGTCAGCGACACACCGTGCGTGCGGCGGGCGGTCGCGGTCAGTCGACGTAGAGGCGCACGAGGTCCCGCTCGGTGGCGGGGCAGCGCGTGACGGGACAGCGCGCCGCACAGTCAGCGACACACCGTGCGTGCGGCGGGCGGTCGCGGTCAGTCGACGTAGAGGCGCACGAGGTCCCGCTCGGTGGCGGGGCAGCGCGTGACGGGACAGCGCGCCGCACAGTCAGCGACACACCGTGCGTGCGGCGGGCGGTCGCGGTCAGTCGACGTAGAGGCGCACGAGGTCCCGCTCGGTGGCGGGGCAGCGCGTGACGGGACAGCGCGCCGCACAGTCAGCGACACACCGTGCGTGCGGCGGGCGGTCGCGGTCAGTCGACGTAGAGGCGCACGAGGTCCCGCTCGGTGGCGGGGCAGCGCGTGACGGGACAGCGCGCCGCACAGTCAGCGACACACCGTGCGTGCGGCGGGCGGTCGCGGTCAGTCGACGTAGAGGCGCACGAGGTCCCGCTCGGTGGCGGGGCAGCGCGTGACGGGACAGCGCGCCGCACAGTCAGCGACACACCGTGCGTGCGGCGGGCGGTCGCGGTCAGTCGACGTAGAGGCGCACGAGGTCCCGCTCGGTGGCGGGGCAGCGCGTGACGGGACAGCGCGCCGCACAGTCAGCGACACACCGTGCGTGCGGCGGGCGGTCGCGGTCAGTCGACGTAGAGGCGCACGAGGTCCCGCTCGGTGGCGGGGCAGCGCGTGACGGGACAGCGCGCCGCACAGTCAGCGACACACCGTGCGTGCGGCGGGCGGTCGCGGTCAGTCGACGTAGAGGCGCACGAGGTCCCGCTCGGTGGCGGGGCAGCGCGTGACGGGACAGCGCGCCGCACAGTCAGCGACACACCGTGCGTGCGGCGGGCGGTCGCGGTCAGTCGACGTAGAGGCGCACGAGGTCCCGCTCGGTGGCGGGGCAGCGCGTGACGGGACAGCGCGCCGCACAGTCAGCGACACACCGTGCGTGCGGCGGGCGGTCGCGGTCAGTCGACGTAGAGGCGCACGAGGTCCCGCTCGGTGGCGGGGCAGCGCGTGACGGGACAGCGCGCCGCACAGTCAGCGACACACCGTGCGTGCGGCGGGCGGTCGCGGTCAGTCGACGTAGAGGCGCACGAGGTCCCGCTCGGTGGCGGGGCAGCGCGTGACGGGACAGCGCGCCGCACAGTCAGCGACACACCGTGCGTGCGGCGGGCGGTCGCGGTCAGTCGACGTAGAGGCGCACGAGGTCCCGCTCGGTGGCGGGGCAGCGCGTGACGGGACAGCGCGCCGCACAGTCAGCGACACACCGTGCGTGCGGCGGGCGGTCGCGGTCAGTCGACGTAGAGGCGCACGAGGTCCCGCTCGGTGGCGGGGCAGCGCGTGACGGGACAGCGCGCCGCACAGTCAGCGACACACCGTGCGTGCGGCGGGCGGTCGCGGTCAGTCGACGTAGAGGCGCACGAGGTCCCGCTCGGTGGCGGGGCAGCGCGTGACGGGACAGCGCGCCGCACAGTCAGCGACACACCGTGCGTGCGGCGGGCGGTCGCGGTCAGTCGACGTAGAGGCGCACGAGGTCCCGCTCGGTGGCGGGGCAGCGCGTGACGGGACAGCGCGCCGCACAGTCAGCGACACACCGTGCGTGCGGCGGGCGGTCGCGGTCAGTCGACGTAGAGGCGCACGAGGTCCCGCTCGGTGGCGGGACAGCGCGTGACGGGACAGCGCGCCGCACAGTCAGCGACACACCGTGCGTGCGGCGGGCGGTCGCGGTCAGTCGACGTAGAGGCGCACGAGGTCCCGCTCGGTGGCGGGGCAGCGCGTGACGGGACAGCGCGCCGCACAGTCAGCGACACACCGTGCGTGCGGCGGGCGGTCGCGGTCAGTCGACGTAGAGGCGCACGAGGTCCCGCTCGGTGGCGGGGCAGCGCGTGACGGGACAGCGCGCCGCACAGTCAGCGACACACCGTGCGTGCGGCGGGCGGTCGCGGTCAGTCGACGTAGAGGCGCACGAGGTCCCGCTCGGTGGCGGGGCAGCGCGTGACGGGACAGCGCGCCGCACAGTCAGCGACACACCGTGCGTGCGGCGGGCGGTCGCGGTCAGTCGACGTAGAGGCGCACGAGGTCCCGCTCGGTGGCGGGGCAGCGCGTGACGGGACAGCGCGCCGCACAGTCAGCGACACACCGTGCGTGCGGCGGGCGGTCGCGGTCAGTCGACGTAGAGGCGCACGAGGTCCCGCTCGGTGGCGGGGCAGCGCGTGACGGGACAGCGCGCCGCACAGTCAGCGACACACCGTGCGTGCGGCGGGCGGTCGCGGTCAGTCGACGTAGAGGCGCACGAGGTCCCGCTCGGTGGCGGGGCAGCGCGTGACGGGACAGCGCGCCGCACAGTCAGCGACACACCGTGCGTGCGGCGGGCGGTCGCGGTCAGTCGACGTAGAGGCGCACGAGGTCCCGCTCGGTGGCGGGGCAGCGCGTGACGGGACAGCGCGCCGCACAGTCAGCGACACACCGTGCGTGCGGCGGGCGGTCGCGGTCAGTCGACGTAGAGGCGCACGAGGTCCCGCTCGGTGGCGGGGCAGCGCGTGACGGGACAGCGCGCCGCACAGTCAGCGACACACCGTGCGTGCGGCGGGCGGTCGCGGTCAGTCGACGTAGAGGCGCACGAGGTCCCGCTCGGTGGCGGGGCAGCGCGTGACGGGACAGCGCGCCGCACAGTCAGCGACACACCGTGCGTGCGGCGGGCGGTCGCGGTCAGTCGACGTAGAGGCGCACGAGGTCCCGCTCGGTGGCGGGGCAGCGCGTGACGGGACAGCGCGCCGCACAGTCAGCGACACACCGTGCGTGCGGCGGGCGGTCGCGGTCAGTCGACGTAGAGGCGCACGAGGTCCCGCTCGGTGGCGGGGCAGCGCGTGACGGGACAGCGCGCCGCACAGTCAGCGACACACCGTGCGTGCGGCGGGCGGTCGCGGTCAGTCGACGTAGAGGCGCACGAGGTCCCGCTCGGTGGCGGGGCAGCGCGTGACGGGACAGCGCGCCGCACAGTCAGCGACACACCGTGCGTGCGGCGGGCGGTCGCGGTCAGTCGACGTAGAGGCGCACGAGGTCCCGCTCGGTGGCGGGGCAGCGCGTGACGGGACAGCGCGCCGCACAGTCAGCGACACACCGTGCGTGCGGCGGGCGGTCGCGGTCAGTCGACGTAGAGGCGCACGAGGTCCCGCTCGGTGGCGGGGCAGCGCGTGACGGGACAGCGCGCCGCACAGTCAGCGACACACCGTGCGTGCGGCGGGCGGTCGCGGTCAGTCGACGTAGAGGCGCACGAGGTCCCGCTCGGTGGCGGGGCAGCGCGTGACGGGACAGCGCGCCGCACAGTCAGCGACACACCGTGCGTGCGGCGGGCGGTCGCGGTCAGTCGACGTAGAGGCGCACGAGGTCCCGCTCGGTGGCGGGGCAGCGCGTGACGGGACAGCGCGCCGCACAGTCAGCGACACACCGTGCGTGCGGCGGGCGGTCGCGGTCAGTCGACGTAGAGGCGCACGAGGTCCCGCTCGGTGGCGGGGCAGCGCGTGACGGGACAGCGCGCCGCACAGTCAGCGACACACCGTGCGTGCGGCGGGCGGTCGCGGTCAGTCGACGTAGAGGCGCACGAGGTCCCGCTCGGTGGCGGGGCAGCGCGTGACGGGACAGCGCGCCGCACAGTCAGCGACACACCGTGCGTGCGGCGGGCGGTCGCGGTCAGTCGACGTAGAGGCGCACGAGGTCCCGCTCGGTGGCGGGGCAGCGCGTGACGGGACAGCGCGCCGCACAGTCAGCGACACACCGTGCGTGCGGCGGGCGGTCGCGGTCAGTCGACGTAGAGGCGCACGAGGTCCCGCTCGGTGGCGGGGCAGCGCGTGACGGGACAGCGCGCCGCACAGTCAGCGACACACCGTGCGTGCGGCGGGCGGTCGCGGTCAGTCGACGTAGAGGCGCACGAGGTCCCGCTCGGTGGCGGGGCAGCGCGTGACGGGACAGCGCGCCGCACAGTCAGCGACACACCGTGCGTGCGGCGGGCGGTCGCGGTCAGTCGACGTAGAGGCGCACGAGGTCCCGCTCGGTGGCGGGGCAGCGCGTGACGGGACAGCGCGCCGCACAGTCAGCGACACACCGTGCGTGCGGCGGGCGGTCGCGGTCAGTCGACGTAGAGGCGCACGAGGTCCCGCTCGGTGGCGGGGCAGCGCGTGACGGGACAGCGCGCCGCACAGTCAGCGACACACCGTGCGTGCGGCGGGCGGTCGCGGTCAGTCGACGTAGAGGCGCACGAGGTCCCGCTCGGTGGCGGGGCAGCGCGTGACGGGACAGCGCGCCGCACAGTCAGCGACACACCGTGCGTGCGGCGGGCGGTCGCGGTCAGTCGACGTAGAGGCGCACGAGGTCCCGCTCGGTGGCGGGGCAGCGCGTGACGGGACAGCGCGCCGCACAGTCAGCGACACACCGTGCGTGCGGCGGGCGGTCGCGGTCAGTCGACGTAGAGGCGCACGAGGTCCCGCTCGGTGGCGGGGCAGCGCGTGACGGGACAGCGCGCCGCACAGTCAGCGACACACCGTGCGTGCGGCGGGCGGTCGCGGTCAGTCGACGTAGAGGCGCACGAGGTCCCGCTCGGTGGCGGGGCAGCGCGTGACGGGACAGCGCGCCGCACAGTCAGCGACACACCGTGCGTGCGGCGGGCGGTCGCGGTCAGTCGACGTAGAGGCGCACGAGGTCCCGCTCGGTGGCGGGGCAGCGCGTGACGGGACAGCGCGCCGCGCCGCGCACGTGCCGCGAGATGCACACGTAGCAGAACACGTACCTGACGGACACCAACCAGATACAGCCTCTCGCGGTCACCAACGCGCCATCGAACCCACGACCCTTGGCGCAGATGGCAGTGGTCACTACCGAATGAGCCAGGAAGCCAGTCGTCATATTATGACAAATACGTATTGACTGGCTCGGTGGCTCAATAGGCTATTATGACTAAAAATTGTAATTAGTCCGTCTTTTAGCTTATTCAAAAATAAAAGACACGTATTTTTTTATTTGTAAATTAGACTAAAAATTACAAAGTTATAGCCCGTTGAAATTACGCGTGACGTCATTCGGTGAGACATTTTTACGGGAGCGAGTGACGTCAATGACTCCCACTCGTAACTTTTGATGCTTGTATCTTTGCTATTGTTTATTTGAATGAAAAAAGGAAAAATACGTGTCTTTTATTTTTGAATAAGCTAAAAGACGAACTAATTAAAATTTTTAGCCATAATAGCCTAATCCAAGGGTCGTGGGTTTGATTCCCACCCGGGACAAACATTCGTGTGATGAACACTTGTGTTTGTTCCGTGTCTGGGTGTTTATATTTGTATTTAAGTATTTATTTGTGGTACCTTCATTGTTCTGATACCCATAACACAAGTGCTTAAGCTACTTACTTTGGGATCGGAGCAATATATGTGATGTTGTCTGATTTTTTTTATTATTATTTATGTATAAACTTTTAATGTTAGGCTAATAACTCTAAAATACTTATTCGACTTCAATAAAATTTTCATCCTTTCGTTTGGGACTATATTATGGCGCTGTGTGACCCAGCGTGGCATATCTTAGGTATATATTATCATTTTTTTTAATAATAACGGACTCACCCGGAGACGGGCAGCACGGTGGGTATCCGCCACGAGCGCAGGCAGATCGGACACTTGTTCTGCAGCTTGTGGTCGCGCTCGTCTCTCTGTCGACACGACCAAACGATTATTCCATTCAATATATTGTTTCCCAACGCTTGATGGAACGCGAACGCGAAAAAGAAGCTCAAAACACTGCGACAATGAGCATTGGGCAGTCAACTGTCAGTTACCACCGCCATATCGGCCCGTAAGATGCTTTTTCACAGATTCGGACAATTACTCCCTAAAGCGCGATACGAAAAAATAACAAAAAATATATTTGCTCGACATAGTGGCTTCCATAAGCCTGATGGAAATCGAAAGAGAAGCCCAAGTCACTGTGACAACTGGCAAGTAACTGGTCAGTTACCTGTCAGTTGCCACTGCCATGCCGGCCCAACCCTAATCCCCCACGAGCTCCGGAGACCCTACTTACCAGCAGAAGCACGACCCGGAGGTCATTTGGCTGCGGTATTCTATTAGGGTGGAGGTCCTTTCCCGGACGGGCAGCTCATTTCGAGCGAAGATTCCCTATGCCCTACCTCTCTTTCTCTCTCTGTTCTTTATTCTCTCTCTATTCCTACGCCTGATGAAATACGAAAGAGAAGCCCCAGATGTTACTTCACGTGCCTTTTAAAGGCTTCTACCAGCATATGGGCTATGTTTGATTGTTTTTGATTCTATGTCATAGCGATAAAGTTGAGAATGACGTCGAGGTTTACCTGCGGCGGCTTGGGCGCGGGCAGGTCGGGCCTGGCGGTGGCGGCGGCGGCCCACCAGCGCAGGAACTGAACCCCGAACGCGCCGTACTCAACCGCGCGCAGCGCCAACGACCCCACCATCGGGAACGTCACCACCGCGCGACTACACATACAAATTGGTACCACATAGAATGGGGATGAAAGGAAGCGATCTATCACTTTTTCACTCCAAGCCAACCTCACCTGCCCGTGGTGCATCCTGCTGAATGACAAACGAAGCTCTAGCATCCGACTGGTAGCGGTATAACATCACGATTAAAGGCGCACCTAAATAAACCGCTTGTATAATGGGGAGTGTTCCAAGGAGTTGTTTGTTGTTGAGAGATGATGCCTACGGCGACATTCTACCACCGCACCGCTCGCCGTCGACAGGGGATTCAGCCTCATACCCTAGAGATTTCAATAGACACTTTTTACCGCGCACACTCAAGCTGTGTAATGAGAGGGGAGGCTCTCCCCCGAGATTACAATATGGGGTCCTTTAAAAAGGTTGTGAATAGGTTTTTAAAGGGTCGACAACGCGCGTGTGATACCCCTGGTGTAGCATGCGTCCATAGGTTGTGGAAACCGCTTAACAACAGGAGGGCAGTCCGCTCGATTGCCACTTTAGTGTTATAAACAAAATAACATAGGCCGATGACAGGCAGCAGCGTCACCGGATCGAGGATCTACGCCCTGCGATCGCCAACTCGCCTACCCAGCGTGGCGATTATGGGTATCCTTCAGATGTTTGCTCTAAGTGGCGAACAATTGGAGAGGCCTATGTCCAGCAGTGGACAGACCAAGGCTGTTGAAATCATCGATGGAATGGTGTGCCCCGTGAGTCTCTCTCTCTTCAGTCTGTTTCGACTCTTCGGGTGCAGGCCTCCTTCAAATATTTCCACTCGTCTCTGTTCTGGGTCACCTGCAGCCATTTATGCCCTGCCGTCCTCTTGATATCGTCGTCCCAACGCATTTTGCGTTCCTCGAGGGCGTTGTCCATCCCACGGTCGCCACTCAAGCAAACGTCTGCTCCACGAGTCGGTCTTACGGGCCATGTGGCCCGTCCATTCCCACTTCAGCTTGGCCACACGGCTACAACTGCGACCTGACTACGCCGCGATACACTTACCCAGCGGCGTAGCGTGGGTGTCGGCCGCCCGGGCCGCCCTTTTATTTTGAATCGTCAGTAATTCTCGCTGTTGTTTTGTTAGTCATAAACAATCCAAGCATAAAATAAAATACGGGGAATCCCCGCAAGTCGTAGACGGTGTTGGCAGCAGTCGCTACAAAATATCATTCAAAGAAAGGGGATTCCCCGAATCCGTTACAGAATAAGTAATGAAAAATTCCATGCTCTTTTCAATCGGTCCGAATTTGTAGTTTCGTTAAAAATATAAAGTGGTTCAAATATTTTTATTATTTAAATTAGTATGGATAGATTATAGATTGTGAAATTTTGCCGCCCCCTAAAAAGTGCCGCCCGGGGCGGGCCGCCCCCCCCGCCCCCACTACGCTACGCCGCTGCACTTACCCTATGTGCCCCGTGAGCAGCGCTCTGCCCAAGTCGGCCCACGTGTGGTCGTCGTGGTCGCTGTGCTGGGCGGGCGCGTCCCGCAGCGCCAGGCCCAGCGCGGCCAGCGACGGCGCCGGCGAGCGAGTGGCGCCCGACAGGTAGCGCGCGGTCTGCGCCAGCCGCGCGCAGCTGGTGACGAAGTGAGCCACGCCGTGCAGCCGGACGGCCGCGCGGCGGAGGCTGTCCGCCGTGCTCTGGAAGAGGGACTAGCCTATTTGACTAGCTCGATTTATCATTTGATAGTGACTCCTGACCAATCGAGAGTACGATACCCGAGCAAGACAAACAGAAGTGTGCATGTATTTAAGTTTATATTTGTGAGACCTTTCTTGTTCTGATGCCCGAAGGTGCTTAAACATTAATATCTGAGCAATATGTGAATGAATATGTCTCTTATTCATACATATTTTATTGGTACAAACATTTGTATGCATCAACATGTTTGTATTGATAGATAGATAGGACTGAAGGTATTGCAGACAACTAGTGGTACAATTTAGGTGGTCTTATCGCTAGTTTCAGACAACCTTCAGGTAGATGAAGTGTGCTATTCTGAAGAGAGGGGCAAAGTAGTGCAAACTGGTTAATAATCTAGGAACCGTTCCTTCGCTACATATAACATAAATGAAGTAATATGTATATAATTTCAAATATCTTCTATAGTACCAGATAAATTCCGTCTATAAAGATTACACTGCAAACTATTTTTTTTGTTATAGTTATTATTTAAGACAAGGTTGGCCGACATTTTATCAGCCTAATCTGCATGTAATAAAATAACATATCGTCGCCGTAGAGCGAAAAGTCACTAAGTCGACATATGGCCAAAATGGAGTTAAATACCTAACCAGATTCCCCAAATTTTTCTGCACAAATTCTTCTTTCTGACATTTCTGTACGCACCATAGTTTTTGTTTTACAGAGAGCGAAAACACATTAACTTTACGTTTGCACTACTCATTGGCAGTCGAAAACTAACCAATTTTACTTAACACTATTTTTTATGATCTAACAAAGCAAATCTGTACCTAAGTCGAGTTGGTTATTTCTCTCTTTTACAAATCAAATCATAATTTTGGACCCAATCCATACTAAAAATTACCTAAAGTGACTTAACTACTTTTAGAATTACTGGTTCGGTACAAAACATGAAAGCGAAAACTAACTAAGTCGACTTAATGGCTCTCGATATGATCCAAACATGAGTGAAATAGTCACTAACTCAAGTTTTTTGTCACTAACTCAGTAATTAAACATAATTAATTGAAAGTGATAATACAATCTTATTTGTCTATTTATTCTTTAAGATATATAGCAATGAAATTAGAGTTATCTTTTACTAAAATTAAGTTATATTTTTTTTTGTTTTATAAAACTTTAAACCGCCATAACTCAAAACACGTCATGACCTACTTAGTGACTTTTCGCTCTACGGCGACGATATTATCAACCGAATTGACATAACCTTGACAATAAGCATCAATGATTATAATGTTTCCCTATATAATCTTCACAGCTTCAACAATATCATGTTTTGTTTCTGTGTGAAAAAAAAATGTGTCTACAGTACGTTGTTTTTTTGTTCGTCAGCCTCACCTTCCCGAGTTTCCCGTCGTCCTGCTCCTCGCGCCAGCGGTCCAGCACCCCCTCCGCTTTGCCCCGCAGGTACGGCAGCAGCGCCAGCAGCGCCAGCGAGCCGCGCTCGGCGGCGCGCGGCAGGCGCTGCGTCGCGCCGAACTCGCCGCCGGCCGACAGCGGCACCCGCATCAGCCCGTAGAAGCTCTCGGAGAACGACGCCGCTGTTGAAACAAAAAATTCATTTGTATAGATACAATCATCATCTTTCCTCATCATCATCACAGTGGCGAACCTTGGGAGAGGCCTATTTCCAGCAGTGGATTGATGTGGGCTGATGATGATGAATCATCGTCATCATCAGCCTTTTGCAGTCCACAATGAATGATACAATGTCGATCTCTTATTTTAAGTTTGAAAAAACCTGTGCTGGAACCCTCTCAAACGGACAATTTTACGTAAATTTTACGAAAATTATACCCAAACCAAACTATTTTAAAGAAATTTAGTTTTTTTTTTTAATTTACTGCATTTTTTATTAGAAAAAGCCAACATCATAAATGCACCAATCAAAATAGGTTTTAAACAAAACTATCTTCATTAACATGTTTGTTAGCAGCAATAACATATCCTGTAGCATCTCAGACCCAACAGGATGTCATCAATGATGTCATACCTCAATAGTTACTCAATAGACCTATGTACTTAAGATCATACATTAAATCTATAGTAATAGGAATGTAGCCAAGACTATTTATATAATCTTTATAGTACAGTAAGGCAGTGTAAAGGCGGACTTAATGCCACATAGACTGACCATAGTGCTTCAAGTAGTGGTACTGGAGGCAGCAGTCGAACACGAGGTACAGCTCGTCGTACCACTCCAGGCACCAGCCGCATTTGTTGGGGTATGTCGCTGCCAAGTACTGGAACGTCATAAATCTTTAATGGTTAATCCTGTTACTGCAGACAAATAAGACACAATACACAATCGCATGTTATTGTTGTAAATAAGCATCACTATCATTCAAAGGGTTAAAAACAGTTACTAGATGTGTTGAAATTATTGCACAAACTTGGCATCCCACATCACCCTTTGGAAAGAAAGACTCTTCAGTCTTAGAATTACTCTCTTCCTCTGACTTTCTATGACAATTAACTGTTTCTGCACTTTCCCCAGCAGGCTTCATTTTCATTCTTTAAAACTCTGTATAACATGATTTTTAGAGTTGCCGCCAGAGATGAGGGTTGCGTCTTTGCCACTCAGATTTGGTTATGGCGCTTGACGCCTTTGCGATGTAATAAAAATGTTAGCTCCAAGAGCAAAACTTAAACTAAACTTGCAATGCCCAATGCTCTATTCATTGCTTGGCCTCATAAGCCCCAATGTCCTCATATGATACAAATCCTATTGTTTATCTAATGTATCTGGAAGTCTGGGCCTTACAACTTTAAAGAATAATAATAGCCATATAAATGTTATTATAGTATTCAAATCATACATATGATTCTAAGTAAAATGTACTCTCACCATTAGCCTGTAAACGTCCGCTGCTAGACATAAGCCTCCAATGTCCAATTCATAAATGAATAAATATATGGTCCGCTCTGTGTCCGTTTATAAATCCTGTTTTTATAGCATTTGTGGTATTTCACTATGAAAAGCTATATTTTATAACGTTGTGGGGCCTACCTACCTCTACTAGTTTCTTCAAAGCAGGCTTCACCGTCGCCCCCAGAGCCTCCTGGGCCGTGACTTGGAACACCGACGGGGTGCCCTGGAGCGTCCGTGTTATGTGAGCTGCGTACACCGCCATTGTCTCGGAACACTTTCACAGTATAGTCTAGTAAACCATAAAGTAGTTTTTAAATCGACAGTTATGCACGAATACTAAATGAACCGCTATTATAATTGTTTTCAAGAGTTTAAACTCAAAGGTTAACTTTCGATTTCAATACCTACTTATCTTGTCACTGTCACTGTCAAAAATGAATTGACATTGGTATCTTTTTTTTATGGCGCAGCACGGACGGACCTTGCGCATTGTCCACAGGTCATGGAAGCAGGGCTTGGTAACGTTACCAATTTAACATTATAATAGCGGTAAGTAACGTTAATTTATAATGTTACTTTTTTTACCGGTAAAATAATTACCGGTAAGTCGGTAGCGATACTAAATTTTAACGGTAAATTATAACGGTAATTTTTACCGGAACGCAAACTTAACGTTAAGTTTCAGGTATCGATACTGCAATATAACGTTAAAAGTATCGATACCTGCTTTAGTTACCGGTAAAAGTAGCGATACTTATTACGCTACTTTGCTGTGTTGCCGCTCCGCACGGTTACCTATAGCAGAGCGGCAACTTCGCGACACGAGACGCATGAGACCATGTTGGGTGGGAGCGATAGAGATAGAGAATGAATTTAATCCAAAATTAAGTAAGTAACGTTTAAACGTTTACCGATACTTTTACCGATACCATCATGAAGGTAGCGGTAATTTATAACGTTAAAAATTACCACTATTTTAGGTATCGCTACTTAAAATAGTATCGATACCTCGGCGAGGCAAAAGTAACGTTACCATATTTTTACCGGTATTCCAAGCCCTGCATGGAAGTATCAAATACTTCCACAGGTGAAGCTGAAGGTGCAAGTGTTTACCTGCAGCTTAAACACGGAATATTTTATCATATGTACGGAATAAGTGATAGTAATCAGCGGAAATTTATACAAGGAATGAGAGATTGATACTACACACGACTTTCTTACGCTGTGAAAATAATTCATTCAACTCTCTAGGGGTATGTATGTATGTAGTTGAAAGAGAAGTAGGTACATAATTGCCGTAATGCTTGAGTTCAACCAACTTTCCCAATATTTGCTTGATGTGATTTGCTCACGCCGATCCGGGGGAAGTCAGTGTGGTGAGTGGGACTCACCCTTCTCGAAATGGAAGGGCATACCCACTAAACCTCTTTGGATTGCCAGTGGGCAGCAATTTGCAGGGACTCGGGTAGCGCCGAAGCATACGGCCGCATCTCTGCCTGCCCTAGTCAGCCGCAGATAACAAGCGGCCGGCACTCCTGGTCCGGGAAGGTCAAATACCCCTACCCCCGGCTTCCGGGGAGTGATGCTCCCCGAGCGGACCACGTGCAACGGCGTGGCTGCACCCACCACACTGTTACGCCACATATTATCATCCGGGTTGTATCAACTGGCCTTGAATACCGACTGCCGTATGGTTAAACTATATATGTAGATCTCAAATATCCAAAAATCTTTTGGCGCAAAGCCATAATCGATGTCATCCTATCACTTTTGACTAAGTAGGTAGTTACCTAAAGTAAGCGATGGATTTTAGAAATAAAAGTATAATTTTACTAAAATAATTTATTCGTTAACGTTAGGCATACAATTACAGTATCCGTCCGTAAGCATCGATTAGCACCTATGAGTCAAGCGCCTTACTCTACTGTGTGCAAAGCTTCGCTCCAACGTTCGTTTAGGCACTTTGGTCAGCATTCCTCTGATATAGTTTAACTTAGATATGTATAGTTGCGACTAAGTGAGCTGCCACACTGGCCGATTGCAAGCGTTTTCAAAGCGAAGCAGCTACGCAGCGAATATGTTGCGAACATGCAACGAATTCTTAAATTAATATGCTTAGTTTTGAAAACGCTTGCAATCTGTCAGTGGGACATGGCCCTTAAGCCGGTAACACACTTACACAAGCGATGCGACGGACCGAAGCGTCGTCGAGTCGAATCATATCGTACCTATTGTTTACTGTGAACAAAAACACTATTAACATGCGCGAGACGCCATGCTATGAACATTCATCGCGTTGTAATACGTCGCGTATGTTCAATGTATTACTGGCTTTATCGCACTTTAGGATGTTTATTTTAGGTATTATCACGCTATATCGCGTGGGGGTTTAAAACAGGTTTTAAAATACATTATGTATAAGTTTTCAAAGTAACAGTAGGGTATAATTTTTTGACGAAAATATCTCATTATTTATATAAGTATAACAGACTTATTTTGTGATTAAAAAATCATACATAATTTCGCCTTAATTGGAAATACCAATTTCTTTCAAATACATTTACATAACAATCCAATTCAGTGCAAAAAAATGGACAAAAATATACTTAAAACACGAATTCCTATGATTTGATTAAATATCACCTCCCACTCAGTTCTAAACAAGACTCTTATAACTATACATTACTAAAATTACGAGGAGAAACATCAATGTTTGGTCCTTACGATGCGCGGGGCGACCAGGGCTAAGATATTCTTTAAGCGGTTCACAGTTCCAATGATTCCGATGTATTACCGTGGTCCCCTTCTACAGGACATCGAGGAACAAGTTACAATCATTTCCCTATTTATGAACTAGCGTCCCATATATCAACATACCCTGCAGCCTGGTCACACTCTTTTGCGTTTTTGCGGTGGCTACCGGACATAACAAAACGATGAGCACCCAAACACGCTAGTGTTGCAGTGCTCTTAATCGTCGTTCCTCGAAACAATTTTCAACTAAATGCCCAACGCATAGAGTGCATTATACATTGAGATGTTTCGGCAGATTTGAGTAACTTGATGTGGACCTTGGCAAAATTGAGAACTAAAGTCGCCTTATAAAACGTCACTTTGACATTTTGTTGTCACTTTGACATAAGTAGGTCTTTATACTGGCCACAAGTGCCCCGCCATCTTCACTAACTAACCGATTATATTACAAATAACATTAGTGACTCGCGACCTTATGGCTTAACATTAGGAACAGCGTCGCGCCTCGACGCGTACTACACCTGCTGAGCGGAACACGCGTGCAGCGATGCCGCTCGCTCGTCGGCTGACACGAGCGAAGCGAGCAGAAGTACACGCTCGGATTAAAACATGTAACGAAGTAAAACGTGTCCTTAAATGAAACAAACATGCCCCCGCGCGCCAGTTAGTGCGACGACTATAGTTCATTCGCGTTAAGAAAATAGTGACTCATCACCGACTGATGACTGACCGACCAATTAAAAGGCTAGAAATTATAATTTCTCAAGATCCTTTCGTTCTTTCTGAGTATCGAAAGTCATTTTTTTAAAGTTCTGAACTCCTGCTGTCTGCTACCACTAGCTCGCGGGACTAACTTCATTCGCTGGCGTCATTCACGATTGGCGTAAGGCACGGTCGACGGCAAACGTCGACGATCATTTTTTTTCCTAAATAGACTCGAAATTCACTGACATGTGATACGAATGCTTTATCTGATTTGCATTCGTATGGTATCGATACTATCGTTTGTCAGCGAGCGGCATCACTAAGCCCGTCTCTAGGGATTGCAATCCGGAAAACCGGATCCGGTAATCCGGCGGATCCGGCGTCAATATACACTTACCGGATCCGGCACCAATATACCGGATCCGGTGACCGGATCCGGTAATTGCATATTTAGGTAAAATACCTGCGCTATTGTATGAGTAGGCACTTTAAACATGTTGTGCGTGTGCGTGCGAGTCGTTTGACGCTGAGTCGCACCGCGCGGCGCGCCTCCACCCCCTATATTTTATTTTTGAGATTTTTCTTCTATACATCTATACATATAATAAAAATGTAACGAATCGCTGTCTGTACATGGAAGATATATGTGAAAAAATATTATGGGAGGCCTTTATTAATGCAATAGTACCCAAAACAATGATTTTTGGAATTTTTGTCTGTTTGTCGGTTTGTCTGTTTGTCTGTATGTTTGTGCACGCTAATCTCAGAAACCGCGTATCCGATTAAGATGCGGTTTTCACTAATATATTGCTGGAAGCTTCCCTTAACATTTAGTGTTTGTTTCATGTTAATCGGTCCACAAATAAAAAAGTTACGCCGATTTAACTAATCACGTCGAGCCTGCTGTACGTTTGCGCGGGTATATAAAGCGCGCCGAGATCTGCGCCGCGCCGCTGCTGCCAGCTGCCAGGCACTGGGGGTCATTAAAATCAATACCCAAGAAACTATTCCACGCGGACGAAGTCGCAGGCACAGCTAGTTTAGTAATAATAAAGGTGATTTCGTATTCGTATATATATCGTTTTTTTTGACTGGCTCGGTGGCTCAATTGGTAGTGACCTCTGCCCTCTGAGCCAAGGGTCGTGGGTTCGATTCCCGCACAGTACAAACATTTGTGTTCATGAACATGTCTGTTTGTATTGGTCTGGGTGTTTTCTATGTATAATATGTATTTATTTACAAAAAAAAATGTATCTAAGTAAGTTTATCAGTTGTCAAGTACCCATAGTACAAGATTCGGCTTAGTTTGGGGCTGGGTGGCGCTGTGTGGCCCAGCGTGGCATGTCTTGGATTATTTATTTATTTATTTTAACATTTCCTTAACAGTCCAAAGTTAAGTTATCCTGGTTAGATCAATCCGGTCGGATCCGGCCGGATTGATGGATATCCAGCCGGATCCGGCCGGATTGAAAATGAGGCCGGATTGCAATCCCTACCCGTCTCTCGCCACGTTTACATTAACAATCAATTAACATACTCAATGGAATTCCAACAATTGAGCAAACTACGACAGATATTTATTACAAACACCTTTGAGAATCTCTGTGTTAACGTATCGTTTTAGATATCAAAATTTGTACCCCTAGTGTAAGTTTTTGTGAGAAATAAACATAACTATCGCGTTAGCGTATTCGACGACTTTGTCTGAAAATCAGGGCTTGGTAACGTTACCAATTTAACATTATAATAGCGGTAAGTAACGTTAATTTATAATGTTACTTTTTTACCGGTAAAATAATTACCGGTAAGTCGGTAGCGATACCAAATTTTAACGGTAAATTATAACGGTAACTTTTACCGGAACGCAAACTTAACGTTAAGTTTTAGGTATCGATACTGCAATATAACGTTAAAAGTATCGCTACGCTACTTTGCTGCGTTGCCGCTCCGCACGGTTACCTATAGCAGAGCGGCAACTTCGCGACACGAGACGCATGAGACCATGTTGGGTGGGAGCGATAGAGACAGAGAATGAATTTAATCCAAAATTAAGTAAGCAACGTTTAAACGTTTACCGATACCATCATGAAAGTAGCGGTAATTTATAACGTTAAAAATTACCGCTACTTTAGGTATCGCTACTCAAAAAAGTATCGATACCTCGGCCAGGCAAAGTAACGTTACCATATTCCAAGCCCTGCTGAAAATCGTATAAGCGCGAGTAGCACAAGTAATAAACGCGGGAGACATTTTCATACAAATTGAAGAAATACATTGGGAGAAGCCTATGTCCAGCAGTGGACTGATAAAGGCTGATGATGATGATGAGCAAATACGCAAATGTGAGAATTACGTTTATTTCTCGAAAAAACATACCCTAGGGGTACTGTATCGTATGTCATACGTATATTAGATAATAGATTAGAGCATCGTTAGATGTGTATAATACGTCATTGTATTATTTTGATAGCTGGAAGTCGATAAAGACTGGTATAGTTACAAGTGATCAGATAAATTAGCGATTGTTTGATATAAAAGTCAATAGTTACTTTCATGTAAGAAAATAAATAGGCCATGACAGGTAAATGGAATAGATTCCTATGACATATTGGAATCTGTTTTATGTGAAACCCAAAAAGGGTTCTACAGATGAATCCTTTGGTGCGTTTCCCATAAACCTGATGCTTTCGTGACAAAAAGACGTTTTTTTTGTATATTAGCACGTCAAAATGACTGCGTCCTATCTGATGTTAAGCAAACGACGATGTCCAAAAAGTGTAAGCGATCCTCATCACACATGGTTAGTGCAACGCGGATCGATCACACTGTGACGGCCTGCATACCTAAGTGCCGCTTCACGCCCCGTTTAAAAGACCCAAGACTATAAGAAGACGTATATATATATCTAAAAGGCCTTCTACACGGTCGGATTAGCCCGCGACCAAGGACGCGTTGGTCGGATCAACCAATTTTTGTATTCATTCTACACGGTCGGTGGATCGCCAACCACGAACGCAGCCGGTCGGAAGAGATGCGCTCCCGACCGAGGCCGTTGGCATTGACCAAATATTGGTCGGACAACCGTTTTCTACACTGTCCATTTTTATATCAACCCGACCAACGCGTCCTTGGTCGGCGGTCCAATCCGACCGAGTAGAAGGCCTTTTAATCAGCCTGTAGGCTAATGATGTACATATTTAAACAAATTTTCGCATTTTTATTACGCCGCGAGGAAAAAAATTTCATTTCCATCACCCTGTCATAACTTATCCTTTTCCAAATGATACAAAATATTATTACGTTAGTCTTACGTACAAAAATCGAATCATACAATCAATTAAAAATGTGTATAAGTATAATATAAGTACATAATTAATAAGTCCAGTGAAGATTTTGTGATGTAAAGCGGTAAAACCAAAGGTTAAGTACAAATGTAACTTAGGTGTTACATGGTACAGTCAGAAACAAATTGACATTAAAAGTCAACTAACATTCCGACAAAATGATACAAATTAAGGTGATAGAGTCCACATACAAAAAAAAAGATACAAATTAAATGCTTCATGTGCTAGATTCGATAAATACTTATTTTTTAATAATAAAATACTTTCCATCGTCAACAAAATAAAAAGTAATCCTTTTTAACTGACGACTGAAAAATTTATTTTGTAACACCATTGTTTTTGACTGTACCTCGAAAGTTTTTAAAAGAAAATGCAACAGAAGAGAAAGTTGTTATAGAGAAGTTAAATTAGATAGTCAAAGTAGTCGGTTCGATCGTAAAGTCCTCGATTTGTAAACAGTCAAGTTTTGTGTATTTCTGTACTATGCACAATCTGCATTGCTCCACCTGTGAAAGACGATTTCAATTATTCAATGGATACAAGACTAATATTTAGATCTTTGACATCGTATCGGGAGGTACTTTGTCTTCTCGAGGTAATGGGTTATGTAGGATTTACTGCTAAAAACGGAGAATACCCTCCAAAAGCGCGTTCGCCTGAGGACAGTCGGGATTCAACTCAGCTCAGCAACGTTGTGCCCCCTGCGCGACACCCATGATTACGTGTCACGTGTGGCCTCTTCGGAGCTGCTGACGCGGCAAGGGAGCACCCCGGACGCGTTACATCCGCTAAAGCCCTGTTGTCTATGTCCACACACGTGCCTTTTGACGTATGCATGTAATCTACAAATGAGGACAGGTTATCTTGTGTATTTGTTATGTCCACGCTACAAAACGTCTCAGTTTATGTGGACAATGGGCCTTGGTCGTTTCTTACGACAGACAGGGTCATCGAGGCAGTATTCCCCATACCACAGGGCGTGGCTCTGTATGCGCTAGAGTAAGAGCATAACTGACGTCATCATCATCACATCATCACCAGCCAATTGCAATCCACTGCTGGACTTAGGCCTCTCCAGTTGCTCACCACTCAGGGCAAACATCTGGAAGATATGCCCATAATCACCACGCTGGGCAGGCGGGTTGGCGATCGCAGGACGTAGCTTCTCGCTCCGATGACGCTGCTGCCTGTCATCGGCCTGTGGTATTTAGCTACGCCTTCAATTATGATGGTTATACCGTCATCAGTCGGTTGCCAGCGCCTCGTTTGTTGTTCGGCAGGATGCACCACGGGCAGGTGAGGTTGGCTTGGAGCGAAAAGATGATAGGCCGCTCCCTTACATAGCTGACGTAAAAAGACTGTAATATACGAGTGTTCCCAGGCTAACCTCTGCCGGCTTACCCTGAGCTAAAGCGAACAGAGTAGTCCTGCCCAGTAGTCTACTTGGCGGAGTTGTTGTACTGCGGGCGGCCGGCCAGCTCCAGCAGGTAGCGGTCCGGGTGCTCGATCCAGTCCGCCGCAGACAGCTTCACCTGGAATTGGACGAAGGCATTATGTAGCCTGCGGTTTTTTTTAATTGTAGCTCGACATAATGGCTACAGGCCCAACCCTAACCCCTTACTAACTCCGGAAACCCTACTCCCTGGCGGAATCACGACCCGGAGGTCATTTGGCTGCGGCATTCTATGTGGAAGTCCTTCCCCGGACGAGCGGCAGAATGAGAGCGAACACTCGCTATGCCCTACCTCTATACAATTTCAGCTATCATTTGTGATTTCTCAATCTGTTTGTATAGGTTTGGGTGTTTGTTATCATCATTAGTTTTTTGCAGTTTATGTGAAAAACTTGTAGTCCTTCATAAGATCGAGTAGTAGCATTTTACCCTAAGAATTAAAAATTATTAGGGTAAAAGAGAAGATTCGGTAGTACATTTCTTGCAGATCTTTTAGCCTACTAAACCGATCTTTGGTTTCCTAATGGTAATGGATCGTGTACCAACCTGTCGTTGCCGCTCCGCTTCCCGAACTTGCCATTTCTTAATTTCTAATTGCGTCTCACGCGACGCCTGGTCGCCGCAGCCCCACACCTGCAGACACAAACGAGATTTGTAACTAGACTTATAATATTTGTACTTACCTTCAGCGTTTGAGTCTAAAGATCATGGGCCAAAAGGTGAATAAAAATGTCATTTAAGGTATGTCGGAGTTGAAAGCCTTGAAATAACAGTTAGATACTGAATACAGAGACTGACCTAGTGTGATTGGCATACGAGTAAAATCTATGGTGGACCTTTAACTATTAGGAGTACTCCAAGGGTGACATCTAAGACCTACGTTGCTTCTCTAGTACAGATATGACTTAGCGTACTTGTATTGCGTGTAGCGTGTCGAAGTCAATACAATACGATGTGGCACCTATTTTAGTGCCTGTTGTTGTTATTATTGTTATGAATTGGGAGTACTCCAAGGTCACCTCTAGGACCTATGTTGCTTCTCTAGTACACATATGACTTAGCATTAGCACATTACCTGTATCGAGTGTAGGGAGTAGGGCACTGGAACCTTTTCTATTGTATGTTGGAGTCCTCCAAGGGTGACATCTAAGACCTACATTGTTTCTCTAGTACACATATGACGCAGCGTACCTGCATATCGTGGCGCGGGTCGCTGCCGGCGCGCAGCCCCTTGGGGTAGCCGCGGATGGACGTGTTCAGGTACAGCATCTTGCACACATATGACTGGAGTACTGCAAGGGTCACCTCTAGGACCTACGTTGCTTCTCTAGTACACATATGACTCAGCGTACCTGTATCGCGTGTAGCGAGTAGGGCACGCCCTGGAAGGTGAGCGTGTCGAAGTCCTCGGGCACGGACAGCAGCGGCTGGCGCGGGTCGCTGCCGGCGCGCAGCCCCTTGGGGTAGCCGCGGATGGACGTGTTCAGGTACAGCATCTTGTACACATATGACTGGAGTACTGCAAGGGTCACCTCTAGGACCTACGTTGCTTCTCTAGTACACATATGACTCAGCGTACCTGTATCGCGTGCAGCGAGTAGGGCACGCCCTGGAAGGTGAGCGTGTCGAAGTCCTCGGGCACGGACAGCAGCGGCTGGCGCGGGTCGCTGCCGGCGCGCAGCCCCTTGGGGTAGCCGCGGATGGACGTGTTCAGGTACAGCATCTTGTACACATATGACTGGAGTACTGCAAGGGTCACCTCTAGGACCTACGTTGCTTCTCTAGTACACATATGACTCAGCGTACCTGTATCGCGTGTAGCGAGTAGGGCACGCCCTGGAAGGTGAGCGTGTCGAAGTCCTCGGGCACGGACAGCAGCGGCTGGCGCGGGTCGCTGCCGGCGCGCAGCCCCTTGGGGTAGCCGCGGATGGACGTGTTCAGGTACAGCATCTTGTACACATATGACTGGAGTACTGCAAGGGTCACCTCTAGGACCTACGTTGCTTCTCTAGTACACATATGACTCAGCGTACCTGTATCGCGTGTAGCGAGTAGGGCACGCCCTGGAAGGTGAGCGTGTCGAAGTCCTCGGGCACGGACAGCAGCGGCTGGCGCGGGTCGCTGCCGGCGCGCAGCCCCTTGGGGTAGCCGCGGATGGACGTGTTCAGGTACAGCATCTTGTACACATATGACTGGAGTACTGCAAGGGTCACCTCTAGGACCTACGTTGCTTCTCTAGTACACATATGACTCAGCGTACCTGTATCGCGTGTAGCGAGTAGGGCACGCCCTGGAAGGTGAGCGTGTCGAAGTCCTCGGGCACGGACAGCAGCGGCTGGCGCGGGTCGCTGCCGGCGCGCAGCCCCTTGGGGTAGCCGCGGATGGACGTGTTCAGGTACAGCATCTTGTACACATATGACTGGAGTACTGCAAGGGTCACCTCTAGGACCTACGTTGCTTCTCTAGTACACATATGACTCAGCGTACCTGTATCGCGTGTAGCGAGTAGGGCACGCCCTGGAAGGTGAGCGTGTCGAAGTCCTCGGGCACGGACAGCAGCGGCTGGCGCGGGTCGCTGCCGGCGCGCAGCCCCTTGGGGTAGCCGCGGATGGACGTGTTCAGGTACAGCATCTTGTACACATATGACTGGAGTACTGCAAGGGTCACCTCTAGGACCTACGTTGCTTCTCTAGTACACATATGACTCAGCGTACCTGTATCGCGTGTAGCGAGTAGGGCACGCCCTGGAAGGTGAGCGTGTCGAAGTCCTCGGGCACGGACAGCAGCGGCTGGCGCGGGTCGCTGCCGGCGCGCAGCCCCTTGGGGTAGCCGCGGATGGACGTGTTCAGGTACAGCATCTTGTACACATATGACTGGAGTACTGCAAGGGTCACCTCTAGGACCTATGTTGCTTCTCTAGTACACATATGACTCAGCGTACCTGTATCGCGTGTAGCGAGTAGGGCACGCCCTGGAAGGTGAGCGTGTCGAAGTCCTCGGGCACGGACAGCAGCGGCTGGCGCGGGTCGCTGCCGGCGCGCAGCCCCTTGGGGTAGCCGCGGATGGACGTGTTCAGGTACAGCATCTTGTACACATATGACTGGAGTACTGCAAGGGTCACCTCTAGGACCTATGTTGCTTCTCTAGTACACATATGACTCAGCGTACCTGTATCGCGTGTAGCGAGTAGGGCACGCCCTGGAAGGTGAGCGTGTCGAAGTCCTCGGGCACGGACAGCAGCGGCTGGCGCGGGTCGCTGCCGGCGCGCAGCCCCTTGGGGTAGCCGCGGATGGACGTGTTCAGGTACAGCATCTTGTACACATATGACTGGAGTACTGCAAGGGTCACCTCTAGGACCTATGTTGCTTCTCTAGTACACATATGACTCAGCGTACCTGTATCGCGTGTAGCGAGTAGGGCACGCCCTGGAAGGTGAGCGTGTCGAAGTCCTCGGGCACGGACAGCAGCGGCTGGCGCGGGTCGCTGCCGGCGCGCAGCCCCTTGGGGTAGCCGCGGATGGACGTGTTCAGGTACAGCATCTTGTACACATATGACTGGAGTACTGCAAGGGTCACCTCTAGGACCTATGTTGCTTCTCTAGTACACATATGACTCAGCGTACCTGTATCGCGTGTAGCGAGTAGGGCACGCCCTGGAAGGTGAGCGTGTCGAAGTCCTCGGGCACGGACAGCAGCGGCTGGCGCGGGTCGCTGCCGGCGCGCAGCCCCTTGGGGTAGCCGCGGATGGACGTGTTCAGGTACAGCATCTTGTACACATATGACTGGAGTACTGCAAGGGTCACCTCTAGGACCTATGTTGCTTCTCTAGTACACATATGACTCAGCGTACCTGTATCGCGTGTAGCGAGTAGGGCACGCCCTGGAAGGTGAGCGTGTCGAAGTCCTCGGGCACGGACAGCAGCGGCTGGCGCGGGTCGCTGCCGGCGCGCAGCCCCTTGGGGTAGCCGCGGATGGACGTGTTCAGGTACAGCATCTTGGGCGCGCGCTCGATCATCGCGAACCTGACCATACGACACCATTACTATATTGAGGACTTGTAGAGTTACAGCAAGCGCGGCCGTACACGGACTGCTTCAAGCCACGACCGTGTGGTGAAATATAATCATTCATACGCTGCCGTGCACACTACCGCTTCTATAGCTCCCCGCGCGGTCGCGGCATGAAGCAGTCGGTTGTCAACTGCTTGAAGCTGGCAGTGCACGGCCGCTCTATTCTCCGAATGTAAGCGAGTGAGGCGCTGGCAGCCGACTGGTGTCGGTATAACCATCACCATCGAAGTCGTAGCTAAATACCACAGGCCGATGACGGGCAGCAGCGTCACCGGAGCGAGTAGCTACGCCCTGCGATCGCCAATCCGCCTACCCTGAGTGGCGATTATGGGTATATCTAGATGTTAGCTCTAAGGCTTCCTTCAGATTGACGTTTAACCGCCATCAAACCGCCGTCAAACCGCTACCCCTGTTCACACTACGAACGCGGCGGGGCGCGGCGTTCAAACTGCGGTTTGGCGGTTGATCCGTACACTATCGGCGGCGGCGGCCGCGTTTTGACATCGGCGGGCTAGGGCTGCTCTATAGTCAAATTGTGAATATCGATGAAAGTAGAAGACAAATGCCCATCGCGAATCTTACATATGCAAAGTAAGCGTATCTGCACTACGTAGTGTCACTAGGAAAATAATTTAGTGCCGACGTAAGTTCTTTAGTGTAGGTACTCTCGTAATTAATGGTTCACAATTGGTGGGCAGCAATACTATCCATATTTTGGGTAAAATTTTCAACTACTAAATATTTTTAGCTAGAAGATATACTCTACCACAAGTCAATGTCGCAAAATTTCATATTCATTAATTCTAAAGAGGTTTGCTCTTGTCGGGTGAGCAATATCCACCACTCCCTGAACTCCGCCAGTGCCTTCAAATCCCATTACATAAAACAGTACTCGAAGGTAATATAGAATAGGAAAGAAAGGATGAGAGAGGCCACGACGACCATTACACAACAGCTAAGGAGAAAGTTATTTAACTATTTCCTAAGTGATAATAATGGCCCGTTTGCACTATAAAAAAAATTACCTTTCTTTACTCTTCGTCGAAATATTTTCTCAAGAAACTATCCATTTCCATTTAAAATTATTTTACTTTTCAGGTTATTATATTTAGATATTATCGAAACTTTAATAGCACTATACCTCCATCACTAGCTAGTGACATTTCTTCTTCTGTTTTATAGAACGTAACTTTACACGGTTAAAATAAAATATGAAACAAATTTATTTGAATTTATAAATTATGGTGGAAAATATAAGTACACAATGAGGCCACACTAATTATTTAGAAATGGTTATTAAACTATGGATACATTTTTAGTTAGCATTTTTCTATACCAAAAATCAAACATTATTTTCTATGAAATACGAAATAATGGAAATCTGAACATGATTAATTCATGAATACTTATACGGTACTTATGTGGTATCCATATTCAAACTGTGTTTCTTATTACACATCTTTTATTGTGTTCTCATAAACTTATTTGTTAGCGAAAATCCCCAATTGAACCGGTATCGACCCTGTGAGATTTGTTTGTGTGCGTGTCGACGATAGCACCGACATGACTGATGTGTGCTTCTCTAATTGAAAGTACCAGGAGTGCATATCACATAGGAAGTTTAAATTATTCAATTTCTAAACAAGAAGCATTGTAATATTTGATAAGAATTTCTTTAAGTACCTATTGTGGGAACGAAAACTCCCATTAGATCTACCGTAAAAACAGTAGTAGAACAACATAATACAACATAATTTTAGTATGAAGTAAGTAAATACAATAATTCTTTATTTTCGCAACGCGCTTCAAAAATGGTTACGTTCTGTTAGTAGATACGTAATTGTTTTATTTTTAGTGTTGTTACAATTTAATCGTTACGCTAATGGATCATAATGATTAATCGATATGTAAATAGTACAAATTGTAATCAGCATTGGACACCAGAAAGTTAAACGATCACTAGGAATCGTTTATAATTTGCTGTTCGCTTTAGACAATTGTGACAACTGTATTAAATGTGAGTTTATGAAATTTATTTCTTAAATGAAGATGTTATTATAGATAAAAATACGATAATATGATAATATAATCAAAACTTAACTTTTGTAATAATATTTGAAGTTTGTAGTCATCAATAAACTTCGCATTTGCAATCAATTTAGTACTCATGGCTCTCAAATAAGTTAAATTGTACTTCTTCTTAAGGTGACCAGAAAGTAATATAAAACAGTAAACAGTCGTGTATCCTATTCCCAAAAACAGAGTAACTAAAGTCACACATAAATTATCTTTAAAGCGATTATCGATGTTTAGATTGTAAATCATTTGGTACTTGAATCGATTTATTCTCACTAAAGAATCAACAATTACCTATAGCCGACCATCGATCTACAACACTACCAGCTGCCGAACCGCAAAACCGCGACCGCTAGTGTGAACACCTCGGCCGTTTTGCGGTTGATCGGCGGTCGATTTGCGGTCGCCGCCGGGCGGATCAACCGCTAGTGTGAACGAAAATAAACGCTAGTATGAACAGGCGCTAAGTGGCGAAGTACAGAGGCCTATGTCTAGCAGTGGCCTGCAATAGGCTGATGATTAGTTACAACATCCTTTTTGTACTTGGTCCTTGAGCGGTACTCACGTGGGGAAGAGCTGCATGAGCGCGCAGTCGGGCCCGCCCCAGTACTGGTGCGTCTCGTGCCACTCCGCAGGGCTCGCCAGGACGCACGTCAGCTCGCCCGCCTCGAACACCACCAGCGTGGGGCCTCTGCAACGGAACATTACCTACTGTTACTAAATAACCCACGACATGCCCTTATGGGGGAATAATAAGGGTCTTTGACGTCTGCTTAACATCAGGCACTCATGCACACCATGGAGAGTGACCGAGAGTGGTGCGTGGCAGTGTGTTAATCACCTAGGTGTGTGCGCGCATGACGACTTACATGGTCCTTCGAGCCGGATATGTCCAACGTCCTGGGACTATAGTGCGCGCGGAACTAGATCGGAGCGCTCGTATGTAAGCGGCGGGGCGGCGCAGCCAACTAGTTCCGCGCGCACTATAAATAAAAAGCGACTGTAACTATAGGAACTGGTGTATTTCGGTTTTCAACTCGGGTACAAACACCTCAGTTGGTCTGCAGACGGTGCGCCGATGGGTGAATGAATCCAAATTGCTTCGAGGTCTTTACCGCTAATGTCTGTGTGCCAACGCGATTTAAAAAGTGTAACTGCCGAGTTTCTTGCCGTTTCTTCTCGGTAGAAATCTACTTTCCGAACACGGCGGTAGCTTCTTTTAAATTGCTTTTATTCACATTTTTACATTATTTTTTATATTTTTACATTATTTTTTACTTGACGATTCATAAGTGCTTATTTTAAGTCTGTGAATAAAGGTATTTTTTTGATTTTGAATCCGACTGGCTTCCATGTACGTAGCCGGGCATGCTGCGACGCCAGGATGATGTTTCCGAAGCGCGCGTGTACATACGTGTGTGAGCGTGTGCGTGCGTGTTTGTGCGCGTGTGTGTGTATGTGCTCGTGTGTGCGTACCTGTAGGAGGTGGTGTGGTGCAGGAACCGGTTGGCGCCGAGCCCGTGGTCGCGCGAGCAGTACAGCGGCGCCCAGTGCACCGGCACCGCGCACACCAGCCGCGCCAGCCACGCCGCCGACGCCAGCGTGCCTGCGACACAACGTATGCATTTATTGTTTTGTACCACTAAGGTGAGGTTGACTTGGAGCGAAAAGATGATAGGCCGCTCCCATACATCCCGTGGTGCATCCTGCTGAATAACAAACGAGGCGCTGGCAACCGGCTATCTGGCGGCTGCACGGGCCGGCTGTACAGCGGCGGCGCGGCGGCGGCCAGCAGCCACGCGACGGACAGCGGCAGCAGGCCGGGCTGGCAGCGGTACCTGCGGAGGCCTGCGGCGGCTGCACGGGCCGGCTGTACAGCGGCGGCGCGGCGGCGGCCAGCAGCCACGCGACGGACAGCGGCAGCAGGCCGGGGTGGCAGCGGTACCTGCGGAGGCCTGCGGCGGCTGCACGGGCCGGCTGTACAGCGGCGGCGCGGCGGCGGCCAGCAGCCACGCGACGGACAGCGGCAGCAGGCCGGGCTGGCAGCGGTACCTGCGGAGGCCTGCGGCGGCTGCACGGGCCGGCTGTACAGCGGCGGCGCGGCGGCGGCCAGCAGCCACGCGACGGACAGCGGCAGCAGGCCGGGGTGGCAGCGGTACCTGCGGAGGCCTGCGGCGGCTGCACGGGCCGGCTGTACAGCGGCGGCGCGGCGGCGGCCAGCAGCCACGCGACGGACAGCGGCAGCAGGCCGGGCTGGCAGCGGTACCTGCGGAGGCCTGCGGCGGCTGCACGGGCCGGCTGTACAGCGGCGGCGCGGCAGCTGCCAGGAGCCACGCGACGGACAGCGGCAGCACGGCGGAGGTGGGCTGCAGCGGCGAGGCCCGCTCCAGCACGGGCGTGGCCAGCTCCAGGCCCGCGCCGAGCCCGCTGGACTCGATGGCCGCCTCCATGTCGCGGTGCCGCGTCGCCAGCATGTGGACGCAGTACCTACCAAATATACAACCTATGTTCATTTATTTGGTCACATTGCCAGAAAAGACGGACACAGCCTGGAATAGCTAAAGCCTCTCATATGTCCACAGTGATAAGTACTAGCATTCCAGGCACAATAGAAATGATGCGCCCGTTATTGTATTCACGAGATTTGACGGGCTAAGGGTCACTGGCAAAGTCGATGGGAGACGCTCAAGAAGCTGCAATCCCATGAGAAAGACAGGACGCCAGGTTTCCAGCATGGATACCGCTTTTCGGCATAAGCAGTATGGCTGGCAAGCGCTGGATGCGACAAAACCCAAGATCCATCAAAGTGGCGTCAAATTGGAGAGGCCTATGTCCAGCAGTTGACTGCTAGAGGCTGGTGATTGACGTAATGCTAGGTTTACACGCGTGCCACGCAGCCCGGCAATCAGCCTGGCAAGCAGCTCGACGAGCAGCCCTGACCTACACACTGCGACAATAGGAGACGTGTAAACGCGACATTAGGAGACGCGACTCCAGAGAACACAAACAAATTAATAGAATAGAAAAACGTTTATTAGAGTCACATACAGGTTACATGAGCAATGGGATAAAACAATTTTCATCGTGACACTAAACGGTGTCCACTCAGCATGAGCCGAGGCATCCTGGTGAAATACCTCGACGCTAACATTAGTGTAACAACAACTAACCTGTGTATTGGAAATATGAGCCTATGACAGTGTTCCTCCAGCCAGCGCACGACAAACCCGATGCTGTGGCAGTCTTTTTTGTTGAAGCAGCCGTTCACCACGGCTGACAGCGTTTTGTTGATCTGCAAGCACAGACACGATCCACAACTACAGAATTAACGCGGTCCTGAATTCAACTATATTATTTATAGGTATAAATTCACGTATGGGAGCGACCCATCATCTTTTATCTCCAAGCCAAAATTAAAATAATTAATAGCGTGAAGGGTCAGGTATGACCTTCAAATCTTAAACTTATCTCGTCTTTGTCAATGTTTAGTATGTAGGACTGTAGGTAGCTATAGCTTACATATACATAACAGTCAAAAACCATATTTTATTGAAACGGCCCAGTGGCTCATTTGGTAATCCTTGTGTCCATACTCGTTGTTACCACGTTAAATATCGGGGGGTGAGGTGTCATAATTCATAATTTGTCTTTGATAGCTGATAGTAATATTTTAATTTTAAACTATATCTCTAATATTTTAATTTTAAACTGGGTGTTGATATTGATATCTATAGATATCACGAGTGTGTGTATTACTTGGAGCTATCTATTGTTCACACATATAGCTGAGATTGGTGTGTTTTAACCAACTATTTGTTGCATATTAATCTTTGTTTAATGTATCTATTTATATCCACTCCGCAATTGTTATAGATACTAGTTGTAATTTAAAGGAAACCTATAATTAGCCTTACTAACTGAATGTAATTCCATCAACATAAAAATTTGTTACGCCGTTGGTTTCTTAATAAATAAATAAATAAATAAATAAATAAATAAATAAAGCCTACCTCACCTGCCCGTGGTGCATCTTGCCGACAACAAACTAGGCGCTGACAACCTACTGGTGGCGGTTTATCGATCACAATTGAAGGCGTAGCTAAATACCACAGGCCGATGACGGGCAGCAGTCACCGGAGCGAAAAGCTACGCCCCGCGATCGCCAACCCGCCTGCCTAGCGTAGCGATTATGGGCATGTTTGCCCTAAGTGGCGAACGACTGGGGAGGCCTACGTCCAGCAGTGGACTGCAATAGAATCATGATGATGATGATTTATTTAGCATCACGTTTTTGTTACATAATAAAGTTACATGTAGAAAAAAATGCAAAACTCAGCTTGTGCCGGGGCGTGCTGGGGACGCCACGACGCTGGTCTTCCGCGAATGCCTCGAGAGATCTGCTGTATGCACCATAGGCGCAATAGTCGAGGGAGACTAATTGGTCGTGTGCTTTCGGCTTTAGAATAGGACCACCTCATCTCGTTCATGGGTGATGTCGTAAAGGATCAAACTAATAAACAATACAAACGTGGGAACATTCTTGAAAAAGAAGGATATATTTCAAAGAGTCCACTTTAATAAAACAGGCATTAGTTTTAAGCGATGTTGCAGACGGCTGCGGATTGGAAGGAACTGACGATTATTGTGAGCCGCATATTGCGTAAGTTTCTATAATAAACAGTAACGATAATTTATCTGTTGTACAATCATGAAATCTTGTAGATTATGAAAGTCTGTGGCCGACGAGACTATGTCAATCCTACAGACAACCGTTTTGGTGTGATCATAAACAAAATTTGTATAGAATGTGCTTACTAAAACGTATTTACACAATAAGATTGGTACCAGCCGGTGGCGTTTCACACAGATCTTGATTTGCTCAAGGTTATAGACGCTACCCAAATATTTACTGTGACCGAGCAACGATCAAAGGTAGTGTGCGCAGTTTCAAATATTGTACTGTACAATATATATGTCACCGGAAAATAGCAAGAATCGTAAGTTGATCAATTTCCTAGGTAGTTGATTAACTTTCGGAATATAACAAACGGTAGATGAAATGTATTATTTTACGCAATGGATTTCAGTTAGTTGATCAATTTACGGTAGCCTGACAGTCATTTAATAATTTACGATTTTGACACAAGTAAAATCGTCCTCAAATGGGCCAATCGTTGCTCAATGTACTATTTAACGGTGCACTACTACCCGTAAATTAATACACTGTTCCCTGATTGGTTGCCGGGATAACGCCACGTGAGCCATTGAACCAATCAACGTTCACCTCACCTTCGTCGGATGATTTTACGGCAAGACCCCGTAAAATGATCAATTTACTAAAATACATACGTTAAATAATACATTTCAACTGCCGTTTATTATTTTCCGGAAGTTAATCAACTACCTAGGAAATTGATCAACTTACGATTCTTGCTATTTTCCGGTGACATATACAATCGGCACAATATTTGGCGGTATATCATTTACTATTTTACTTTTTCATATTGTTGCCCCAAAAAGCTTTCAAGCTATAATAATCTTTGATTGTAATCGCCAATGATGATTAAGAAATCGCTATTGAAGCGATAAGACCGCTTTGCATAATTTGGGCGATCTTATAAATGATATCTAATAGACAACCGTAGATGAAGTAATAGGGTTTTTTTAAAATCACCTTTTGCAGTATGTGTTTGAAACTATGACAAACTATTTAAATATTTGATTCGTGCTGGCAAACCTCTTCTATAGGTTATTTATTAGCACAGTTTATTAGGTATTTATATACGAGTATAGTGCAACGATTACTAGTCTAGTAATCTCTAGTTATGATATTTTACATTTTAGGATTGACAAAGTCGACCAATAAATCACAATGGCTAACTATATCTACATTGACTCACCATAAGACAAGTCTGCGGCCCCTCGGGGTAGTGGTCCATGGAGAGCTTGTAGCTGGTGTACAGCAGGTTGCGGAACCCGTCCGGGGTGACGAGGTTGTCGTCCGTGTCCGCGCCGAACATCCTGCAACCAGACCAACGTACACACGACGCTCGGGCTAAGCCTTAAGGTTTGAAGCAAGATGTTGCACGTTCATTCATACTACTACTTACATTACTTTTACTTACTTAATTGTATTTATACATACTTTTAGTACTATGTTTACTCGACACAATACTCGAGTACTCCCTCGTTATACGCCATTTACATAAATGGCTACTTAGTCTAATAAACAGTGCTTCAAGGTACCATTCTGGAGAATATGCTGTTCCCCAAAAAATAAATAGATATCAATAACGTCTGCGTCATCAAGCATGCTATTTTCCATCTACTCCTTTAGTTAATAGTTATGGTAAGTGCACCAAGGTCCTTTGCTAGTTCCATGATTATTCCTTCTTACAAGGAATACCTCAAGGCTCTGTGCTAAGACCTGCACTTTTATTTTTCAGTACTGCGGGCAGTATTTCAAGGTACAATCATATAGCCTACATTATTTGTGCTTTAGACTATATTCTCAATTATTCCCATACCTGACGTAGGTCTCGATGATGACGGGGTCGTCCTGCATGCTCAGCACCTTCTCGCACTGCTGCCGAAACACGGCCAGCGGGATGTGCTTGTTTAGTTAATAGTTGGTGAGTGCGCCAAGGTTCACTGCTAGTACCTTGATTATAAATTCCAAGGAGTGCCTCAGGGTTGAATGCTCAGACCTTTACTCTTACTTTAATTTAGTAATGCGATCGCCAATCCGCCTGCCCAGCGTAGCGATTATGGGTAGAGCGCCAGAGTGTCCACGTGTTTGCCCAAAGTGGCAAACAACTGGAGAGGCCTATATCCAGCGGTGGACTGCGATAGGCTTATACGGGCAGTGCTTCAAGGTTCAATCATAGAGCCTCCACTATTCCCATACCTGACATAGGTCTCGATGATGGCGGCGTCGTCCAGCATGCTGAGCACCTTCTCGCACTGCTGCCGGAACACGGCCAGCGGGATGTGCTTGTTCTTGCACTTGCCCGCGCGGTGCACGTACTTGTAGAACTGTCGGGCCAGCTCTGGGTACATTGGGAACAGGTATTTCTGTGAACATCAGACGATAGAATTTTACGTTGCTTTGGAGAATGTTCTCACACTTATGATGATATCCCATTTCTTGGATGGCTTGTCGAGAGTGGTTTGCCCAGGATCGGGATTCATTCCCATTTGCCACCGGTGGCAATCCTTGTGGGGGCAACTGGGAATATAGGGTTCTCCGGGGCTGTCTACGTTCAGCAGTGGACGGCAATAGATTGATTGATTGGACAATGTAAAAAAGAAAACAAATTTCAGCTTAATTGTAAGTAGCAGATATGCTAAGAGACCATCTGAGCAGAATTTAATGGATGCTATGTTGTCATACTTATTCCAGCCTAAGTCTGCTTTGAGGACTCTTAGCTTAGGAAGCTGTTGCTATGTGCAGGAGTGTTTAATCATGTGTGTTATGTTGCGTCTTGAAATCATTCTGTACTTTAGTACTTTCAAAGTTTTGTGCCAAAATTTTGGTTGGTGGTAGTTCCTACTTACGGCAAAGGATTTTTCTGTGACACCGTTGATGCCATCTTCTTTCTGTGAGCGTTGAGCGAGCAACTGTAGACAAAAGAATGGATATTGTTATTATTCATCTTTTAAAACTAAGAACTATCTTGGAGAAAACTTCTACAGAGTCTTTAAGCAGTATTTGATTGATGTGTATATAGGTGCTTAAAGTGCAAGTCTTGACCTCTAAACGATCAGGTGTAGAAATACTTATTGTTTTAAATGACGAGCATAGGGTTTGCACCAGAAAGGAATGTACCAAGTAAAGCAATTATTGTCTGGGTGGTATCACTACGCAAACACCACGGTGCATTGGTGCATTTGTTGAAGCAAGTTTTTAGACGAACTTCGTTCTTAGATGATATCTCATCAGCAAATATAATATTACAACAACTACAAAAGTTCACAGTGCGCGCTTGTAGTTTTTTGTTACGCAAGAGGCGGCAGATGAGCAAGTGTGATGCCTGTAGGTAAGCAGTCACCACCCCCCATAGTAACTATTAGCAGTATTCAAGGTAATGTCAAATGCATTTGAACGCTTATCATGTCTGTATACAGAAAATCATTATATCCAGATACAAGTTTTATCAATTAAGAAGTTGATCGATCGCTTTCCTCTAATCAACCAATAGCCAACTCAATGAGAGTCACATGATGATTCGCGATCGATAGCGCAATCGCAGTGAGAATCTCATTCGTTAATAACATATCAAATGTACGTCCTGTATTAATATAAGATTGTCACAACATTATATAGTTCGCGATTAACGGTGGTATGATTTCAGCACGCTTATACACAATATCTACCTAAAAAAAAATAGGAACATAACTGACATTGAAACAGCAAGACTTGTCTATTTTAGTTATTTCCATAGTATCATGGCGTATGGTCTGCTTCTTTGGGGATCAGCTGCTGATATCTACACCATTAGTGTTGCAGAAGAGGGCCATTCGTTTCTTGTATGGACTTAACTCGCGTGCTTCACTTAGAGAATTATTTAAAGAACACTTCACTTTTCGGCGTTGTGACATCGTGGACATCGGACGTGTTTTTGGTTGCTGTTCCGGAGGTGACTAGTTGGGGTCGGACATCTCCCCGATTGACGTTGGAGCCCTAGAGCCTGCCGTGGAGCCCTGGCAGTTCGCGGAGGAGTCGTGAGTTGAACATCTTTTGTCGATCCTCGGCGGTTTGAACCGGCGCCTTCTGCATTCGTGTTGTGCGCTCTGTGCCACTGAGCCACGGAACGTACTCGCGCCCGCGTGAAATTAGTCATCACTTGGTACGTGCGTCTTTGCCGCGACCAAAACGACAGGCGTTAATAGGAACACTGCATAAATAAAAATCAACTTGGGAAAAATGTTCTGTGTCGCATGCAACTCATCAATTGATAAACATAACTGCTTAAGATGCAATGCATGCAGGACTTACTATTGTTTGGTATGCTTAAATGTGAATGCGGAGAACACTCGTGAGATAACGGGAGAACAGCTCTCGGGGCTAAGTTGCCCTGGTTGTGTCAATGTAAATGCCTCTGCGCGACGACGGGACGAAAACTCGCCAGCGCGTGTGGCTACTACAAAGACAACATTCACTAGGCCTGAGACTATAACCCCTTTGACGGTCAAGGCGGACCCTCTTGGGGCCTCACAACGGGGAACCACAGCCGTTGTGACGGCTGACCTTGCGACTGCTTCAAATCAGCAAGCAACAGATCTTAAGAAGCTTATTAAAGAGTCGTTTTTGGAGCTTTTTGCTGATGATCTCACCAGCATCAAAAGGCAACTCACGGAGTATCAGGAATCTCTCAATTTCTTCAATAACGCTATGGAGACTTTAAAGAAAGAGAACAGCGACATAAGGAAGGCTCAGAGCGTTATCACCACAGATCTGAAGGCATGCAAAGAAGAGAATGTCATCTTAAAGCAGCATGTAAAGGCATGTGAGTTGCGTATTAGAAAGCTGGAAGAGGATAACTCACGGCAGCAACAATGGACTCGCCTCCAGAATGTAGAAATCGTTGGAGTGCCGGAATGTAAAGAGGAAGTCACTTTAGAAGTAGTATCCAAAATTATGAATGGCATAGGAGTCCCCCTTGTACCAAACGATGTCGAGTTTGCTCATCGAGTTCAGCCCCGTCGGGCTGCAAGTGCCAAGAAAGGCCGCGCTATCGTGGTCCGACTTAAGGACCGCGCTTTGCGGGATAAGATTGTTGCTGCCGCTCGTAAAAGACGCAATATATCAGTCAATGAGATGGGTTTCGTTGGGGAAAATGGTTATATCTATGTGAATGAACACCTCACCATTGACAATAAAGTGTTGCTTGCATCATGTAAGTTAAAAGCCAAAGAACTGAATTATAAATATGTCTGGACAAAAAACTGCCGAATCTTCATGCGCAGGAACGACACTTCTCCGCCGGTACCGATCTCTTCCAGCCTGGATCTCGAAAAGATTGCCTAATTGATTTTTTGTATGTAGATTTTTTCTCGAGTTTATGCACAACCTTGTTATTGTTTCTAGTTTTGTTACAAATTAATGCACACATCTTATATTTATTGAGCATATCGTATATATTATATTTTATATTACAATTTTTTTATACTTTATTTATTTTAGCTGTTACATGTTATTCTTATATTATCTACTATCCTCGTAAATGCTGGCCCTATAGGTATCAATGTTGCCTTTTAATGACTTTAAAAAACCTTTATCTGGATAACTTGAATTTAATACTAATAATTACATTAAAAATCATTGAGAGCCAAACTATATTCGAACATCATTATTATGCTGTTATAAGTCAGTGCTATTACCGTCGTACTGTTTTAGTATGGGAACCGTAAAACAAAGGAAACTTGAGCTGTTCTACCAAAATGTTAGGGGATTGCGTACAAAAACCACTACGTTTTCTAACAACGTTCTGTTGTCCGATTTTGACATTGCGTTAATTACCGAGACATGGTTGTGTGAAGGGATACTTGATAGTGAATTGAGTGACTGTACGTATAATATTTTTCGTCGCGATCGGGGTGCTTTGGGCGGTGGTGTGATGGCAGTATGTGCTTCACACCTTCAAGTTCGTGTACGTGTAGAATGGCAAAGACCTGAGTTGGAATGCATTTGGCTGACGATCTCAAATCGGTCTCTCGGTTGCTCCAAAGATTTACATTTGGCAGTTATTTATATACCGCCAAATAATAATGCTCACCTTCGCCTTTTGGAATTCATGGACGTTCTGAAGCATGTGTCTCAATCAAATAAAAACGACTTTTTGTTGGTAGCTGGTGATTTTAATTTACCTTGTATTGATTGGAGCACAGGCGAACCTCTTATGATAAAAAAGGGTTCTGTGGAGTTACAATGTTGCTCAGCCGAATTCTTAAACTTAATGTCATTTATAGGGCTTAGTCAACACAATATGGTAAAAAACCACCTCAACAGTACATTAGATCTTATATTTTCCAATTTTTCACTTGAGCTGCAGCGTGCCGAGGTTCCCTTGGTCAATGAAGACAATTATCACCCCTCTCTTGCATTTAATACTTGTGACATTTACATTACTCCGTTTAAACCGAAATCCCGTGTTAAATACCACTTCAACAGAGCTAATTTCGATGAAATCAACGATAATTTAACCGGGCAGGACTGGTCATTTATTTCGAAAACAGATGACATGGAGGTGGCGGTGGCAAAGTTTTATGATATATTAGCCCAACTAATTGATAAGTTCGTCCCTAAGGTGCATATAACCTGTACACGCAAATACCCTGTATGGTATAGTAAATCCCTCATAAAATTGATTAAAGAAAAGGCTCGACTTCATAAGAATTGGAAACGTCACGGGAACCCTCTGGACTACCTGGCGTTTGCAAGACTTAGAAGTAGAATGAAGTTACTTCAGCAGACTTGTTTTAATAACTACCTGGAAAATGCGCAAAATCAAATTAAAGTTAATCCAAAAGCTTTTTGGACCTATATAAAATCTCAAAGAAATAACAATTCTAGTTATCCTAACTCAATGGTCTATGGCGACCAAATGCTAAATAGTGAAGATGATATTTGCAATGCTTTTAATGATTTCTTTAAAAAAAACTTTATGGAACCTGCATCTTACTATCCCTCCCTATCTAGCGACGTTACGGTATCCGATAATAATTTACATGTAATAGAAATTACCTCATCATACATTTATGAACTAATAAAAAAGCTTGACATTAAGAAGGGTGCAGGAAGTGATGAGATACCACCGACCTTCTATTATTTTTGTGCCAAGTCGATAGCTACCCCGATTGCTCTTATTTTCAATAAATGTCTCAACATTGGTTACTTCCCAACCATCTGGAGAACAGCTCACGTTGTTCCGATTCATAAAAAAGGCAGCATAACGCAAGTCCAAAACTATCGTCCTATATCAATATTGAACGTACTTGGCAAATTATTTGAACGTGTTGTGCATAACCATTTATACCCTATAGTTTCCATACTGATACCAACGGAGCAGCACGGTTTTTTCAAAAAACGATCGACCAACACCAACTTGGCCATATTTACGGACGATGTTTTGAAGGGCATGGATAACGCCTCTCAGGTGGATGTTGTGTACACCGACTTTGAGAAGGCGTTTGACCGAGTTGACCACGTAATACTTCTCAAAAAGCTCGGAGAACTGGGAATCAAGGGAAACTTGTTGAGATGGTTTGAATCTTATTTACTAAATAGGTCCCAGGCGGTGGTAGTTGGTGGATATCGCTCTAACTATGTCACAATATCGTCTGGTGTGCCACAGGGGTCCATACTCGGTCCCCTGCTGTACTCTTGTTACCTGTATGATATTGCCGGATGTTTTAGGTATGCTAAGTATTTAATGTATGCAGATGATACAAAAATTTATATAAAGATCAAAAATATTGAGGATTGCTATAGGTTACAGGAGGATTTAAATAGATTGAGTATTTACTATGCAGAAAATCGAATTAATATCAACGTTAACAAATGCTCTTACATGTCTTTCACTCGTAAAAGGAAACCGCTAAAGTTTAAATATAGTATCAACAGTTCAGATCTTCAGGAGACAAAACAAGTTCGTGACTTGGGTGTTTTAATGGACTCTAAATTAACGTTTTCAGATCACATAGACCATATAGTCTCAAAAGCGTATAAAAATCTAGGATTCATTTTGCGAGTGAGCAGATCTTTTACAGACATACACTGTCTAAAAATACTTTATTACACATATGTAAGAAGTATCCTTGAGTATTGTTGTAACATCTGGAGTCCACAGTATAATATATACAACCAAAATATAGAGAAAATACAACGTAAATTCCTCAAACATCTAAATTATCGTGATTACCGCGCACACACAGACTATGTAGATTCGTGTAACTTCCACCACCAACTAACGCTTGAGAATAGACGCTGTCTTCTTGATATGATTTTCCTGTACAAGATATGTAATAATGATATAGACAGCGTAGACCTAGTGACTAGAGTGTTACAAATTGGTGCTCCATCTGCCCGAACCAGGCATACAAAACTTTTTAGCTACAAATTTGTACGCACTAAGTATGCTCAGAATTCTGTCATATGTCGTATGCAGAAAACATTTAATGATAAGTTTGGCTCAGTTGATTTATTCTCTTCGTCATTGCAATCTTTTAGAAAAGAAATTGTCAGCATTCTTTCATTATAAGTAAATAAATCATATAGGTATGGTATTAATAAAATATATATTAATATATTAGACATATGTATTTTTATGTAGGTATATTTATGCATATTTATTTATTATTATTATTATAATTTCCTTTAGATATTTACTTAAATTATCTTGTGTATATGTGTGCATCAACCTCGCTCAATCCGTTGTTCCATATGTCATTGTTTTAAATTAATAAAATTAAAATCCGTTATTAGCTGTAAGATAAAATTAAGACTCTGTAATTGTTAGTTTAAGAGCTGTGGATTTTGTAATAAAATAAAATAAAATAAAATAAAATAAAATAGAAATTAATGTTTTGACTGCAGTATCACAATACATATTAGACTGTATTGTGCACGTACGAAAGAATATTCATCTTCGTTTGCCGAGACGCGGTCTCCACTCCAGAACTCGTTTACCCCAACGGTTATCGGTTCAGCGGCTGATGTGGCCAGCCCACTGCCACTAGCTTGCTAATCCGCTCTATCACACACCTTACAGCAATGTTCAGCCGTCTTCTTCTTCTTGAGCCTGCTCGTCTGTATCCCGACTATCCTGAAGCGCAGGCTCCTCGTGGACCAGGCGTCTTCCACCTCTACAGCCAGCTGGCGCTGCAGTAACGGGCGGTTCCCTTTTGCCATTACAGGCTGGCGAGATTCTATTCGATTTTTTATCAGATGATCACAGTTCAAGAGCCTTTATGGCGAACATTTTTGGTCAAACTTCACTGTTTTTACACAAAGCTTCAATTTAGATCACCAATGGAACCTATACCAATAATTGTATGAAAACTCAGCTCAGCTCAATCGGTATGACTATTTCTAACAGATATCCAAAGGGGAATAACTTATCTTAGAACAATCTTAACAATGCAATATATGTACATAATTGATAAATTTTCCGGAATTTCTATATCTAGACTAGCAAACCCGGCGAACTCCGTTTCGCCCACAGATGGCTGTAAATTTTTTTTTCCTTAATTTTCTTTGCTATAAACCTTTAGACCTAGAGACCTTTCTAACGAATGCAAAACCGTGGAAATCGGTTCGTGCGTTCTGGAGTTATAGCGTCAGGGAGGAAAACCCCACTTATTTTTATATACTCGTAGTAGATATGCAGTTCAGTAATGATATTTTGCTCAGGTGAGCTAACTATTACCATAGATGAACTGCTACCATTACTAAACACAGCTAAGGGCGTCCCCTAGGGGGGCTCGAGCTGAGCATAGGGAGTTGCTGGCCGACCGGCTGCGGTCCAGATTCGAGGGTTCAAAACTAAAGTGTGCTATCTTTATCTTTTCTTAGATCTAGCATATAATAAATGGTAAGCGGCAAGTCCGCTGTAACTAGACAATGGTCTGATGCTACTACAAAGAAAAATACGTTTATAAACCGCGGGTCTCAGGGCGTGGTATCTACTTGATATCTAGCTTTTTCTTGAAGTAGTACACTATCTAATGAAGTAGTATCTAAGTCAGTAATTCCTCGGATATCTGTGTTGGAAGCCATTGATAGATCACGCATTTGTTCATTATGGAAAATCGTAAAAAAAACGACTTATAATTTCTTCGAATCATTACCACTTCCTACAGATTGGACTTGAACCATAAATACACCTCACAAACCACAAATCACAACAACAATAGAGTTACTGAAGCGACCGTTATCTGCATTGATTTGCCGTATCAGTGACGTCGCTTATTGTTGGTAAATCACTAATCATCGATCTGATAATTACTTTCAGGGATCTGTTAATGTTAATGCTACGTCATTATTCAATTATACATAATGGAAAAGGGCGCGGTCTTTTCTTGCAAAGCTGAAGCGGAGCCTATCTACCTTTGCGGGTCCTGATCACAGTACATAGTCGTTTCCATTCATTAGCTTTTTACAAACAAAGTTGTGTGCCAGGATCGTAGCAAATGGAAGGACGTGGTCTCTGCCTACACCTCTGGGAAAAAGACGTGACGATATGTACCTATGTATGTAACTAGACGCTAGAAACTTTACAAGACTGTGTTTTGGATAAGACTTTGCTGTGCATTCTGTATTGAAGGAGGCGTTCTTCAAAATTTAGGTCGTTGGAAAATTTGGCAAGAACGTCTTCGAAAATCTACGTATCATCACCCATTATCCTCTCGTAGTCCACAGCTGGACATATACCAATCTAAAAAATATATTCAGTCACCTGTCCGTTGCCACCGGCGCGTAAGATGCTTCTTCATGCTCCGTTTAAAGGATCCCGTATCGAAGGAAGGAGCAAACGTGTGGTTTTGTGTGGGAAGGTGGGATAAGGGACGCCCACTCATATGTGTCCGTGAGGTTTCCGGATTTAGAAAGCATCTCATTGCGTGGGTATCGTAAAAGACGTCTAAAGGAATATCAGGAAACGGGCAGCAGCGTTTACCTGGGTACAATTTTAAATAAATATACCCTACGGAATCTTAGTAACAAACAAAGCGTCGATGAACACAAATCCCTTCACAAACAAACGCTTGTAAGTCGTAATTAACGGTCGTTGCATTTATCAGGATTTGTCAAAGTGCTGATTAACAAGGCTTAGCAGGGTGAAGATAAAGTATGTTGGACCTCGCGGTTTCGCTTGTTTTATCCTGAGGATTGTTGTAGCAGTGTACATAAGGACCCATACAAAAATCCAAACTTAAATGCACTTTATGCATTGAATATTAGGTGAAAATCCTTTGGAGAACCTTGAGAGATATGGGTCGGTGTCAAAACATGATTGCTTCATTTTATATTTTGTATAGATTTAGAAACTTTAGCGAGCATATAACGTAACCAATTTAGGTAGTTAATTGACTGAACATTGATTAGTACTAATGAAATTAAAAAAAATTGTTGAGATTCCTTGAAAACTCTTCCCGTGGGCAGGTTTCAAACCCGTTGTAACCTGTGAAAGTTCGTCACCGGGTACAATGCACGACTTGCTTCATGACACAAGTCGCTTCATGCACGCCTGAAGACGATTTATTTTATTCATTTACTTTGGAGAGACGGTTTGCGCAGGACGGCTGGCAAGTGCTGGATGCGAGAAGCCCAAAATCGAGCACAGTGGCGAACCTTGGGAGATGCCTATGTCCAGCAGTGGACTGATGTGGGCTGATGATTCTATAACTTTATGACCTCACTAAACTTTAGATAACAAAATGTCACCGAAAGCCATGGATCACCTTGAAATACCATCTACAGAATCCCCTTAAAATTAATTGCGACTACATACCATTGTTATAGCATCACCATTCGGCTGACACATGCAAAACAATAAATCCAGTGGCCGATACGATACACCTGTCACGGCCATCGGTTCGTTTTCCCCAAATTACTCAATGGTCCGTGATGCGCAGGAAAATGTTAGTTGCGGCCGTTCCAGTTGACAGGTCCGCATGAGTGGAGGCCAAGAACGAACTGTTATATTTCGATCTTGTCCTAATAAGGCCTCGTTTAAGGAGACGCGGGGAGTCACGAGTCGAGCTTAGGACGTTGCGTTCGCGGCCGCGTTTCCACCGCGCCTAGGCAGACAACTGTGGCAAGATTTTCTCCTTTTTTTTACGTCAGGAATGCCTTGAGGCATACATCAGAACCCTAGGATTCACACCCACACACCCTAGGGTCCCACATAACCCAGGTGTCCCGTGCCTAGGAACACTCCTAAAATGAATACCCACTAACCCCGACGGTGGTCGGCTACGAGCGCTCATGTGAGGAAGGTCGGGATGCTCGTCGGGATTCGTCTCAATCCTTCCTCAGTAGCGCTGCGCCGACTGATGGGATGGCGGCACACCTCGGGAGGACGTAGTCCTGTGACGTCACCGACTACGTGTGTCCGAAGACACGTGTTGTCGTCTTCCTCGAGATTATATTGTGTTATTTGCTAAGCAACTAACTCTTACAATAACATATTTCTCTCAACAAATGCGAGCAGTTTCTAATTACCATACATGTTCTAAGTACATAGCAGTTATAACTAGACTCCCGACTTGGGCAGACTTCCACTACACAGCTTTAGAAGTTTCGACTCTATGTCCAAGTCAATAAAGATGAAACCACCATTCTGAGGGCGATCAAACAGCTGCTATTGCTATGCGCATGAGTTCATTAACGACAGTGTGTTAATTAATGAAGTATTTTTTATTCGCAGTTTCAATAAAAACAGATGTAAATTGTAAATATAAAATAATAAAAACGCCAGACAATATATGTAAGTATATAGGTACCTAAACATCGACTACCTGTCCCCATTGGACCCCATTCATAATGCCTCGGAAACGGTTTCGAATCCGAATGTTAGGTACCTATGTTTTGTTTTGTTTTCAATGGCATAACACAGTGGCTTCCCTTCACCAATTAAAAGCTGAAAGAGAACCCCAAGTCGCTGAGGCAACGGGCAAGTAACCAAATCAACAACAGTTGTCACCGCCTATGTTCAGTTGTCCTGTAACATGACGGATCCCGAAACGCGATCGAAGGCTACGGGATCACGGGTGTTTCAAACTGAGTGTGCGGTGGTCGCCAGCCAGGCGGGTAAACTTTCTAGAAAAGACTTTCTGTATCGAATGATTTCCGTGACATTTTGTGAATTGAGGACTGATCATACAGAGATGTTTTTTTTATGCAAGAGGCGAAAATGTGATGCCTGATGTGATAAGCAGTCGACACCGAACATGGACACCCGCAACTCATATCGAGTTCTGGGATCGCTGCCGGCCTTTTAAATAGGAGTACGCTCGTTTCTTGAAGGCTCCCAAGTCGTAGCTGTTCGGAAAGACTGTCGCTGAAAGTTGGTTACACAAAACCGATGTTTACTTTTACACTTCATAACTGAAAATGGACAAACTGTTTGTGTTTTAATATAGCTAGAGCGTTGATGGATGACGATAAGACTCATGTGACACTAATCAAGATAATGATGTTTTAAGTTTATTATTACACTAATTTATTTGCTACAACATTTCCGTAACAAGAGGGAATAATAAAGGTATAGGTGATGAATTGGAGGTATGTCTATTTTTTATTTATAAAGAAACAGTAACCATTTTGGGTTCAAATATTGTGTGTTGGCAGATTTGAAGAAGGTTTAGAGTCGCGCTAACACGCATGATCATCATCAGGATATTGTAGCCCACTGCTGGATATAGCCTCTCCTTAGGGCTTGCAAACATCTGGAGGATATACCCATAATCGCAATGACGGGCATGCGGGCCGACCCGCCTGCCCAGGGTGGCGTGGCCTAGGGGAAGGCGGTGGCATGGCGGTGGTCACTGACACCTGTCACCTGACTGAACAGTTACTTTCCCATTGTTGCAGCAACTTGGGCTTCTCTTTCCCTTTCCATTAAGTGTAGGGAAGCCATTATGCCATGTTACTATACTAAATATAAAAAAAAAATATATAAAATTGAGGATGTATCACTAATCCTATAGTAGCATCACAATATAGTTATTGTGGTGTTACTTAGGAAATATAGTTATTTCCTAGTATAATTCTGATGCATATGCACAAATGAATGTCTAGAGTTAAAGTAAGATTTCTGCTTAAAATCAATCTGATTGCCATTTATCAGATAAGATACAGCAGATTGTCTCAGTGAACCACCGATACCACAACTGCGACAGATTACTTATCACACAATTGATTATATTTGCCAATTGAGAAAGGGGATTAGTAGATTTTTAAGATTGCTTGCTATCTGCAGTTGACACACTTGAAATCAAATATGTGTATCTTTATGCTTCTCATTTGTGTCCTGTATACAACATAAAGTGGTGATTATTCCTATTCTTGGTGCATTTACATTTCAATTGTGTGTATTCCAGACAGAATAGTTGTTCAGCCTCAACCTGATTTCTCCAGGGCAGCCCATTGTATTGTTATGGCAGTTGCTGTTTAGATTTCTTAGGAGCAATCTAGCAGTGTGTTGGTTTGGTACCACTATTGTATAATACTAGCTGTGCTCGCGACTTCGTCCACATGGAACGGTTTTCCCCGTGTTTTTTCACATTTTCCATTATTTCTTCGCTCCTAATAGCTGCAGCGTGATGTTATATAGCCTAAAGCCTTCCTCGATAAATGGTCTATTCAACACAAAAAGAATTTTTCAATTCGGACCAGTAGTTCCTAAGATTAGCTAGTTCAAACAAACAAACAAACTCTTCAGCTTTATAATATTAGTTAAGATATATATTTGTTTGTCAAATCCATATTGACACATACTACACAACTCTCATTTATTAATTGTGTAAATATACAGAATATTCAATAATACCAAGTTTGATTTATTTCAAGCTCCATGTTACAAAATTTTTTATTATTGTACCTACCTGCGACTCTGTGCATAGAATAATGTCTATGGGTCATTGCCCACCTCCTTCCAGCTACATAAAACGACAACCTAAAAATAAGTTTCAAGCTTCCAGCTATATAACTTACTTTCGCTTTTATAAATTACTAGCTGTGCCCGCGGCTTCGCCCGAGTTCATGTAGTAGCCTATGTTACTCTCCAGGCTTTCATCTATCTCCACTTAAAAATCATGTCGTCCCTCCATTTTGCCGTGAAAGATTAGACCAACATACAGAGAGACACACTTTCCCATTTATAATATTAGTATGGATTATCATTATCATTCATTTTCATCATAAAACTACCACATCTATACTTATAATAAATCTGTAGAGAGGTCAATTCTGTACATAAAATATTTTTTCAAAATAACTATCAGGGGGTGATAAGTGATCGATACTGATACCAAAAATGCAATCAGTAAAATTTTTGTCTGTCTGTCTGTCTGTCTGTCTGTCTGTCTGTCTGTCTGTCTGTATGTTCGTTATAGAAAAAAAAACTACTGAACAGATTTTGACGAAACTTGGTACAATTATTCTTCATACTCCTGGGCAGGTTATAGGATACTTTTCATCACGCTACAATCAATAGGAGCGGAGCAGTGACGGGAAGTGTTGGGAAAACGCGAGAAATTTAAACCTGTATGTTTGAACGCGCATTACGCGAAAACTACTGCATAGAATTGAATGCGGTTTTCACCAATGTATTGCTAGAGGTCTAACTTAAAACTTAGGCACAAGGTATAGATGGGTATTATATGGAAGTCCGTTATTTTTGAAACCCGATATCCACGCGAGCGACGCCGCTGGCACAGCTAGTCTTAGAATAAATTTAAAAAACCCTTCTGCCTAGGAGGAGGAGTATGCAGGGTACAACTTGATGAGTGAACAGAATTTGCACATGCAAAGAATGAAATTCTGTTTTTATGATTGAAATCCGCTTCAGAGATGAAGTGACAGATTTATAAAAAATACTCTTACAAGAACATAATATGAGGCAGCCTGTTTATTCTGCCATTACATTTATCACTCATAATTGTTTTCCCATATTATAGGCAAAAAGTCAGCTATGAGATCTACAAACAAAGTCTAACAGGGATTAGGTTATCTTTAAAAAAATACAACAGTCCTTACAAAATTGTGCAACATTATAGGTATGTCTATGTATTTTATGATCTCTGATTTCAAATCAAATAATGTAGGTAAGTCTGCAAATTAACTCGAGGCTAGAACTCACAAGTGGACGGGTGAAACATCAACCTTGACAGCAAAATAAACATTCCCTTGTACGTCACGACCTAACCCCGAACTCATCGGGACCCCACGTACCTTGCCGAGCTTCTCCACGGGCACCATGGAGGGCGGAGGCTTCTCCGTCTTCTCGGCCAGGCCCTGCAGGTCGCCGCCGGAGCCCGAGCGCGAAGAAGCCCCGCGCTGGGACCCTCGAGGCGTCGAACTCCCGCTCCCACCATCCTTATCATGACTATGGTGGTTCCCCATAGCACTTATACACTCCGCCAATTAATAAACTAATTACGTAATTAATTATACTTGTTACGCTTTTGTGGAAAAATACTCCATAGCCTTATGGCTAAAACAAATCGTAGGAATACGCACGTCAATCGCGTTGGTGATTTGACGTTTGTTTGTCTTTCAGAAACGTCATATTTTTGTTGTCATTGTCATTTGTCATGGCTGCTGGCGGCACTGCTGGCAGTCCGAATCAGTCTGTACAAGTCGTTGTTGTAGATACTGCCACACTGCCAGTTATCTGACTTGACTTTATTATTGCCCAACAATGCAAGGGGAAGGGTTGTGTTAAAAGTTGGTTAAAGATATTTTCTTAAATATTTAAATATTCCATTAGTTTATTATCTCAACAGCAGTTACATTGTAGTAATTTAAGGTTGAGTTTGTATAGCTCTAGAGCAAGAAAAACTTAGTAAAGTTTGTAGGCAATGAATAACCATAATTTAAAGTGACTATTTATTAAAATTAAATAATTGAAATAAATAATATACATTGCACACAATAACACAGTTGCTTAAATATTTATTAAGTTGCTGTGATAGTTTAACATGAATGCCTGACAATGGCCAGGTTTTTTTTTTTTTTTTTTATGCAAGAGGCGGCAGACGAGCAAATGTGATGCCTGATGGTAAGCAGTCGACACCGCCCATGGACACCCGCAACTCAAATCGAGTTTAGGGTCGCTGCCGGCCTTTTAAATAGGAGTACGCTCGTTTCTTGAAGGCTCCCATGTCGTAGCTGTTCGGAAATACTGAAGCAGAGAGTTGGTTCCACAAAACCGATGCGCGAGGCAAGAAGTTCCTCATAAAGCGTACAGTGGAGGATCGCCAACCATCGAGATGATGAGGATGGAATTGCAATCGATTACGCGTGGTGCGGTGAAGAAACTCAGCTGCAGGCAGTAAACCAAACAATTCTTCAGAACATTCCCCGTGATAGATGCGGCAGAGAACGCACATGGATGCGACGTCTCTTCGCAATGCCAGTGAGTCGAGTTGACTAGACAGGGTCAAGTCATCAACAGGTAGATGAGATAGTTAAAGTTAGATATATTAAGGTGCAGCACACTGCAGACGGCACACTTTTTGTGCGATAGAGCCTGCGTCTGGGACATTTAAAAAGAGCGTCTAGGTCTGCCGACAGAATGGTCGAAGATGTGCGTCGTGTGCGTTGAGTCTGTGAAATATCCGCGACAGATTTTGTGCGTTACTGCATATAATTGCAAAAAAGTTGCGTCACGGATTGTCTGTCGTCTGCGCTGCCCCTTATGGATTCAACGATCTCAAGAAAGCGCAATACGAAAATGTCGTCTTGAGAATCTGAAAATAAATTAAGTCAATATTAAAAACAAGAACTCAATGTGTAACGTTTTTTAAAATAGGGCTCTGAGCCGAGAAGTTCTATTATGTCGCATTCGTCATAGCATTGTACAATATACCTACTGTGGGTAGGTAGAGGCACTTATCTTGTACCTAAGCCGTTATTTTAACTACATACCTACTGATAAACACACTAATTGATAATCTGAAAGAATTTATTTATTTACACAATCCAATTACAAACACTCATTCAAGGACATTCTTGCACTCATTCAACCAGAGAGAGAGAGAAAAGGTAATTTTCGGCGGGAACTCGATGACAGCTGTCAGTGTCACCGTACGTCGAACTTCAACTGTCAACGTTAGTGCGGTGACTCTTGAGCGTGGCGAATAGTGCTGTGCCGCAGCGGTTGGTTATTTTCCTCTAACAATACCTACCTAATGGATCGAATTATTTAAACGAAGCATGAAAAAGGATCCTCCAAGCAAACAAGATGAACAGTAGCTATATAGAATATGAAACATATTTGTTTATGTGCTCAATCAATAACATACAATGGAACTGTTAGAGGTTTCTGGTCCTTCGCTTTATAGCTAAGGCTTATGTGCTCCCATTATAGCTTACCTACCATTTTTGCTGTGCCATATAAAATAAAATAGCAAAATTATACCCCGCCCATGGTTTGCACGCCGACAGCCGTCATACCCATGGCGGTGACCCGGATGGGCGTCTGGACGCGCTTCAGGAAGATCCCCACCGACTTCTGGTTGCTCTTGTTCATGGACTCCCACGGGATGTAATACACTTCGTCTTTCAACTTCTCGCTCTGAAATGTGCGTAACAATTTGAAGAAAGCCCGTCTATTGTAAATAAGAGACTTTATGAGAGGTAGGGCATAGCGAATCTTTGCTCGAATTGAGCTTTCCGTCCGGGGAAGGACCTCCACCCTATATAATACCGTAGCCAAATGACCTCGTCGTGGGGTCGTGTTTCTGCCGGTGAGTAGGGTTCCCGGAGCTCGTGGGGGGTTAGGGTTGGGCCAGCATGGCAGTGGCAAGTGACAGGTAACTGACCAGTTACTTGCCAGTTGTCACAGTGATTTGGGCTTCTCTTTGCTTTCCATGCAGGCGTAGGGAAGCCATTATGTCGAGCTACTATAAAAAAAAAATAGAAAAGCAGCTTCCCATTCCTGGCCAACTGGAAATCTAGAGTTCTTAGGTACTCCTCGCGTACTATTGTGTGGGGGCAAAAGGAATAGCATTCGTGGACTCTTGGAAAGCTAGGGCTCGACAATTGAAGTACGTACTCGTATGTTGGTTAGCCAGGAACTCATAAAGAGATGTTGTCTATGGCTGGCATAACGAAACTGGCAAAGTTTGACCCACGTTATTTATAACTAGCTGTGCTCGCGACTTCGTCCGCGTGGAATAGTTATTTTTTCCTTGTTTTTTTTTACATTTTCCATTATTTCTTCGCTCCTAATAGTTGCAACGTGATGTTATATAGCCTAAAGCCTTCCTCGATAAATGGTCTATTCAACACAAAAAGAATTTTTCAATTCGGACCAGTAGTTCCTGAGATTAGCGCGTTCAAACAAACAAACAAACACACATACAAGCAAACAAACAAACTCTTCAGCTTTATAATATTAGTTAAGATGACATACTTAGGTATGTCATTGTACTTTACGTACCTATGTATGTAGTGTATATGACACTACCACTCACCAAGGCACTAGGCGTCGAGTTCAATCAATTCTTTCACAGATTCTTCCATTGACCGTATGAATTTTATCAAACCTACAGCCCACTTAAAGTTGGTACTTATCTACGTACCTACTATTCGTCTACCTCAGGCTGACGAGAGAAGCAAAATTGTCAGTAGGTAATTGTAATGTACCAACCTCTGATCCGACGATCTCAAAAGTAACGGACAGTTGTGTCAACTGCGCCAGAGTCATCATAGTGAGGGGCCCGTAGCGCATGAGGGCGTCTTGCTGAAACCACACCCACGGAGCATTTAAAGAATACAGCTAAGTAGGTATTCAATCCATTCCTAGCTCCAGACCTAGGCGGCTATTGGCTATTGGTAGTGGATCCTGAATTCTTGATATTAGAATGCTATACACAAGAAAATATACAATTAACAGTAAGTAGTTGATATCTGACAAGAATAAGGGTGTCCTGTACCCAGGGCCCTCTGGTGTATGCCAAAGGCATGCCCAACGAAGACATGGAGAACACTGGACTCAATAGTTGTATTTTTGACAAGCAACGAAGACTAGAAGCGATGTTCCGCTTTGAGGACATGAGGACAGGTTCCGCTTCACTTAAAACTCGCCTCTCTTCAGTAAATATCCTATCTGGAAGATAACGATATCAGCGATAAGACCGCTTATACTACAAGTCTGTGATACTAGTTCCTGTAAATGTTTTTATTTTTTGCAATAATGAATACTTATCTATTTATTGTGCTTACCCCTTGCATGCACTCCACGAGTAGCAAACTGAAGCTGAACATATGGTACAGATAGTTGAAGGCCAGCATCGGCCCGAAGAAGTTCGATATGTCTTCTGTGAAACTGGAAAATAATAACAATCCATGTATCATAATGAGCGACCTATCATCGTTTCGCTCACCTAGTCGTGGTACATCCAGCCGAATAACAAACGAGGGTTTGGTTTGGTTGTGGTTCTGGTGGTGGTTTATCCATCACGGTTGAAGGCGTAGTTAAATACCGCAGGCCGCTAGCGAGCGAGAAGCTACGCCCTGCGATTATCAACCCGCTTGCCTAGAATGGCGATTATGGGTAGGTTCCTAAAGCTCTTGCTTTTGCTTGTATGCTCAAAGTGATGAAGAGGTCTAATGTGCAGCGATGGACACAAGCCCAGCAGGTGCAGAGTGCCCGTGTCGAGCAGGTGTCGCGCTGATGACGGTTGGCTCTTCAGTGAGCGAATGTCTTAAACCAAGGGGATCGTGAACCGTGCATCCATCAATGATATTTTAGGGTACCTTACGATGAAAAGATGATGCTCAACACACTCGATGATAATTTTCTTAATAACTTCGTTCTCTTGATCGTCGAAGTGTTTCACAATTTCCACCTCTATAGGGGCTTTGTTCCTAGAAATAAGTGATTAATTAAAAAGTAGATTAGTTGAATAATTAGATAACCTAAGACATTTCAAGCTGGGTCACATAGCGCCATGTAGTCAAATTCAAAGTCAAATAATTAATCTTTATTCGTAATGGTTTTTAAAAAATCACATAAAATCGTCACCTAGAAGAAACCAGCAAGAAATCGTGTAGAAGTTGCTCTTTTAAACATAGTGTTTAAAATTGTCATCACATTTATTTTTACCTAAGTACGTCATACAGACTAACTAGGCTTTCTGCGACCTTTCAAAATTAGTTATGAATTAGAATAAATAGATAAATTAACAGATAGGTACGGGGTATCAAGAGTAGACTAGTCTCCAAAAGCAGCACGTAGTAGTCGGAACCAATCAAGGCGCAGGCATCAGCTATCTTTAATAAATACTAGTTAGTAGCAAAAGCTTGTTTCAGATAAAAATTCAATGATATTTTTTATTCACACAGACCCCTGTCGAAATCCCTGCAGCTCCTTCATCTTCTTCGGCGCCGGGAAGTTCCTCAAGGTGTGTATCAGCGTCTTGATGTGGCCGATGATCTGGAAGATCATGAGGCACAGGAAGAGGTCCATGGTGCAGATGAGGAAGGCGCAGACGTACGAGATAAACACGTTGGCCAGGGTCGAGGGCAGGTAGAAGTCCTCCTGCCGGAAGCCCGGGAACAGGTAGTGGACTGAGAACTCCGCCTGGTGGGAGGGAGAAGGAAAGCTATAGACCTCATCCGGAATGTACTAATGAAGTTTCAAGACGATGTCATGGTCACGAAGCTATTTCTAAAAGGTGTCTATTTGCAGTTGCATAAATCTTGTACCACCCCATCTCAGCCCGTAAGGTTCATATGGTTTGCGGATTCATTTGGCTCGCTTGTCAGGTGGGTTGGTGACCGCAATAGGCGTCCATTTAGTCGCTTCTGCCCGTTTCCTGTTATTCTCTTAGTCGTCTGCTACAACATCCAAGGGATGAGATGGGGTGGTTCTATTCTAAATCTAGAAACAGGCGGACAAGACCAAATACCAATACCGAGACGTTCTCCGGGAGATCGCTAGAATACCTAGGTCCGGTACTTATCACCATACCGAGACGTTCTCCGGGGGCTCGTCCCGGAACACCCCGAGCCGGTAGTTGTGGTAGAGGGGGGTGATGTTGAAGGAGACCACGCCGGAGACCGACAGCCCGATCATGAACAGCGTGAAGTAGTGCGAGATCTTGTTCACCTTCTCGTACATCTGCAAGGAAGTGAAATGGATTTGCCCAAGATGGCATGGCAGGCTAGATAGGGGGATAGGCGATGCAAGGGAGCAGCCTAACACCTGCCCGTGGTGCATCCTGGTGAATAACAAACGAGGCTCTGGAAACTGACTGGTGGCGGTATAACCATCACGATTGAAGGCGTAGCTAAATATAGGTGTTTTCCCAAAATAGCAAACAACTGGAGAGGCATATGATCAGCAGTGAACTGTGATAAAAATTCAAATTCAAATTCTTTATTACAGACTAAGTGTTACATTTAGATCTTAAGTTATATTATGTTCTTTACAACTTAGTCGCCCTTTTCGGGCATTGTAATGTATTATAGTAGGTATTAAAGATAGTATTAAAGATCGTCACATTAATTCCCTATTCTTTAAGTATTCTTCTATGGAGTAAAAACATTTTGATAGTAAAAATAAATTAATAAAAATTTATTTATTTATTTATTTCTAAAATAAATAAAAATTTTGATAGGCTGATGATGATGGCTGGCTAGATGCGAGAGACCAAGATAGTAACAAAGTGGCGAGCGATTGGCGAAGCCTATGTCCAGCAGCTGTTTTAACATCTGCGGTATGCCGTACTGTACTGTCAAGGGTAGGCAAACCGGTACAGAACTGGATACGGATGACACGACTTTCGCCCCAAGTGGCGTCTCAAGGACGCGCCGGGTTGTGATTGTATGACATGCGCGAAAAACAAGCCATCAACTAGTAAATTTTAGGCTAGAAGCTGTAGCGACACCTATCTCAACATCGCTACAACTATCTCCACGTCGCTACAATATGCAATCACTACTTAGTTCCGCTGGCTAACAACAGATCCGCGTCCACACTAAATGAAATCGCTCCATACAACTTGTATGGAAGACCTACAATGCGCATACGAAGTTTTCATCACGACTCGCTATATATACGAAAAACCAAGACGGTCCATCGGACCGCAGTCCCCGAGCACGACCACCTAGCTCGGCGGAAGTACTTCCACTTTTCGTAGGGATAAGTCTGTTCCTACAAAGCTTTAAGTCCATTACGTAACTTGCTCTAATCGGCTTACCTGATTTGAGTATTCACTTTTGTGTTTGAAATGCATCAAATGAAATTCTCTTATAAATTGCCGGAATATTGTTCCGTATCTTTTGAAACACGACAGGACAGCCCTGAACTGAAAACAAAAATGCTTTAAATCGCTGAGAAATTAAAAAGCCGTGACTTTTGGTCGCGACATATGATGAATGAACGTTTTCATAACTGTTTTCTTTCTCTCGCACCTTGTCTGAGAGCGTCCTACCTTTGCCGTCTTTGTCACGGCCACCAGTGGGCATAGACCTCCCTATGTCCACCGGTAGACCACCTTGTGAAAATGATGATGATGATGATAAACATGGCGCGCAAGACTGTGTCTGTTTTTCAGTCAATATAACAGGAGCAGTGCCAAACAATCTACTATGCATCTGCTACGTAATACAACAGTTGATCACCGTGGTTGATCACACTCTCTCTCACACACAGACATACACATATACACACTACGCATACGGATACACGTAATACTCTACATACTACACACGCTCATAATAATTAAGTAATGTCACACCTAAGAAAATATATGCTAGAGCCAAAATTAGCTAAGGAGAGCCCATCATCAGTGACTTACCATGACCAAGAAGGACAAAGACAGCGCTATATACACGTCGCCCAGAACAAAGAAGGACAGCACGTGGAACTGGTTGAGGATGAAGAGCAGCTCGCCGGCGATGAGCACGGCGGTCTCCAGCATCAGGTAGTAGGCGTAGAGGCGCGGGCGCAGCGCGCGGCCCGCCACGGCGTCGCCGGGCCACGCGCCCACGGACTGCAGCATCAAGCGAGTGTACCGCATGTACGGTAGGCTCATGGGGTCCGGTTTACTTGGAACCATAGAGAATGTGTCATTACCAGAAATTCTAATATCTGTCGCACCGTTAAACTGCTCCTTTTGTCAATGTGATTCCTAGGGCCTCTTTCTTGGTGGTGTCTTGGAGGCATGTTTTCTAGGACCCTTGGCACCACCCCTTGGGCCATGTCGGAGGGTGCAAAGAGTTTGTGGGTATTCCCTGCCTCCCTTCCATCTTGAGGGAGGGTGCCGCGCGCAATCCGTAGGCATTTTCTTTTGTTAAACGAAAAAAAGGCGTCTTCTTTCCACTTGAGAATCTTTGGACGAAGCCTGAAGAAGAATCTTAGGGGCATGGCGGAACCAATCAATAGGAAACTAACTGTACCTAGTATCTGTCGCCACGGACGACGTCTCGCAACGACACTACTGGTTTCTATGTATGTTTACTGGTTCCATAAGAGATTCGTCGTTAGCTTCGAGTCGCTAACTAACCACGGAGGGAATTTCATAGAAATGCGACACGTCGTCCGCTGCTGCTTATGTCGCCCTACAACCAACTTGTACCTTAAAGATGACTTTGATAATGCTCATTCTAAGAACTAACGTTAAGATAATAAAATTATTGGGATGTAAGGAAGCGGCCTATCATCTTTTCGCTTCAAGCCATCCTCACCTTATCATAGTGCATCCTGCCGAATAACAAACAAGGCGCTGGCAACGGACTGGTGACGGTATACCCATCACAAATGAAGGCGTAGCTAAATACCACAGGCTGATGACGGGCAGCAGCGTCACTATAGCGAGAAGCAACGCCCTGCGATCGCCAACACCCGCCTGCCCAGTGTGGCTATAGTGGATATATCTTCTAGAAGTTTGCTCTAAGAGGCGAACAACTGAAGATGCCTATGTCCAGCAGAGGATTGCAATAGGCTGTTGATGATGATAATGATGAATGAAATTATTTATATCTAGCTAGCCTTCTAATACTTACATTTCGTTACCATTCATGATTGTCTACAAATAATTAGGTAAGGCGAGTATATGGGTAGCGTCACCCTCACTACAGCTCTCTCAAAGAAAATGTGCTACTCTACAAACTATTGTTTAAAAGCAATAGTGCCATGGATTCGTATCAGGTGCTCAAATTATAATTAAGCTAATTAATATGTCAACATTGAAATTTCTATTTAGCTGTTTATCCTTAATTGTTATTTTGAACTGACATGACATTTTATAATTTGTTAAATAGGTTAATTAATAGGTATATAATTGGGATTGATTGCTGCAGTCCACTATAAATGTTAATTACCTAATTACTATTTAATAAAAGAAAATACGCTGGCCGATGCAAACAGGTCTCAAACTAAATTTTTTCCTTGTAGGTACTTATAATTACCATAACAGATCATGATCTCCAGTCATGACTGGAGGCGTCTCCCAGAACACCCAGGACCAAATCTGTTAATAAGCACTTCGTTTTCTAAATAGGCTACGGTATACTATACAATGCCGGAATCGAACCCAGAACCTTCTGATCGTCCGGACCATTGTCCCGAAGCCATTTCATTTAGCGAGATCCTTAGAATAAAAATTTTTCTTTCTTTAAAATGTCATATAATATTTTAATCCCATAAAAAACAATAAGTACTTGTCAAAAAAGTTGTGAGATCCATGTAATTAATACCAAGTCGGTTATTAATTTATTAGTGTCCCAACATCTTACAGTGACCATATTAATGTTGAAAATCATTAACGTTTTAAATAAATTGAACTGAACTGAAATCTAAAGTCGAAGGTCTCAAGAGAATTCTTTCCTCACGGTAGGCAGCGGCTAAGCTGTGCCCTTGGCATTGCAGAGTCTATGAGCGGCGGTAACCGTTTAACATCAGATGGGCCGCTTGCTCGTCTGCCACCAATAGCAATTAAAAAAAAATTGAACTGGTCCGACAGTGGGCCGAGAGCCTTGCCTCCGCGACTTATGGTCGGCGGCTGTTGGACGCCCTGGGCCCTGCACTGCAGCAGTGGCTGGAGCGTCCACACGGATACTTAACCTTCCGCCTAGTGCAGGTACTGACCGGACACGGCTGTTTCAGCAGTTACCTGCATCGCATCGGGCGGGAGGCCTCACCGGGTTGTTGGGGGTGTGGGGCACAGCTTGACACAGCTGACCACACCCTCGTCTCGTGCCCGTCTTGGACGGACGAACGCGCGGTTCTCACCAGTGACATATCTTCCCTCCCAGCGTTCGTTGCGGCCATGCTTGGGAGCAGTGAAACCTGGCTAGCAGTTGCCTCCTTCTGCGAGACAGTCATCTCGCAGAAGGAGGCAACAGAACGAGAGCGCGAGGACGATCTCTCGGCTCCAGTCCAACATCGGCGCAGAAGCGGGCGTGCTCGGCGAATCTTCGACCACCAAACGCATCCTGATGGGGCCCAGCGAATGGTTGGTGCGGGGGCACCTCCACACACCGTGCACGGGTCCCCGTCCCCGTCGGATGGGAGTGGGCCCGGCCTCCGGGCCGCTCTCGTCGCTCCCCTTAGAGGGGGGCCAGTTGGGCCCGCGTAGGCGGGCAGTGCTGGTGGTGTCGCGGCAGTCCTAGTCTTTCCGGGTTCCGTGACACCATTCCCATAGACGCTTGACAGGAGGGGCCGGGGATTTTAGTGGGTATTCCCTGCCTTCTTTCCACCTTGAGGCAGGGTGAGTCCCACATACCTTAGTTAAAAGTACTTTTAACCAGCTCCATTGGGCAAAAGTACTTTTAACTGGTATTTCAGTCAAAATTATTATTGACTAAAGCATACGGTCAAAAGTACTTCTGACTGATTTTACTATAAATTTTAATATAGTCAATAGTACTTTTGACCGGTTAAGAGTTTTGACAGTAACTTGTAGTAGGTAATTTGAAGGTTGAGTTTGTATAACTCTGAAGTAAAATCTTAGTAAAGTTTGTAGGCAATGAATAACCATAATTATTTATAGTGACTATTTATTAAATCATTGAAATACATAATAAACATTGCACACAAGAACACAGTTGCTTAAATATTTGTTAAGTTGCTGAAGATAGGTATTTTTATGGATTCAACGATCTCAAGAAAGCGCAATACGAAAATGTCGTCTTGAGAATCTGAAAATAAATTAAGTAAATATTACCTACAATAACATAAAGTGTGTAAAGTTTTATAAATAGGCTCTGAGCCGGGAAGTTAGTTGTGTCGCATACGTCGTAGCTTAGTACAACATATTTATAGGCATTTATGTCATAAGCCTAGCTAAACAAACCCACTTTAACGAATGGATCCAATAATAAACGACACATGGCGGGAAGTACTAAAAAAATATTTTTCTGTGACAAATAAATTATAATATAATAGCAAAGCCATACCCCGCCCATAGTTTGCACGCCGACAGTCGTCATGCCCATGGCGGTGACCCGGATGGGCGTCTGGACGCGCTTCAGGAAGATCCCCACCGACTTCTGGTTGCTCTTGTTCATGGACTCCCACGGGATGTAATACACTTCGTCTTTCAACTTCTCACTCTGAAATGTGCGTAACAATTTGAAGAAAGCCCGTCTATTGTGAATAGAAAAGCAGGTATCCCATTCCTAGCCACCTCCTTACTAACTCCTTAGGTACTCTTCGCGTACTATTGTGTGGGGGCAAAAGGAATCTTATTCGTAAGTATTGGTCTAAGCAGGAACTCATAAAGAGATCTTGAGCAGACCCTAGAATTTTAGCTCCACCAACAGAGCTTTTCAGGAGATGTTCTTTGTGGCTGCCATAATAAAATTGACCGTATGAATTTTAACAAGCCTACAACACACTTAAATTACCTACTTATCTACCTACTTCTCGTCTACCTTAGGTTGACGAGAAGAAGATAGGTAGAAGCAAAATTTACTGTTATCATGTAGGTACCAACCTCTGATCCTACTATCTCAAAAGTGACAGACAGTTGTGTCAGCTGCGCGAGTGTTATCATGGTGAGGGGTCCGTAGCGCATCAGGGCGACTTGCTGAAACCATGCACACGGACAATAGGATAGAGGTACTCATTTCGTTCCTAGTCCTAGACCTAGGTCGGCTATTGGCTATCGGTAGTGGAACCTGAATTCCTGAAGTATGAATGCTATACACAAGTAACACTAAGTAGTTTATGTCCTTGACCGAGGACGCGGGGGTTCCGTACCCAGGGCCTTGGGGCATCTATGCCATTCCCGACGAAGGCATGCGAATAAAATGGCTGAACACTGGACTCAAAAGTGTACCTATATAATTTGGTCCTCGAGTCCTGTACATGCTCCACCCCTCTCTTCAGTAAAGTTCCTCTCTTGAATATAGCACTATCGGCGATAAGACCGCACATTGTACCTACAAATCTGTAACACGAGTAACCTTTTCCTGTAAATGTTTTATTTTTTGTGCAATGAAGAATATCTACCTATATATTGTGCTTACCCCTTGCATGCACTCCACGAGTAGCAAACTGAAGCTGAACATATGGTACAGATAGTTGAAGGCCAGCATCGGCCCGAAGAAGTTCGATATGTCGTCTGTGAAACTGGAAATATAATAACAATCAATGTTTCCTCACCTTTAGGCTAGCAGCTAAGTATCTAGGACGTAGTACCTATGTATAGTGCATAAATGTGCCTCTTCACTCTCATAATCTGATGATGGCTGAAATGCCAGTTCAACACGCCCGAAATAAGATTAGGCGCAGAACTAACTGCTTATCATGCTTCACGGTAACCTCGCCAATTTCTTTCCGAAAGGCTAGTGAATACTTTCTACTTATATAGAAAAGTCTAGCTAACTAATCAAAGCGGTTCTCCCACTCGCGCTCCTTCACTGTACACGTTTAATTAAGCCAAATCGGTAGGATAGAATCCGAGCCCAGTCCAGGAGCAGTTAAGTATACTTACCAGTTTTGTTGGGCAGAATCTGAGCGCGGGAGCAGATTCCGCCAAAATGCGCGGAAGCACGACACAGCCTCGTAATCGGCGGAACAACCACTGAGTGTTGCTTTTATGAAACAAAGTTTTAGTCCACAGATAACGCTTAGCTCTTCCATTAAGTATACCGAATGTCTACAACCAAGAGCATCGTGAGCCTTGCGTCTGTCGATGACTACCGCCGTATCTGCCGTATCAATTATACGGGGCCCCCAAGCCATGGAGGCCCCCGAAGTACATAAGCAAAGACTTCCCCAATTTTGTGACAAATCTTTTCCCTTCCTAAGGGCCCCCGAACATTTTTTTATATGGGGCCCCACCAATACACGCTACGCTTCTGGTCGATGACATTTAAATAGGTACCTTACGATGAAAAGATGATGCTCGACACACTCGATGATAATTTTCTTAATAACTTCGTTCTCTTGATCGTCGAACTGTTTCACAATTTCCACCTCTATAGGGGCTTTGTTCCTAGAAATAAGTGATTAATTAACTATAAAGTAAATTATTAGTAAATTATTATGTTGCTGAGACAAACTTCACGCGGGCAAAAGCTAGTTTAAAGTTGTTCAATGTGTGATGTGCACATCACTGCAACTACCTATCTACACGTCGGCGTCGCTACAATATAAGCACTAGTTCCGCCAGCTAACAACAGATGGCGATGTAACATCCGCGGCACAAAATCGTCATACAAAATGAAATCGCTCCATACAAGTTCTATGGACGACCTACAATGCGCATACGAAGTTTTCATCACGACTAGAATACGAAAAACCATTAATTGGACCTTAGGGGTGAGAGCCTTCCGCTCCCACAACAGTCCGGTGATGATGACAAGGCCGCTTCGGCCAACATCGTAGTTATTTAGAAAAAAAGAAATCCATTGGACGGCGGACAAGTCTGTTCCTGCAAATATTTTATGCATACAGTCATCATCATCATTTGCCTGCCAGAGCCTTTCGCAGGCCACTGCTGGACATAGGTCTCTCCAATTGTTCTATTTTCAGTATCAGTTCAACTCATACAGACCCCTGCCGAAACGCCTGCCTCTCCTTCACCTTCGGCGCCGGGAAGTTCCTCAAGGTGTGTATCAGCGTCTTGATGTGGCCGATGATCTGGAAGATCATGAGGCACAGGAACAGGTCCATGGTGCAGATGATGAAGGCGCAGACGTACGAGATGAACACGTTGGCCAGGGTCGAGGGCAGGTAGAAGTCCTCCTGCCGGAAGCCCGGGAACAGGTAGTGGACTGAGAACTCCGCCTGGTAGGAGAGAGAAGGAAAGCTATAGGCCTAGTCCGGAATGTAGGTAATGACGAAGTTTCGGGATGTGCCGTCACGAAGCTACGAGTATTTGTGACTAGCGACCCGCCCCGACTTCGCACGGGTGCTATATGCATATATTAAACACGTACCTAAACCTTCTTCTTGAATCCACCTATATATTTAAAACCCGCATCCAAATCCGTTACGTAGTTTTAAAGATATAAACATACTTATGGTCAGACAGAAAACAAAAGCGACAGTATTTTATACTAGTGATAAGTATCTATTAACAAATGCATAATATCCTGTACCTACCACCCCATCTCAGCCCGTAAGGTTCGTATGGTTTACCAACCCACCTCGCTTGGGAGGTGGGTTGGTGTCCATTTAGTAGCTTCTGCCAGTTTCCTGATATTCCCTTAGTCGTCTGCTACAATAACCAAGGGATGAGATGGGGTGATCCTATTCTAAATCTAGAAACTAGACGGACAAGGGCTCGTCTCGATTTAGTCGCTATTAATACTAGTACTAATAATATTAATACTAGGTCGGGTACTTATACCGAGACGTCCTCCGAGGGCTCTCTAGAATACCTAGGTCCGGTACTTGTTCCCATACCGAGACGTTCTCCGGGGGCTCGTCCCGGAACACCCCGAGCCGGTAGTTGCGGTAAAGGGGGGTGACGTTGAAGGAGACCACGCCGGAGACCGACAGCCCGATCACGAACAGCGTGAAGTAGTGCGAGATCTTGTTCACCTTCTCGTACATCTGCAAGGAAATGAGATGGATTTGCGCAAGATGGCTGGCTAGATAGGGGGGCTAGGCGATGCAAGGGAGCAGCCTATCATCTTTTCTCTCCAAGCCATCCTCACCTGCCCGTGGTGCATCCTGCTGAATAACAAACGAGGCTCTGGCAACCGACTGGTGGCGGTATAACCATCACAATTGAAGGCGTAGCTAACTAGCACAGGCTGATGACGGGCAGCAGCGTCACCGGAGCGAGGAGCTACGCCTTGCGATCGCCAACCCATCTGCCCAGGATAGCGATTATGGATAAAGCCTCCAGGTGTTTTCCACTACTGTCAAGGGTACGTAAACCGGTACAGAACTGGATGCGGATGCTACGACTTTCGCCCCGAGTGGCGTCTCAGGGACGCGCCGGATTGCGCGAAAAGCAAGCAATAAACTAGTAAATTTTAGTTTAGAAGCTTTAAGTTCATAAGGTAACTTGCTCTAATCGGCTTACCTGATTTGAGTATTCACTTTTGTGTTTGAAATGCATCAAATGAAATTCTGTTATAAACTTTCGGAATATCGTTCCATATCTTTTGAAACACGACAGGACAGCCCTGAACTGAAAACAAAAATGCTTTAAATCGCTGAGAAATTAAAAAGCCGCGACTTTTGGTCGCGACTTATGATGAATGAATGAACGTTTCATAAGTGTTTTCTTTCTCTCGCACCTTGTCTGAGAGCCTTTGTCTTTGTCACGCCCACCAGTGGGCATAGACCTCTCTATGTCCACCGGTAGACCACCTTGTGAATATGATGATGATGATAATAAACAAGGCGACCAAAACCGTGTCTGTTTTTACGCTTTATGGCAGTCAATATAACAGCAGCAGTGCCAAACAATCCACTAGGTATGCATCTACTACGTAATACAACAGTTGCTGCAAGGGATCAGCATCAGGTGATCACTCTCTCTCACACACAGACATACACATATACACACTACGCATACGGATACACGTAATATTCTACATACTACACACGCGCATGATAATTAAGTAATGTCACACCTTAGAAACTATATGCTGGAGCCAAAATTAGCTAAGGAGAGTACCCATCATCAGTGACTTACCATGACCAAGAAGGACAAAGACAGCGCTATATACACGTCGCCCAGAACAAAGAAGGACAGCACGTGGAACTGGTTGAGGATGAAGAGCAGCTCGCCGGCGATGAGCACGGCGGTCTCCAGCATCAGGTAGTAGGCGTAGAGGCGCGGGCGCAGCGCGCGGCCCGCCACGGCGTCGCCGGGCCACGCGCCCACGGACTTCAGCATCAAGCGAGTGTACCGCATGTACGGTAGGCTCATGGGGTCCGGTTTACTTGGAACCATAGAGAATGTGTCATTACCAGAAATTCTAATATCTGTCGCACCGTTAAACTGCTCCTTTTGTCAATGAGATTCCTAGGGCCTCTTTCTTGGTGGTGTCTTGGAGACATGTTTCCTAGGTCCCTTGGCACCACCCCTTGGGCCATGTCGGATGGTGCAAAGAGTTTAGTGGGTATTCCCTGCCTCCCTTCCATCTTGAGGGAGGGTGCCGCGCGCAATCCGTAGGTAAATGGCATTTTCTTTGGTTAAACGAAAAAAAGGCGTCTTCTTTCCACTTGAGATTCTTTGGACGAAGCCTGAAGAAGAATCTTAGGGGCATGGCGGAACCAATCAATAGGAAACTAACTGTACCTAGTATCTGTCGCCACGGACGACGTCTCGCAACGACACTACTGGTTTCAATGTATTTTTGCTGGTTCCGTATGAGATTCGTCGCTAGCTTCGAGCCGCTAACTACTTAACCACGGAGGGAATTTCATAGAAATGCGACACGTCGTCCGCTACTGCTTATGTCGCCCTACAACCAACTTGTACCTTAAAGATGACTTTGATAATGCTCTAACTGATAATGAACTAACGTTAAGATATTGAAATTATTGGGATGTAAGGAAGTGGCCTATCATGTTTTCGCTCCAAGCCAAGCTCACCAGCTCATGGTGCATCCTGCCGAATAACAAACGAGGCGCTGGCAACCGACTGGTGGCGGTATACTTATCACAAATGAAGGCGTAGCTAAATAGGTACCACAGGCTGATGACGGGTAGCGTCACCAGAGCGAGAAGCAACGCCCTGCGATCGCCAACCCGTCTGCCCAACATGGCGATTATGGATATATCTTCTAGAAGTTTGCTCTAAGAGGCGAACAACTGGAGAGGCCTATGTCCAGCAGTGGACTGCAATAGGCTGTTGATGATAATTAATGAAATTATTTATATCTAGCTAACTTTCATATTAATACTCACATTTCGTTACCATTCATGATTGTCTACAAATAATTAAATTAGGCAGGTAAAGTCGTATGTATAGCGTCACCCTCACAAAGGAAATGTGCTACTTTCTCTACAAACATTTTTTTAAATAAAAGAAATAGTGCCATGGATTCGTATCAGGTGCTCAAATTATAATTAAGCTAATTAATATGTCAACATTGAAATTTCTATTTAGCTGTTTATCCTTAATTGTTATTTTGAACTGACATGACATTTTATAATTTGATAAATAGGTTAATTAATAGGTGTATAATTGGGATTGATTGCTGCAGTTAATTATAAATATTAATTACCTAATTGCTATTAAATAAAAGAAAATACGCTGGCTGATGCACACAGGTCTCAAACTAAACTTTTTCCTTGTACTTATAATTACCATGACATGAAGTCCTTACTTATAAAAGGGGGCTAATAGAGTAGAAGATTTTCTCAACGAAGACATCTCCTGGACTGCTGCTTCCTAGTAAACTTTGCATTGTATAGACTCAATTTTTATTAAATTATATGCAAACAATCCTATCTTATCCCAAGCTCAAATTAGGCTACCTCCGTTAAATGAACTCCTGTCAATTTATTTCTGCAAATCCCGTGCGTTCAGTCATAATCACTGTGCCGCTAATATTTCGTAGGCGCTTGAGCCCGCGTAATTAATTAATTTACGTAATGTGCATAATTTATAAGCGATTCGGTTACATAAGGTGTTTCGCACTACACGTCATTGCGACTTTATAATCGTCTGCAATGTATTTAACATTCGGACCTAATAGAGGACAGTGAGGCAACTTTCCCTGGTTAGGTGCGATGTTGGTTCAGGATGGTTTATAACATTTAAAGGAATCATATTAAGATCATTAAACGTCTTAAAAAAAAAGTAAGTTCTCAATTTGACTGATTTTTTTTCTTTGCCAGTTGGTGCTGTGAAACTTCTGACAGTCTGCGAAAACCAGCCAAGTCGATATAAAATATATGATGTAAAGCGAGAGGTTCAAATCGTTGCGTAATCAAATCAATTACTGGTCGAATGGCGAAACCTCCTCCTTTTTTGGAGTCGGTTAAAAAGTCACGTAGACAAAACAGACAGGAAGAAACGGGAAAGTTAATAAAATCACAGGTTTATGTGCATTATCTGTTCCATAAACCAACTGGTTTGATCTGGTACTGAGTTACATTTATTGTAAGCACACAATATCGAGTAGGTTCAAACAAGCTCAGCAGGACTCATTGAAAACCAGCGCTGTGGCTTCTACGGGGGCCACGGCTTACCTAATGCTGAGTGAGGCCCTTTTAATTTGGACGTCGCAACACTCATGTACGGTCTAATGGTATTATGTTTGGTGTTCAACTGTCTTTTGTGTATTAGTGAAAGTGTATGTTTAGTGTACCTATATGTTGTGATGTCCAAAAATCTTAAACTTTTCTTAATTCAATTCATATTTATAAAAACATCGCTTCACTGTCCTTTCCTTTCACTGTGGCCCAGTGAGGAAACTGTGGTCGCGCGTCAAAAACTGGATCACCGAACAAAGTCCACATTTCTAACTTTAATGCAACAATTAGTCAGTAAAACATCTACAACGATTTCGATATGAACAAGCTAACCATTTGTGCTGCCATTAATAAAAGCATGATGCGATTTTTTCTCGAAACCGTGCCTACACTTACCTACTTTGAGATTTTATAACGCAATTTTTCTGCCACGTGTAGATAAGAGTTAATAAGAATTATCTCCAAGCTGCGATACTCCGGCATGGATACAACTTAGGGACCTTCAAAAAGCGAGCCTAGAAATTTCTCAAGGACCGTCAATGCACCTAAGACTGCCCTGGTGTTGCGGTATCTGGAAATAGGTTGAAGTGATCACTTACCATCAGGTGATATCAAAAGGATGTAAGGGAGCGGCCTATCATCTTTTCGCTCCAAGCCAACCTCACCTGCCCGTGGTGCATCCTGCCGAATACCAAACGAGACGCTGGCAACCAACTGGTGGCGGTATAACCATCACAATTGAAGGCGTAGCTAAATACTAAAGATCGGTGACGGGCACCGGAGCAAGAAGCTACGCCCTGCGATCGCCAACCCGCCTGCCCAGCGTGGCGATTATTATGGGTATATCTTCCAGATGTTTGCTCTAAGTGGCGAACAACTGGAGAGGCCTATGTCCAGCAGTGGGCTGTAATAGGCTGATGATGATGATGATGAATCTTTAGACCTTAAGAAAGGACATAGGCTACCTTTTATTGCGAAAAAAAGGATGAAGAAACACTTCTATGACACACCTACATGAACGCGGGCGAAGCCGCGGGCACAGCTAGTTGCCGATGAAATTATAGCCATACACCAACTGATCCACAAATGCGACCGAACATACATTAGCCGTGTATTATTCGGTGGTCGCCAGGCGGGCGGGTAAACGGGCTAAGAAACTGAAATCTCAAGAGGTCCCTTACAACATCCACGGGAAGAAATTGAGCAGTCACCATTACCTAAAGTGTCGTTGCAAAAAAAAAGCAAGAGTACTTATGTACTTTATGTTCTGTTTATAAATGCACGATTTCTATTTCTGCTCGAAGCCGAGAGTATGTTAGATAAACTCTCGTCTGGCGAAAGGATACGCGCGTTATCTAACGTCTTTCAAAACCGGCGGAGCGGGACGGCAGCGCCTTACGCGCCTATAACGCACACGGACCTCATTTAGACTCACATAGATCTATACAGCATGTCTGGTTGTCTCACTCAGGGGCAGCGCAGACGACAGACTATCCGTGACGCACTTTTCAGTCTGTGATGCAATTATATGCAGTAACGCACGTGGCGAACGATTGGAGAAGCCTACGTCCAGCAGTGGACTGCGATAGGCTGATGATGAAGATCTATATTTCTATACAACATGTCCGGTGATCTTGATCCTACTAATATTATAAATCCTTTGGTATGACGGTAGGCAGCCTAAGCCGCTGCATTGCAGTCTTTGCGAGGCGGCAACCGTTTAACATCACACGCCGCCCGCATCGGCGCACACGCACTACTTGGCTGGTTTGTAATTGACTGTGATGCTTAGCATGATAAAACCAAAACATGTAGGTACTTCATCATCAGCCTATTGCAGTCCACTGCTGGACATAGGCCTCTCCAGTTGTTCGCCATCTCGGACAAACTTCTGGAGGATATACCCATAATCGCCACGCTGGGCAGGCGGGTTGGCGATCGCAGGGCGTAGCTTCTTGTTCCGGTGACGCAACATAGACGCAACAAACATGTATGTACTTACGGTTGGACATTTTCTAGTGTGTGAGGGACTATTTCCTAAATAAACATGAAAGCACGAGAGAATTTCTAGCGGCAGAGAGCTTTGAAAGCATATTTTGCTGTTACGGGCGCTACGCCGTAGCGACCTTGACATTGGCAAGCTTTTTATGCACGTTCGTAGCGGATACTACACTTTGATCTACTCTACTCTATTGTGCTTTCATGTTTATTTAGGAAATAGTCCCTCACACACTAGCAAATGTCCAACCGTAAGTACATATGTTTGTTGCGTCTATGTTGCGTCACCGGAACAAGAAGCTACGCCCTGCGATCGCCAACCCGCCTGCCCAGCGTGGCGATTATGGGTATATCCTCCAGATGTTTGTCCTAAGTGGCGGACAACTGGAGAGGCCTATGTCCAGCAGTGGACTGCAATAGGCTGATGATGATGATGATAGGCTGCGGTGACCTCCTAACATCAGGCACGCCTCATGCTTGCTGCCATCATAGTGGTTCTTCAACGGGCGCGTAACTGATTGCACTCTGATTGCATTCACCGTACAATGGGCGGAGCCCATCGCGATGGCACCTAAAAGGGAAACCTCTTCAGAAATCTACACTTCCTTTACCTGGTTGTCTGGAAGAGATCACTTACTAGCGATAAGACCGCCTAGATTGTACCACAAGATGTCTGTATCACCTTTTCTGTACTAATTGTGTATTTTGTGCAATAAAGAATATCTATCTAAGGGCCACAAGAAATGCCGTGACAAAATTCCACTCAAGTCCGAAGGAATCGCGAATTGCTTGAGAAGTTGAAGCCGCATTCAATCGCTCCAAATTTGAAGTCCTCTACAGGCACGTACCTGGTTGCACTCCGACACTCCGGCTGCAGTCGCCGTGCGATGGGAGGGCCATCCCGCGCCTGGTGCCGGCGAAAGGCGCCAGTCACTCGGCAGCCATGCCCGCGCGCGCGCTCTCCGCGCTAGCGCTGCTCGCGTGCGCCTGCGCACACCAACACGATATCAGTGGTACAGTGATGTGTTACTTGTTACTCTTTAATTTTTTTAAAACAGCATACTTACTAAGTCGGCTCTCTTGATGGATAGCGTATGAGAAGTCTAAATCGCTGCTGCAACGAAGAAGTAACTGAGAACGACATTGTTGCTACCGGTTTCCTGGTGGATAGCGTAAGAGAAGCCTAAATTGGTGCGGCAAAGAACAAGTAACTGAGAACGAGATTGTGGCTATCGCTTTCCTGATGGGTAGCGTAAGAGAAATTGAAATCGGTGCGGCAACTGAAAAGTAACTTAGGATAACATTGTAGCTTCTGCTTGCCTGATGTATAGCGTAAGAGAAGCCTAAATGGGTGCGGTAATAGACTAATAACCGAATCACTTGTCAGTTGCTACCGTAATGCAGGAGTGTAAGATACCTATTATGCTGACTGATCCCGACACGAGAAAGTAACTTCATGGGTGTTTATATGGATGTGTGTTTCTCAATTCGACCGTACTTATATGTAATTTACAAGGTTTAATAATATCATTTGTACATAACGTCTGGCCCGGCCTACTGCCTCTGACATGCGGGGCTGCGATTTAAACCATCTCATAATAATTATGTCAATGTGATTTAAAATTATGTGTGTAAGTTTATGCGGCGCTCTTACGGTGAAAGAAAACTTTGTGAGTAAACTTGTAAGTTCTTGAGTGGTTACCGCGAGAGGGAAGACGCAGCTGCGGACGGACCCAACGAGATGGACTGACGACCCGGTAGACATAGAGGGGATCCTTTGGACCCTGACCGCTCAGGACCGGTCCATGTGGAGGTCATTGGGGAAGGCCTATGTCCAACAGTGGACGTCTGCAGGCTGATGATGATGATGACTACTGTTCAGATAGGGAGTAATGTGGGATCTGCGAAGCGCAGGAAAACAAAATCCAGAAGAAGAATTTTGTTCTCGTTGGATTACCTTTTTTAGTTCGCCTTAGGAAACACTGGCCTGTGATTGTCTCGGTGGCTCAATTAGTAGTGACCTCTGCCTTCTGAGCCAAGGGTCGTGGGTTCGATCCCCACACATTACAAACATTTGTGTGCAGGAACATGTCTGTTTGTATTGGTCTGGGTGTTTTCTGTCTACTAAATGTCTAATTGTATCTCTGCATAATTAAGCTTAGATAGAGCCAGAGACCCACACAAATTATACGTAAATCTATACTTATATGTTTGCCGTATTCTGTACAATACTTTTAACTTTTAATAATATTGTCTACTTACAATACCTACTTACATGTTTTGCAAATTTAAGTCTGTCGTCAAATAGAATACTAACCTTTTTTTTTTTTTTTTTTTTAATAGGGGAATGCATTAGGCACCTTCATGCCGTCTCCGGGGGGAGGCGGCATGGTGTGTGGGACTCACACCTCCCAAAAGGGAGGGCATACCCACTAAACCCCCCTGTGTCGCCAGTGGGCAGCAAGTTGCAGGGACACGGGTAGCGCCGAAGCATACGGCCATATCCCTGCTTGCCCTGGCCAGCCGCAGATGATAAGCGGCCGGCACTCCTGGTCCGGGGAGGGCAAATACCTCTGCCCCCGGATCCGGGGAGCAATAGAGTGCTCCCCGGGCGGCCCTCGTGCAACGGTGTGGCTGCACCCACCACACCGTTACGCCCCTATGAGTGGATCGCGCCCCCGCACTCACCACTCGGGGCACGAAGGAGAGGCTCAGAGGGCATACGATGCGTTGTATGCCCTCCGGCGACGCCCGGGCCGGGGGCGGCGTAGAGCGGGCGCGTCTACCGCAGCCTCACGCTCTCTTTCCGCCGCCTCCTTCTGCGAGATCACTGTCTCGCAGAATGCGAGCATCGCTCGCCAGGTCTCCTTCGACGCCGTCATCTGCCGCAAGAGTTGCGGCAGATCGAGGTCCTGTGCGACAGTGACGAGGACGGAGCGCTCATTGGCCCAGGCAGGGCAATGCTGAAGCGTATGCTCTGCCGTGTCCTCCGAGCCACTGTCGCAGTGACGGCATAGAGGATCAGGCTCTCGCCTGATCCTCCATAAGTACCGGCCGAAACATCCATGTCCCGTGAGGACCTGGGTCAGCCGGTACGTCACCACCCCGTGGGGGCGCCGCATCCACTCTTCCAAGATGGGGCCAATGGCCTGAGTGGTGCGGCGTCCCCACGGGGCAATAGAATACTAACCTTACCTAACCTAAATAAATTACGAGCATCGATCACCCGCTCATCGGACTGTCTACTATTGTTATATAACTCTTGACCTGTGCACTTGTTAATTTGCTATTTCAATTTACAAATCAAATGATGCTACAGACGTGTGAACTCAGAATGCATTTTTGATACAAAAAGCAATAGGTATAATTTGTATTAAAAGTTATTACGAGCATACAATGCTAGAACCTTTATTTAAAAGGCCTTTCATTCTGAAACAGTATATTAATATTAATTTGGTAACAACACCATGTGGAAAGGATGTTATCGTCATCATCAGAGCGTTATTCTCGCTTGCAAAATAAATCCCCCCCATTTGTCCCTCCCGTGTTCGAATGTATGAATTAAATTAATTAAAATCGACTTTGACGAATTTTAGTTCGTATATTCGAACACGGGAGGGATATATGAGGGGGATTTATAGTGCAAAAGTACGCGATCCGTTCGTTTCGTTCAACGAACGATCGTTTTCGATTTTGGTAGTACGGGCCCAGGGCTTTGTCTCCTCCACTTTGGATATTCGGAGGCATCATTGGCGGTCGTTTGTAGGTAGTTCGGATGTTTAAGTAAAACGTAGCGTAACGTACAGCGTGGGCGACCCTCTTGCAACTTGTATAATTATTATCATTGAGGAAACATTGTCATGCCAGCAAAGTCAAGATCATCGCAAATACTGCAGAACACCGATGGCACCGTCAATGTGACACGACACACGCTTCGGCTGACTCCGATAGTAAAACGCGCTAGAATCACGTAATCAAGATTGGTCGTGTAGTAATGTTGATTCACGGAAACTTAGAGATAACCTTTTCGATTCATTGTTTGTGATTATCAATTTTGTATGGTTTATTCTGATAATGTGCTTCTCCCTAACCTGACTGAGGGCCTTCGTTGTGATGACAGCCAAGGCGGTTTTGTCATTATTACCGGACTGGAGAGCGATTGGCACTCACCCCTAGGAAAGCTATAGACTAAGACAACGCTAAGAAGAGAGGGATGTAAGGGAGCGACCCATCATCTTTTCGCTCCAAGCCAACCTCACCTGCACGTGGTGCATCCTGCCGAATAATAAACGAGGCGGTGGCAACCGACTGGTGGCGGTATAACCATCATAATTCAAGGCGTAGCTAAAGACCACAGACCGATGACGGGCAGCAGCGTCACCGGAGCAAGAAGCTACGCCCTGCGATCGCCAACCCGCCTGCCCAGCGTGGCGATAATGGGTATATCCTCCAGATGTTTGCCCTAAGTGGCGAACAACTGGAGAGGCCTATGTCCAGCAGTGGACTGCAATAGGCTGATGATGAAGAAGAGAGGGGCGACCAACCCGGTAGGCTAACTTCGCGGTCGGAAACCTCGGCTCGAATCGAGCCGCTCGACGGAGGAAGGACTTTCTAATACCGCAGGACTATATAATACCGCAACTAAATGACCTCCGGGTCGTGTTTCTGCCGGTGAGTAGGGTTTCCGGAGCTCGTGGGGGGTTAGGGTAGGACTGGTACCTAACTGACCAGTTACTTGCTCTAGTGATTTTCCAAGTCGCTAATTAGGTACTGCCTCTCATACAACCTGCGCATTTATCAGCCAATCAGCCACTACTTTGTTGTCAGAGGCTCACTGGCCGAGCTATCTCCGCCGGGACCATAAAGACTGTTATCGTCGGATGTAGGTTGGTACTTTGAGCGTACAATGTAGCCATACAGCCATAATACCGGTGATGCGGTGAATGCACAACTCATAAACTATGAAATGGGTACCTAAGTAGTGCTTACAACAGCATAGAATATGGCGCAATCATCTAAAGATCTCTCTGAGGGTTCCATGGAGATCTCACAAATAATCAGAACACCCTATTCAGAGCACTGTGGAAACATAGCCGATTGTATTTGTCACTGGCAATTTGTTTATCTAAGGTTAGAAAAAGGCTAAGCATAGATATAGAATTTTACGATGTTTCCGTAATATACTCGTAAATAGAAGGCTTGTCTCACACTAAGGTTTCCCCTAAACCTAATTTAGAAAAGTAAAGTAAACTGATTCACACTGGAATCGAACCTGGGACCTTCGGATCGTCCGCGCTTTAGACGAGATAGAACTACATTATGCATAAAACACATTCTTAAATGTTTAGGTCGTATAAGGGAAGATCCTATACCTAGATTTACCTCAGTCAATTGTATGATGTTCAATAAAGAATATTTATCAATCTATCCTATTAACCGATTACTATCTGTGCTAAATTGCAGCACACTACCTACATTTTTATTTCTGCTTAGCCCAATGGTTGACTGGTAGAGAATGCCTATGCGGCATTAAGTCCGCCTTTTGTACGCTGTTATAATTGTGCAATAAAGATTAAATAAATAAAAAAATAAATTCACAAGTGCTTTTGTTGGTAAAACTTCTTTGTAAATAAGTACTTATCTATAGACCTATTTATCTAACTCTATGGTTTATTTGATGCTCTTGTTAATAAATACTCCAATTTAAAGGACTTACAAGATTCACCGGCCTTTTGTTTTTCTAAAATCAAAAAAAACATTAGAGCCTCTCATTCAGTTTACAAAACTATCCCTTACAATGTATGATAAAAATCGCACTTTGCCCTACATCGACGGCCACTCCATTTTCCGGTGATAGCACCATTGTATCAGTAGGATGCGCGCGCGCACCGGTGTCATAACGCGGCATTGACCTCGCGCGGCGCTGCAGCGAACTTTCACCCACATGTGGGAGGCTGTGTCGTGTCGTGTCGTGGCCGATAAACAATCTGTTGACATAATAAGCTCGGTGAGCGATTCGCTCGCCAACTTTCGTAACGTCTAGTATTACAAAAGTGCCTAACCAAAATTCGACCTGAAAACACGCTCTAACAAGTACGGAACAAGAGAATGTTCTCATCATAAATTGTTGCGACTTGCGAATTGTTCAACATTTAGGTATAGATCTGCCGTAGTAATAACAACTTACTTTTAACGCATACCTATTTGATGCATTATTTCGCTAGAGATCGCTGAAAGGGATAAGGCCGCCTTATTTGTACGTCGAGTTGTCATTGTACCTAGTTTTAAATCATCTGTTTGGTGTGCAAATAAAGAATATCTATCAATCTATCTCATGAAATGTGCAAGTTCATAAAAATCACCGTGATGTTTCTTTCCGCGGGTTACGAGGTAGGGTACGAAGTACGAGTAACTAATTTTATTCTGCTATCGCTACACGAGACGGCAACCCGAGACTTTTATAGGTGTTTACTTATCATCATTATCATGCATGAGCCTACAAACATCCACTGCTGGACATAGGCCTCCGCCAATGAAAATTGTCACTTGGCCCCCAAAATTTATTTTAGTCGCCACGCCTGGCAGGCGGGTTGGTGACCGCAGAAGGTTTGATTGGATTGGATTCACCTGGATACGGTGAACGCTGCTACTCGTTTCACGAGTTGGGAAATCCAGCTTTGGGAGCGCAGGAACGTCTGAAATACTGCACATATGCTGCCGTCAGGTTCCTGTGGTAATTAGAAATCTAAATAGATATCTGTGAAAGTGTTTATTGCTAGAATAGGCGCGTAAATCACTTGCCTCGGAGGCGAAACTTGGCTTTTCTCTCTGATGAATTTCTAATATCTTGCTAGTTAACTGAAGACGATTATTAAATTAAGAAGACTTTATTGAAATACTAGCTGTGCCAGCGGCGTCGCTCGCGTGGATATCGGGTTTCAAAAATAACGGACTTCCATATAATACCCATCTATACCTTGTGCCTAAGTTTTAAGTTAGACCTCTAGCAATACATTGGTGAAAACCGCATTCAATTCTATGCAGTAGTTTTCGCGTAATGCGCGTTCAAACATACAGGTTTAAATTTCTCGCGTTTTCCCAACACTTCCCGTCACTGCTCCGCTCCTATTGATTGTAGCGTGATGAAAAGTATCCTATAACCTGCCCAGGAGTATGAAGAATAATTGTACCAAGTTTCGTCAAAATCTGTTCAGTAGTTTTTTTTTCTATAACGAACATACAGACAGACAGACAGACAGACAGACAAAAATTTTACTGATTGCATTTTTGGTATCAGTATCGATCACTTATCACCCCCTGATAGTTATTTTGAAAAAATATTTTATGTACAGAATTGACCTCTCTACAGATTTATTATAAGTATAGATAAACGCATGTATTTTTTTAAATGGTCTTTGCAATTATTGCAAATTATTTTATTACAAGGGTATGTGCAAACAAGGCGTAATACGCCTTAACTAATATGTGACAAGAGGCCCCCAGGTCATGGAGACCCTCAAAGTGCGTAAACAAAAACTAATAAAAACTTCCTATGTACAATGTAGGTACACATTCACATTCGGAAGGTTACAGGCCTCTTCGCTCGGTCGTTAGACGTGCATCGGGCGTGTAATGGCCTGCAAGCGCTTAATTGTGGTCTGTGCTCGGTGCGGCGTGATGCAACGAGAGATTAGCGCTGAATGCGCTTTCTACTGCAGCTGCACTCAGGGCTGTCGTTACATATTTAAACAAATACACAATGGGCTCTATTGTGCCTGTCGACCTAACTTCTGGACCTCACGACCGCTTACCATCAGGTGGAGTGAGGTCATCCTGAAAGCTCTTCTTATAAAAAAAAAATACTTTATCCAAGTAAACATGCTCCATCCTAGGCTGCACCATCACTTCACATCATGTGTGTTTGTGGTCAGCTTACTTAGAGATTAAGGCCACCAACCCACTGCACCGCGCCGTCGCGGTACCACGTTTAATCGAGCCAAACCTGTTGGATAAGATCTTCGCGCGGGAGCAGAATCTGCCAAGCCCCGCGGTGGCGCGGAGCAGTGAGTGAACCGCCTAACAGTTACTTTCACACCACCGGGATCCGTCGATAAATAACTAGAATTAGGAGCAGCCGCTAACGCCAGCAACTGATAAGACCTCTTCTTTGGCCTTTTCCCGTTACGCAGGGTCGGCTTTCCTGGTGCTGAGGCGCCACTTATTCCGCTGGTGTGCGTCGTCATCCGAAGGCCTTAACTATTTCATATTCTAGCGGACGTTCGTCATCCACGTAGTTGGGTGCCTTCCTCTCCCTCTCTCCTTTGTAACCATGGAAAGGGAAAGGCACTTCTTCAGGACATGATCGCCTGGTCTTCGCTGTGTATGATCGTACCTCAGCCTAGACTCCGTCAGCAACTGAAAAGTGATTAAAGTGAATTGATTTGATTACTTAGCCGTTGCCGCAGTAACTTGGGTCTCTCTTTCACTTTCCATAAGGCGACGGGAGGCATGCCGTAGTTGCACGGCAGAAGCATCTTTGGCAACCCTACCATGCCGGGTAGGCGGTAGGCCAGCCGTGGTGATTCTCGATAAACATCGTGCCGCTTCCTGGTGTCATATCGTTATTACAGAATCGCTTATGCTTTTACTTTGCGATCGCCAACCTGTATGCCCAGCGTGGCGAAGATCTGGAGAGGCATATGTGGCATCAGCTTATTGCAGTTCACTATCGATGATTATGCTTTTACTTAAGTGCACTTACTACACACTCACCTGCAGAGTAAGTACATTGTATGGTGACTGTCCTAAATATGAAGTGATCTTCAGAGGGTTCACAAACGTTACTAGGTATGCGACGCGCGGGCGCACATGTACCCAAAACCTATTCAGAGACAGCACTTCAGTGCCAGTCAGGGTCGTCTCTACCAGGGGGTGCAAGATTTTTTCATACTCTTATCACAAAGTGCTATAGGGCGAAGCGCTTTTTTTTCTAAATGTGTACGATGATAGTCAAGGCGCCCTTGTCATCATCACCGGGTGGTTAGGGAGTGGAAGGCTCTCAGGCTTAGATAAGTTAAGCAACACAGCTAAGAGTGCCCCCTAGTGGGGTTCGGGCCACGGCTTAGGACGTCACTAGGAGGGTCTTATGAGAGGTCTATGTCCAGCAGTGGACTACGAGTTGATTAATTGATCGATGACGATCATAAGGCCCCCCCCCCCCCCCCCACCTTCAAAAAACCTTAGCGCATGTTGCGGGGCGCCGAATAGACTTAAGTACTTTAGCGGAGAATGCCCACTAAGCTTGTCTGCTACAGACTCGATAGTAACCTGCCCTCTTGTTGCAGATGAGCAGTACTACCAGATGCCGCGGCTGTTTCACCTGGACCTCTACGAGGAGTGCCTCGCCTCCCGCGGCGTCTACTGCCTCGGCAGCTTCGAGCTGGCGCCCGACCACACGCCGCATCCACTCTTCGAGATGATGGAGGTAAGTGCCTCACTTGGAGGAGCAGAGTCTCCCGCGTCTACTGCAGAGGCAGCTGCCTGGCCGACCACATGCCGCATCCACTCTTCGAGATGATGGAGGTGAGAGCCTCACTTGGAGGAGCAGAGTCTCCCGCGTCTATTGCAGAGGCAGCTTCGAGCTGGCGTCCGACCACACGCCGCATCCACTCTTCGAGATGATGGAGGTAAGAGCCTCACTTGGAGGAACAATGTCTCCCGCGCGTCTACTACAGAGGCAGCTACGCCTGGCCGACCACACGCCGCATCCACTCTTCGAGATGATGGAGGTAAGAGCCTCACTTGGAGGAACAATGTCTCCCGCGCGTCTACTACAGAGGCAGCTACGCCTGGCCGACCACACGCCGCATCCTCTCTTCGAGATGATGGAGGTAAGAGCCTCACTTGGAGGAGCAGCTTCTGCCGCGTCTACTACAGAGGCAGCTACGCCTGGCCGACCACACGCCGCATCCTCTCTTCGTGATGATGGAGGTAAGAGCCTCACTTGGAGGAGCAGAGTCTCCCGCGTCTACTGCAGAGGTAGCTACGCCTGGCTAACCACATGTCGCATTCACTCTCCGAGAGGATGGAGGTAAGAGACCCACTCGTTTGACGAGCATCATCAAAATTCAAAGATCTGGAACATCTGATGTTGATTTTTAAGGGACCAGCTACACATAGCATAAATATAATACGAGTACCTATATCAGAGGAAGTCTGAAAGTAGCGCCAGTGACCGGCAAGTTAAGGAACAGAAGATTAGCATGGTTTGGGCACTTTCTGAGGAGGGATGAAAGGCATGTAACGAGATGAGTATTGAGTATGATTGAAGAAGGATATAGAAGAAGAAGAAGACTGAAAAAGGAATGGAAGGACTGTGTGAGTAATGATATGCGTGACAAAGGTGTGAATGTGGAGATGACGGCTGATGGAGGAGAGTGAAAGGAGGAAACATGTTGTGCCGACCCCACTTAGAGCGGGATAAGGGCAGGAGAATGATCATATACTTAGGTCTTATACTTTCAGAAAGTCGGTGCTATACGAAAAGACAGACAGACAAACTTGACGAATCCATAAGGGTTCAGTTATTTGCCATTTGGCTACGGAACCCTAAAAATATGTATGGTGGTTGTCTCATGTATTAGAACTAGTAAAAACTATACTTAACTAGTAGTACCGTGTGTCCTGCCCGGTGAGCTCGGGTGGAACCAGTTATGCGAGTCGGTCAGCCGTTATGAAACACCGGCGCACGCGCATGCTGTGCCTCGAGATAACTGCAATGAGGTCAACTGTGTTTTGGCTCACTTGAGGGTGCTAATTATGCATATAAATATAACCGAAGACATGCTAGCCTGGGCCACACAGCGCCATCTAGTGCATAACTACGCCGAAGCTTGTGCTATGGGTACCTACTCAACAAACTGATAAACTTACTTACTTATTTTTTTTTATGTAAACATATTTTACATAGGAAGCACTCAGACTGATACAAACAGAAATGTTCATGCACACAAATGCATGTACTGTGCGGGTATCGAACTCACGACCATTGTGACATAGGCAACATTCATTGCCACTGGAAACAAACTGGTCCTCGAGTTTAACTTCTTGTACAATTCTCTGATTGGAGCTCGACTGGTATGAAAGAGGAAAGGAAAAGTTCATATACCGCGTTAAAAATAATTTCTACAATGCTATACCTAATTAATTAGGTAAGTAACTTAACTTTAAAGTTAAAAATAGTTGACACTTAAAAATTGAATTAATGAGTATCCTCCACAGACTACTTACTTATAAAGTACTCGTATTTATGATAAACTTTTATGCAGAATTAAGGGAGGAATTTTGACATTTCTTAATTTTTTTATTAGAACCTTATTTTGTGTAGGCCGTAGTAGAAACTTTTTTAAATCATTTTCGAATACAATTTTCTAAAATTCCTGGCTGTATAAAGATATCTCAGGTCTTCGAAACGAAAAAAAGAAAAGTAAGTCGTGCGCATTTTGTTATTTTATATTACATTAATTTTATTGCGATGATGCCTACCTATACTTGTGTAAAACGTGAGTTAAACAGTAATTGAAAGGTAAGGACAATAAATATCGATTCCTTATATTTGGTAAGTGTTTTTAGTAATAAATAACAATAACGTACACAATTTACACAAACAATAGTATCTAGGTTCTATTAAATTTCATTTGTAACTTAGAAATAATCTCTGAAACATTTTATATGTATTTACATGAACGGCGGGGATTGATTTTAGTTAATTATGGAAAATATAAGAAAAAGAACAGAGAAGGTACCTATTATTAGAATCATAATTTTTGTAGACTAACGTAAGTCTCCAAAAATTATGATTCTGCTGTGCCAAAAAAATTAGATTGACCTCTGTGTTGGATCAGGGAAATAGGTAGGTACCAAAACGTAATTAAGTTACATAAATAATCCGTTAAGCTAGCTTTGTTGTTGAAACAAATGGCAGATTAAACGATCTAAATCAATAGAATTTGGGTGCAAAGTGACATTCATGTTTTAAGTATTACTTACATTCTTTCTTAGCTTATAATGGACAATGGATTATGTAGAATTCGCTACAATTCAATGTTTGCAGGACTCATGACGCAATGATGTTAAATAACAGCCTTGGCTACATCAGAGTTAAGTCATACCTAGCAGTTACCAAATGCTTATTGAATGCGAATAAGTAAGTAGTAGGGGTGTAAGAATGCACTGAAATCTGCATTTTGTCAACGCCCAGAGCTGCAACTTCGGATCAGACCTACTCCAAAATTTAAAATAACCCAAGACATGCCACGCTGGGGGCCACACAGCGCAATCTAGCCCCAAACTAAGCCGAAGCTCGTACTATGGGTACTAGACAACTGATAAACTTACTTAGATACATTTTTTTTTTTAAATAAATACCTACATATTATACATAGAAAACACCCAGACCAATACAAACAGACATGTTCATGCACACAAATGTTTGTAATGTGTGGGGATCGAACCCACGACCCTTGGCTCAGAAGGCAGAGGTCACTACCAATTGAGCCACCGAGCCAGTCAATCAGTATTTATTATTATTTTTAACGGGGTGGAGGGTTGACTACCTGAGATACAGGACTTGTCCTAGTTTGGGTGTCAGCCCACCATAATTTTGTCTTACTTAACCTACTTCCAAAATCTTTGTACATAGTTTTATTATGGAGAGGAATAAATGATTATGAATTATGAATTTTACACGTTTCTAATGCCCGACAAAGAGTTCCAGCCGTTCGCACTATGATGGTAGAGGCGGAACGCGCTGTGAGAGAGTCTTTGGCACTTGCCTTTCCATCAGGCGTAGGGAAGCCATTATGTCGAGCTACTATAAAAAAAAAAAAACTTGCACCATATATCGGTGCCTATTCGCCGTATTCTTGCTCGTCCGATGATAAAAGGGACGGGATATTCCCTTAGACGTCTTCTACGACATGGGATGAGGTGGGGTAGTCCTATTCTAAAATCGGAGACCACATGGATAGTGAGATCTTCATATGTGGTAAATGTATGTAGTACCTATATAGTAGTTGACCTCTGCCTTCTGAGCCAAGGGTCGTTCGATTCCCACTCGGGACAAACATTCGTGTGATGAACATTATTGTGTTTGTTCCGTGTCTGGGTTATTTAAATATAGACTCGTATTTGTGGTACCTTCGTTGTTCTGATACCCCATAACACAAGTGCTTAAGCTACTTACTTTGGAATCGGAGCAATGTATGATGTTGTGTGATATTTATATATTTTTGTATTTAGTATGGACTGGCCCGGTGGCTCAAGGATCCGGAATTCAAACCCCGATCCAGTTTTATTTTTAAACAATATAGGTATGTACGTGTGTACGCTGACGCTTTTATTTCACGCTTTTGACTGTAACACGTTCTACACCAAGGGTCGTGGGTTCAATCTCCACCCAGGAAAAACATTCGTGTGACAAAATTTTGTGTTTGTTCCATATCTGTTGTTTCCATATCTGTGTTTATATTTCTATTTTTAAGTGGGAGGTATATTATATTTGTGGTACCTTCGTTGTTCTGATACCCATAACGCAAGTGCTTTTTTAAGCTACTTACTTTGGGATCGGAGCAATGTACGATGTGGTGATATCTGATGGTGTCTGATGCCCCCCATTTCCCCACCTTGGCCCACATCTCGGGTCTCTGACACACTCACTGCGATCTAGTCCGTTGTGCAACGACTCACGCGCAGTATAAACACCCATTAGAATAATTATATGTTATTTTTGGTCAGCGGTTTGAAAGAGATTGGTTTGAATATGCATGAAATTACCTTGGCGCCAAGTTGTAAACAAAGTTTAAGTTAATGTAAAAAAAGCAACGAAAAATAATTTTGTTTAAACTAGCTGTGCCGAGATTATATTATGGATAGCACTATTAATTATTTAGGCTTAATTAATTTATAATAATACATTAACGTAAATACCTTTTAAATATCATACCTATTTATTTCGATCGAATCAATAGCCCATGTACTAAGGTTTTTAATAAGTCTTACCTTGTAACTTTAAAAATTACGACATTTCGATACAACTTTTTTCTTCGGCCTGCCCGTTAGATGGCATACCGTCGATCATCTCTAGGCTGATATCCAATCTGGTTTTATGTCAATTCTGGTTTTATCTGCATGCATCCAGTCTACATAACATACGTGGCCACTCATTTAAGTTTTTTTCACTATTGCCTTGAAGATTACCTGTGTCACGGGGAACAAGAAACCCGGGAAAGAATTTCCATAGCCGTTCGCACTAAGAAGTTAGAAGAACTTGCACCGTATAACGGTGCCTATTCGCCGTATCCCTGCTCGTCCGATGAAAGGGTCGGGAGTAATCAAATAAAATAATTCCGTCCAACACACAAGAATTTTCGCCTACATCTGCGTTATAGGCGAAAATTCTTGTGTGCTAATAACCCTAAAATAAGTTTTCTTTTTGTAGAGTCACTACCAGACTCATTTGGTAGTGACTCTACAAAAAAAAATAACTAAGTAAGTTTATCAGTTGTCTAGCACCCATCAAAGTCAAGTCAAAGTCAAAATAATCTTTATTTGTATAGGTTTTTATGAAAAACACTTACAAATCGTCGAAGCTACCACAATTCGGAAAGCAGCGTTCTACCGAGAAGATATCGGCAAGAAACTCGTGTAGTTGCTCTCACTAACTTCGACTTAGTTTGGGGCTAAATGGCTATGTGTGGCCCAGCGTGGCATGTCTTGGGTTATTATTTTATTAACTTGTATTGTCTGTCGGCAGAGCTACTCGTCCAACTGGGTGAACAACTTCAACCACACGCGGCTGCACCGCGGGCTGTGCGTCTCCCGCCGCTGCCGCCGCGACCCGCCGCACACCCAGCCGCTTGACTCCTGGTGAGCACCACACACTATTGTATTTGTATGCGGAATGTTGTAGGAGTCCATCATCTTTTCACGGTGCATCGTGCCGAATAACAAACTAGGCTCTGGCAACCATTACAATTGAAGGCGTAGCTAAATACCACAGGCCGTACCTGGGCAACAGCGTTACCGGAGCGAGGACCTGCGCCCTGCGATCGCCGCCTGCCCAGCTTGGCGATTATGGGCAAAACCTCCAGATGTTTGCCCAAAGTAGCGAACAAGAGAGGTATATAGAATACCGCAGTCAAATGACCTCCGGGTCGTGTCTTTAGCGGTGAGTAGGGTTTCCGGAGCTCGTGGGAGGGTCAGGATTGGGCCGGCATGGCGGTGGCAACTGACAGGTAACTGACCAGTTACATGCCCGTTGTCACAGCGACTTGGGCTTGTCTTTCGCTTTCCATCAGGCGTAGGGAAGCCGTTATGTCGAGCTACTATAAAAAAAAACTGAAATTAGTTCATAAACTTCCTGAATGGTCATAACATGATTCCCTGCCTCTACCAGGTTCGCATCATGCGTGAACGAGAGCACGATGTCCTCGTACAACCTGTCAGCGCGGCTGTACCAGCTGGACTACTGCGAGCGGGGCGGAGGCCCTCCTGCTAGCGAGGCCCCGCTGACGGGCAGCCAGCGCGCGCTGGCCGGCGTCTTCGCGGCGCTGCTGGCGCTCAGCGCGGTCAGCACCTGTCTGGACGTCACGCTGGCCGACCACGCCAAGAAGAGTGAGTAGCGCTTTGTGTTTTTTTTTTCTTTTTTATAAAAAGAGCGTTCAGGATGACCTCACTCCATATGATGGTAAGCGGTCGTGAGGTCCAAATGTTAGGTCGACAGGCACAATAGAGCATACCTACCGCGCCTGTCGCCCTTACCCTGCAGGCCCACTGAGATGCCGTTTCGCGTCCCGCCTAAAGAACCCAGGATTGTAAGACGAAGGAAACACATGAGCTGGAAGGGCATTCCATGATTTAATGGCACGGGGCAGGAACGAGGAACTGAACCTCTTGGTTCGTATGTATGTATGAACGAGAGCACAATGTCCTCGTACGACTATTGGGAGAAGTCCTCGTACCTTGACGGGCAGCTAGCCATGTTTGCGGCGCTGCTGGGAGCATGCCAAGAAGAGTACAATGACCGTAAACAAGCTACTACTGAAGCAAGGCGAGGTTTTTTATTTAGCTTGATATGGTCGATTTCTGTATCTCGACCTCGATTTTGAGATGTGGCTTTACATTCCTTAGTGTTGTTTATTCCTGCCATCTCAGCTCGTCCGGAAATTTAGCTGTCGAAGATAGTCAGGAGAGTGCTGGTCAATGTATTTTGTCTGGGATGCGGTCAAGCGGGAACATTACGTCCGTAATAAATAATAACAGACGTCGTTTATATGAACCAGAAACAACGTAGTGCCACGTACGCTTCCTTGGGGAACACCATATAATACATTCAGTAACGCAGTTTCCCTGTTTTTATAATCAATACAAGAGTGGCTGTTTCCTCTGCCTCCAGCCACGTCTGTATTGGTATTATCGCTGATGTGGGTTACTGTACCGGCCACCGGCCACGGTGCGGTTAGATAAGAACCGGTTCGATGCTCGGGCGCCTGATTGTGCAACACCCACGAGGCGAGCTGGTCGTTTTGCTCTGTCATTTGCGTTGAAGAATAGAAATGATAATATAACAGATGCTACTGAAAAAGTCAGTTTTGTTTCTTTGAGAGTTAGGGTTTTAGTGCGGCGGTGTGTTCAAACCACGAAGCAATTCGAACCAGGGTTCGTAAACCCAGATTACATTTACATATCTCGTTGAAAGAAGTCACGGTAATTGCTTATACCTACGTATATTTACTCCTTAAATGATATAAATAATAAAGTGAAGATATAGGTAGATTATTGTACACTTAGCTGTTAAAATTCAATGCTCTCATATTCTAGCGTTCTTCTTTTAATGTTGTCGACGATTCTCAACATTTATTTGAATGGTATTACGCTCTATAAGAAACTTACCTATTTGATAATGTACTTATTATTATGGCAGTGTGAACTTAACACTTAGTAACTTTACTATTCAAACATAGATTCGGAGGCCAAGATCCACTTTAGATCACTGAGCTGGTGGAGTCAGTTTTACTCGTATAATTAAAAGTTTAGGACGAATATTATAGGAATAAAGGTCACAATCTTTAAAGAATAATCAAAATTGGTTTTCCATTTCGGATATTAACTACCTAAGATAAATACACATACGAATTTACCCGTTTACCGGTACAGATAAATATGGAGAAACGAGAAATGATTATACTTTCATACAGTTAAGTAACGTCCGATTGCACAAATGATCTGCGGTAACCGTAACGAGTTCGCGATAATCGTTGTCATCAGACGTCAAGCGATTTGCGAATTTTACGCATTTCTGTCATGTTTTAGAGGTAGAGAAGTAATCAGAGCTTTAGCGGCCAAGCTATTTAGCTTAAAACAAGTTAAAACCATCACGGTAGCCGGCGGCTTGACTGTGCTCTGGCTTAACAGAGACTAGGTACGACCGGCGCGGACCTTTTAACATCAGATGGGCCTCTTGCCGTCTGACACCCAGGTCCCAGAGCAATAAAAGAAATCTTGTAGCAACATACGCAGGAGAAAGATCAGTCGCAGTACGGCTTCACAGTTCAGGCTGTCTTATCGTTATAAGCGATCTCTTCTAGACAACCTCTTCTTACAATCCTGGGTTCTTTATGCGGGCCGTGAAACGGTATCTCAGTGGGCCTTCAGGGTGAGGGCGACAAGCGCAATGGGTTTGTTCTATTATGCTTGTCGACTTAACTTTTGAACCTCAAGACCGCTTACCATCAGGTGGAGTGTGGTCATCCTGAAAGCTGTTCTTACAAAAAGAAACCTTTGGGTAGAGGATAGCATTATTCTAATTTTAGTATTTGCAAACTAAACAAGCAACTTTTACGTAACAACGAGGAATAAATTTAGCGGATAAACGGATAATTATAAACAATTTCAGCTTTCGTCATGTAGTCCAATGGTATTACACTTTGTAATTTGGCTGGATGGCCGAGATCCTTCAGTCATATCGATGTAAGGTATCATTAACACTGTTACCTATGCAGGAATGTACAATTGCAATTTACTTCATGCATTATTTCGGTGTTCGGTAGCTGAATGGTAACGCGCAAAATTAGAATGGATGCTATTTTAATGAGGAAATTAAAATAATTTTGTTATTTATTCCTAAAATACGCATCACCTTTCGTAATAGGGTAAAATCCTAGGGTAACCTAGGTATTTCCGTGTTTAGGCTAATAGCAGCATTGGAGCTTTAAACTAATCAGTTAAGTATGATCTTTTGGACTCGTAGATATTTATTGCACTATACAAATAAAACCTTTTTTTTGTAGTGCAATAAATATCTACAAATTACATTCAATTAAAATCTTTTGTTATACAATTTGGGCACCACGGAACCTTCTTAAAAGACGAGGCACACAACAAGATAGACGTAAGTTATGTTTATTAGATATAGTGTAAGCAAAAGAACTGTAAAGCTTCTTGTTGAAAATAAAATTTTTGTATTTTGTTTTTTTTTTTTGTATTTAGGTAATCTTATCACTAGCAGTGATCTCTTCCAGATAATCCTCATACTTACAGAGGAAATTTAAAGGAAACTTATAACACAATACACAAAATTGCAATGCAGCTATGTTGCTATGGATGACCCGATCCAATTTACTTACCAAATTTGGTTTCTTAAATGTGGGAACTGAATCTGCAACCTTTGGATCGCTTTAAAAGAACGTGTTGGATCTACAAAGCCGCAATGGGGTCGAATATAACAATTGATTCAAAAGCGAAAACTCTTGCGGTTGTCAATGTGAAATAGAAAGTGTGAAGATATTGTTATACCTACCTAAAACCTATCGACAAAAGAAATGGCTTAAACTCGACAAATTGTAATTCGTGCAAAATGATAACTTACACAACGCGAGTTTTTATTTGTTAAAAGCCTCTTCCTTAGATCGCCATCTAGCTTGAAAGAACTTCCCCAAGCTTTTGGATGGCGAGAGACCGAGATAAATGACGATGGCTTTCTTTATCCCCCAAGGCTGTCCACTAATCTTGTGCCTGATGCGGGATGCAGTTTTCCATATTGTTAGCATAGTAGGTATATCGTATATCGCGCAGAACCCTTTAGTGCGAGGTCTGGTACGCGCTTGGCCATTTTTACCGTGTTACCAGGGTTAAGGCGGCGCGTGCCAACGAACTCTAACCAGTCGTAATGTGAATTGTTTCGCTACAGTTCAACGGATTAACGAAGTCGGCCTACTTCATAGAGTTGGGGCTCTGTCCTCATACTTGGCAGTAGATATGCAGGTTGATAGTGGGGTTACCCGCCAGTGGAGTAGGACATTACTATGAGTGGTAGTGGTGTATAATTTAGTTTAGTATAGTATTCACAATATTTTAAAAAATAACGCAAGACCTATTATTAAAGTGTCCCGCGTGCTTGGATACTATAGTCGGTAGGTACATGCGAGGTCTTGCTGACCGCAATATAACCCAAGACATGCCACGCTGGGCCACAGCGCCATCTAGCCCCAAACTAAGCCGAAGTTTGTACTATGGGTACTAGACAACTGATAAACTTACCTAGATACATTTTTTTTTGTAAATAAATACATATTATAGTACATAGAAAACACCCAGACTAATACAAACAGACATGTTCATGCACACAAATGTTTGTAATGTGTGGGGATCGAACCCACGACCCTTGGCTTAGAAGGCAGAGGTCACTACCAATTTAGCCACCGAGCCAGTCATAAAGCGCAATGATAAAGCGATTCCCGTTACTCACACAGAATATATATTTTGCTATCGAGAAGAAGACGGTAATTCATAGGATTTACCTGTCGAAAGAGTATAAAATGGATCGACTAGGTATGCGGTTACTGGGTAAGAGGGTAGGGTAGGTACTGCCCGCTGCCGCACCTCCTCGCGCTTGTAGTCAGGTAAGAAAGCTATTACTTACCTACGCTGTGCTACTGTCTAGTAGGCACCTGTTGCTATGGCAACTTGTGGTCTTATAATGGTGACGTAATTTGGAATTAGTCACGTGCGTTTGGCCAGGCCCTGTTAGGCCTTAGACTGTTATATGATTTCCAGTTAAGTGCCGTACCTACGCCATCCATTCCTAGCTTCCGCGTCTTACAAGTTACTTATAGAACCTACCTACTAAACACCAATACCTACTAATGCAACATATTTAAGCCATAATTTTCTATTGGAAATGGTTACGTATTACGAAATACACTTGAGGGCATGGAAGATACGCGACTAATTAATGTGTTAATAAAATAATTTGTTTTTAGCTTCACTAAATGGTGATACCCTAGAAACTGGTAAGGTATAACTAGAAAATCTTAGTTTGAGGTAAGGCGCTTGTAGTGCGCGAATAATAAAATAAAATCACATAATTGTTAGGTTTAATAAAATTCAATACTATTATGACAGATATCAATCCAATTTATTAATAGCTAGTTTGTAGCCTGCGAATTCGCTCGCACGGGAGTCGGTTATGTACGGTACGGTTATCCTTTCTCGGCAGGGCCGTCTTTAACCTGTTGGAGGCCCTGGATATATTAGGATAATGGGGCCCCTATTGTCTTTGAAAGAACACTATTTCGTCGGCCCTGACAGGAACTAGGCACGTGAGCTGTGGGGCCCCATCGATCGCGGGGCCCTGGGCACTTGCCCATAGTGCCCACTGGGAAAGAGGGGTCTGTTTCTCGGATTCCAAACTGTCTTCATTCATATATAAAAATCTAAATCCTAAGTAGGTTCAACCTTTGAGCTACTAAGAGGTAACGGATAGATTTTTTTTATAGTGGCTCGACATAATGGCTTCCCTACGCCTATTGCTCTCGCATTTAAAATGGGTGATTATTTACTTATTATACCCCACTAATATGAGAAAATCTAAGCAAGGTTCATTGCTCGCAAGTACGAAACGCAACTCGACCCAAGCTAGCTCAGACCGCATCGCCGTTAGGTGTCCTAGGCCCGTTGGAAAGCCTATATTCTACTACTAGGAAATAACTTTCACAGAGCGCTAACGTAACTGATCAAACACTAGAATGTTGACTGATTTAAGTACCCAATAGTACTTACTATGGATTTATTTAAATCTTTTATTGCACAGATTCTTGTGTATCGAAAGGGATATAATGTATAGCATTAAATAAATGGCAGGCAGGTTGGCAGCCGCAGTAAGCAGATATTATTTGTAGAGGCAAACGCTGCTGTCCATTTCCCTCAGTTGTATTCTACGACACCCACGGATGAGAAGGGTTTTCTCATATTCTCTATCCGGACGGACTATTCTATGGATTTTTTTATGGATTACCTCATCTTCATTATTGCCACTTTGGGCAAACATCAGGAGGCTTTACCTACCCATAAACGCTGGGCAGGCGGGTTGGCGTTCATAGGGCGTAGCTTATCGCTCCGGTGACGCTGCTGCCCGTCATCAGCCTGTGGTATTTAGCCTTTAATCGTGATACGGTATCAGTTGGTTGTCAGAGCCTCATTGTTGTTCAGCAGGTTGCACCACGGGCAGGTGAGGATCGTCTGAAGCGAAAAGATAACCGGTCGGTACCTTACATCATCGGGATTACCGGAACCCCCTTTCCTACTTGCCCAAAGTGCCCACCGGGATCGCGATCCCATATCGATAGCCCCCCCTAAGATCAAATACAAAGTCCCTAGTTCCTGTCAGATCTAATAAAATAGTGTTGTGTCAAAGCCCCGTTATCCTAATATGTCCAGGGCCTCCAATACGTTAAAGACGGTCCGCTGACCCACCATACTCAGCGATGGTAGGCTCGAGCGGCGTCTCAGCCCAAATTACCGTTCGCGTAGCGGTTGGTCCCTCGGCGCTTGCGCAAGCCTCTGGCCTCGCCGGTGCGTTGACTCCGACACTGAACACCTTGACAGGGAAACGGAACTTGATTTAGATGGAAATCTAGTTGCTTTAATCCAAACTTTGACTGACGCGGTTTGGGTAATTAGTAGCTAGTGTAAAGAACGACCATCAGGCCTTATTTTTAAACAATAACACGTGTGATCTGTTCAACGCCTAGATAAGCGTTTAAGAGAGGTAGGGCATAGCGAATCTTCGCTCGTATTGAGCTGCCCGTCCGGGGAAGGACCTCCACCCTATAGAATACCGCAGCCAAATGACCTCCGGGTCGTGTTTCTGCTGGTGAGAAGGGTCTCCAGAGCTCGTGGGGGGTTAGGGTTGGGCCGGCATGGCAGTGGCAACTGACAGGTAACTAACCAGCTACATGCCAGTTGTCACAGCGACTTGGGCTTCTCTTTGGCTTTCCATCAGGCGTAGGGAAGCCATTATGTCGAGCTACTATAAAAGAAAATCGCTTTTTGTTTTGACAAAAACGCACACGTGTTCATGAATCTGGCCGTGTCGTTGTAGTTTAAGAGAGATAGGGCATAGCGAATCTTCGATCGAATTGAGCTGCCCCTCCGAGGAAGGACCTCCGCCCTATAGAATACCGCAGCTAAATGTAGAGGTCGTGTTTCTGCCGGCGAGTAGAGTTTCCGGAGTTAGGGTTGGGCCAGCATGGCGGTGGCAACTGACAGGTAACTGACCAGTTACTTGCTTCTCTTTCAGTTTTTGTCAGGTGCAACCCATTTACTAATAAAAATTCATTCAAGAAATCAGGACTTCTTACTCTTCGGGTTGTCGGCTGTTTAAGGTCTCAATCTGGAACAGGGTCCAACAAGAGTTGTTGCATCACAACTATTATTGTCTCTGCGGCGTATTTCGGTGTAATTAACTTTTGAATTTCATAAATATGCCTAGTAATTGTTGGTAATTACATGCGGTTAATTGCGTGACGTGTTTCATGGGTAATGTTGTAAAGTTGTGTCATACGCTCAGTTTGCTGTTTGCACAGTAAGAGAGGCCCAGTTTCTATCCCCAGTTGTGGCCCAGTATTGGGAGTAGTATTGATCTGCTAATTTGACACCTACTCACACCCGCCTCCCTATGACCTGAATCTTAACTAATATTATAAAGCTGAAGAGTTTGTTTGTTTGTTTGAACGCGCTAATCTCAGGAATTGCTGGTACGAATTGAAAAATTCTTTTTGTGTTGAATAGACCATTTATCGAGGAAGGGTTTAGGCTATATAACATCACGCTGCAACTATTAGGAGCAAAGAAATAATGGAAAATGTAAAAAAAAGGGGAAAAAATAACTATTCCACGCGGATGAAGTCGCGAGCACAGCTACTTATGAATAACCACCCCTCTCCTGTCTTTTCCTGCCGTTTTCGTTGGTAAGGTGAGGCAGATATACGGGTACCTACATGCTACAAGCACAGAAGATAATATGCGTTAAAACAAAATATCTTATGTAGGTATAAGTAACTTTCCTAAAATATGTATCGTATCCTTGCATCCTGCTCTAGCCGCATTGGCCTGAGGGTACCCACTCCAGTATCCATCTAGATGATTTCGATATGTTGCCTGCCACACTACGAGTATATTGCAAAATATCTAGTCTAGAAATCTTGTCATCGAAATGAATTTAAATTTAGTATAAGAAAGTACTGGAAACAATTATATAACATCCAGATACAGAACAATCATTGTCACGTTTGCATGACCTTGCCCCTCTCTTCAGAATAGCACACTTCCTCTACCTGAAGGTTGTCTGGAAGAGATCGCTTACTAGCGATAAGGACCGCCTAAATTGTACCACTATATAGTTGATTGTAATACCTTGTCTGTAATGTTTGTTTTTGTGCAATTAAGAATATCTATTCTATTCTATTGTCCTGGCTGAGATTCAATTAATGAAAACGCACGCAATAAGCCAACCAGCCACTCAAAAACTCGTTGGTAACTTAATTAGGTATATTATCTAATTTGGTCAATAATTTCCAAAGTTACGGTTTTGGTTACACAAGACAATCTAGGACGCTCAGACACCACAGTCCGATCTGACCGGAGCGTTGCACAAACAATTTGATAGACCAGATGTACGAATAGTAGACATGAAGAAACTACCTACCTACGTTCTATTTATTGGATGGAATTGATGAAACGCCTATTTATTAGGTGCGCATTACCTACTTTGTTATTAAACTAGCTGTGTCCGCGTGGAGTAGAATTTCATCCCCTTGGGAGAAGAATTGATTAAAATCCTTTCTTGCGGATGCTTACGTCATAATATCTACCTGCATACTAAATTTCAGCCCGGTCCGTCCAATGGTTTGAGCTGTGCGTTGATAGGCTATTGTAGGAACAGACTTTTCCCTACGAAAAGTGGAAGTACTTCCGCCGAGCTAGGTGATCGTGCTCGGGGACCGCGGTCCGATGGACCATCTTGGTTTTTGTATATATAGCGAGTCGTGATGAAAACTTCGTATGTGAGTTGTACGTCTTCCATACAATTTGTATGGAGCGATTTAATTCTCCATAGACCCGGATTTCACATCGCCATCTGTTGTTAGCTGGCGGAATTTGTACTGCATATCGTAGCGACGTGGAGGTTGTTGTAGCGGTGTGGAGATAGGTGTCGCTACGTGTCGCTACACTATCATGTCAGTCAGTGAGAGCCTTCCGCTCCCCCAACAGTCCGGTGATGATGACAAGGCCGGCCTGGCCATCATCGTAGTCATTTAGAAAAAAAAAACAGTCAGTCACTTTTGAGTTATACATAACTATATTTAGATTGGGTTATATGAATGAACGTCTTAGCAAAAGCTGTGCAGTGTGAAAGGTATTCTAGATGAAGATCTGATAGAAGATGATGGCTGTAAGCGGCCGGTGCCGCCTACTCTCCAGGCGCAGCGCTACTGAGCTGAGGGGTTGTGGCGAGTCCCAAACCCTCCACAGATAAGAGCTTGTAGCGGACCATCGTCAGGTCTATAGGATATCCTCGTTGGGAGGTCTCCAGGTGGTGGATGCGATAATGCATTCCAAAAAACCTCTATGCTTAGTTTAATTAAAGTCTTTGTTTAGTAGTGGAGATTACCGTCTGATGACAAAGACTGTTTGAAATTTTACGTTACTCAGTTATCGGTTCAACTTATCGCAGTCCACTGCTGGTCATAGGTCTCTCCAGCTATTCGCCACTTTGGTCAAACATCTGGAGGCTTCACCCATAACCGCCACGCCCGGCAGGCGGGTTGGCGATGGCAGGGCGTAGCGTCTGTCTGTGGTTTATTCATAAGCACCGCATTTTGAATGGACGTCAAGGCCTACGCATTTAATTGTGATGACTACTTGAAGCGTTGCCGCCTTGATTTATGCGCGACATCCATCGCTTTAGTGTCGACAGCCGACTTAACGAGATGTAACATGCATTTCATTTGGTAGCCAAAGTGCCGCACAGTCCATCAATCAGTTGAACAAAACATTCCTTACAAATTGTACTTACTTCTTACAATACAGGTATAGCTAATGAGTAATTTTGTAATGACTGCTGTACCTATTTATGAGAGAAGAAAATGGGATGCCTTTGTGAAATGTCTTCGTGTTTTCAATTAATAGTTCCTTGTATTTTTGATTAATAGTTCCTTGTCACTGTAGGCACACATTATTCTACTTGACTTTAGCAGTCCTCTAAATCTCTTACGCATCATCAGCCTGCAGACGAAAACTGCTGTAGGTACATTAAACGTCCCCTAATAATAATTTTCATTTGGTGGGATTTGCCTAGTCATAATGCTTGGCAGACAGGTCGGTGACCATACTCGTAGTCGGTTTTATTTGTACCCATTACATACATTGTGCTGGCCGTTTCCTGGTATTATTTTAGTCGTCTTTCACCATACACATGGGATGAAATGAGGTGGCCTCATTCAAAATCCGAAAACCACACGGCCTGTACCTGCCATGGATATACTATCATCAGGTCAACTTCAGGCCCCTTTAACAAGTGTTAACGGAATGAAACATCTGAGGTACCTAAATCAGGTTTCAAACGGGGCATGTTTTAACAGATTAAATAAAAATAGGTAGGAGGTTCTCAATTCGACTGTTTTTTTTGTTGTTGTTTGTTCCCACAAAGGGGTGAGAGCCTTCCGCTCCTCCAACAGTCCTTCATCGTAGTCATTTAGAAAAAAAAGAAGAAAAGAAACCTATCTCCGAGAATTGAGAACCGATTTGAAAAAATCTTTGTAACTTTCTATTTGGTCACCACCCCTTGTCACCATACTGAAGTCGGGTTTTTTTACTAACCAGGTATAAACTGGGCGCTGTCATGGTCGCTGGTGGGCTGCTGGCGCTCGCTGCAGGGCGCGCCGCGGGCCGCCGGCGCAGACCTGGCCGTGCTGGACGGGCTGCGCGTGCTGGGCATGCTGTGCTTCATCATCGAGCACGTGGCCTGGCTCAACACGCTCAGCTACGTCGCCAACCCGCGCCGCGTCGAGCAGGTGCGTCTCTTTCCTCTCATGCGTTGGTACCTATTTGTATCTACCTGGTTCATAGAAAGTATACCGCAGTACGTCAAGCTCTTTCTTCTTGAGGCAGCGGTATGGCTGTGACCCTGCTATTTCTGATGTCTATGGGCGGTTATTGTTTAACATCACACAAGCCGCCTTCGCAGTCCTCAGCTGGACTGGCTAAGCCTCTACATTGTTAGGCACTTTGGGCAAATACTTGGAAGCTTTTCCATAATTGCCACGCTGAGCAGTCGGGTAGGCGGTCGTAGGGCGTAGCTCCTCGCTCCGATGACGCTGCTGCCCGTCATCGGCCTGTGATATTTTGCTACGCCTTCAATCGTGATGGGTCTAGGCGGTTGCCAGAGCCTCGTTTGTTATTCAGCAGGATGCACCACGAGCAGGTGAGGGTGGCTTGGAGCAAAAAGAGGATAAAGAGGGTCGCTTAAATCCTTCTTATTCACGCTGTTTTTTGGAATATATGCCATCCAGGATAATGCGGACAGGATAAACCGTTTTCATCAGTCGTTAGGACCAGTAAGCGGGTTGCGATAGAAGATAGGAGATATTTCTAACGCAGTTGCCCAACATTCGCAGATGCGCAACGACTCGGACGTGATGCTGATGTCGAACAGCACGCTGATGGTGCAGGCCTTCTTCCTGATGTCCGCCTTCCTGCTGGCCAACAAGCTGCTGCAGCAGCGCCGCCGGCAGGAGCCGCTCGCGCCGCTCTCCACGCTCGTCGAGACCATACTCAACAGGATCGTCAGGTAAAACGATTTAGTTTCTATTTGTCTTTATATTTCATGTCTCTCACCAGCGGCGTAGCGTGGGTGTCGGCCGCCCGGGGCGGAAGACAATTTTGCCGCCCTTTTATTTTGAATCGTCAGTAATCAATGTTGCCGTTCTAAAAAATTAGAAGTCGCCAGATTAACCAACACCCCCCCCCCCCCCCCCCCCCCGTATGATATTTCGTGATTTTTTCATGGACCCCTCACCCCCTCTCGAGCCTCGCATGATTGATGTGATGATGATGACAAAGGACAGCACTTATCGTTGACAGGTTGACTATGACAGTATAACGTTACGGTGACACTGACAGCTACGTCTGGTTAGGTAATTTACTTTTGAGTTTGACGTCTCTCTCCTCTGGATAAGGTTGTTCATTTGTAAAGGTTGTGGCTCACAATAACCACCCTGATCCCACTCCGCAAAAAAAATGAATTAAGGGCTGTAAATATTGCTCAATAAAATATATTTTACAAAAGTCGCTAGAAGTAGTGGGATGTAAGGGAGCGTCCGGGATCTTTTCGCTCAAACCTTTACCTGCCCGTGGTGCATCCTGCCGAACAACAAACGAGGCGCTGGCAACCGACTGATGGCGGTATAACCATCATAATTGTTGAAGGCGTAGCTAAATACCACAGGCCGAAGACGGGCAGCAGCGTCATCGGAGCGAGAAGCTACGTGGCAGGTGAGAAACTACGTCCTGCGATCGCCAACCCGCCTGCCCAGCGTGGCGATTATGGGCGTATCCTCCAGATGTTTGCCCTGAGTGACAAGCAACTGGAGAGGCCTATGTCCAGCAGTAGACTGCAATAGGCTGGTGATAATGATGATGATGATGATGCTAGAAGTAGTAAAATATTTTTTTCTCGCTAAAACGATATTTTATCTCGCTAAACATATATAAAATCCGCTAGATCTAGCGATTGCGACTAAGTCGCTAGAACGGCAACACTGTCAGTAATTCTCGCTGTTGTTTTGTTAGTCTTAGGCAATCCAAGCATAAAATAAAATACGAACAATCCCCGCAAGTCGTTGACGGTGTTGGCAGCAGTCACTACAAAATATCATTCAAAGAAAAGGGGATTCCCCGAATCCGTTACAGAAAAATTCCATGCTCTTTTCAATCGGTCCGAATTTGTAGTTCCGTTAAAAATATGACATGGTTCAAATATTTTTATTATTTAAATTAGTATGGATAGATTATAGTTTGTGAAATTTTGCCGCCCCCTAAAAAGTGCCGCCCGGGGCGGGCCGCCCCCCCCGCACCCACTACGCTACGCCGCTGTCTCTCACTCGCTTCCTGCACAACTCGCAGTGAAACAGTGAACGTTACAGTCCCTAGAATAGATATAAATATCAAATATCAGACAACATTACATACATGCTTCGATCCCAAAGTAATGTCCAGCGTGGACGCTTGCAGGCTGATGGTGATAACATAACATAGCGTCACGTTTCTCCCAGAGTGGTAGGCAGAGACCACGTCCTTCCATTTGCTACGATCCTGGCACACAACTTTTGCTTCGTCCACATACATCAATGTCTTCATACATGCTCGTCGGTGGGATGTAAGGGAACGACCCATCACCTCTGGCAAACCGACTGGTGGCGGTATAACCATCACCATAAAAGGCGTAGCAAAATACCACAGGCCGATGACGGGCAGCAGCGTCACCGGAGCCAGAAGCTACGCCCGGCGATCGCGTTGCGCGATCGCCAACCCGCCTGCCCAGGGTGGCGATTATGGATATATCCTCCAGAAGTTTTCCTTAGGTGACGAACAACTGGAGAGGCCTATATCCAGCAGTGGACTGCAATAGGCTGATGATGATGATGATAGGATACTTTCCATTTGGAATAAAGAGATTTCCTCATGTTTCCCAGGATGAGTCCGTCGTACTTCATCGTGCTGTGGTACGCGGCGAGCTGGTGGGCGCGCGGCGGCGCGGGGCCCACGTGGGCGCCGCTGGTGGGCGCCGAGAGCGCCGCCTGCGCGCGCAAGTGGTGGACGCACCTGCTGTACCTCAACAACCTGCTGTACCCCGACGACAAGTGCCTGGTGCAGTCCTGGTGAGTCTGTGCACAACACGCCGCGCGAGTGGCGGACGCACTGCTGTACCCCGACGACAAGTGCCTGGTGCAGTCCTGGTGAGTCTGTGCACAACACGCCGCGCGAGTGGCGGACGCACTGCTGTACCTAACAACCTGCTGTACCCCGACGACAAGTGCCTGGTGCAGTCCTGGTGAGTCTGTGCACAACACGCCGCGCGAGTGGCGGACGCACTGCTGTACCCCGACGACAAGTGCCTGGTGCAGTCCTGGTGAGTCTGTGCACAACACGCCGCGCGAGTGGCGGACGCACTGCTGTACCTAACAACCTGCTGTACCCCGACGACAAGTGCCTGGTGCAGTCCTGGTGAGTCTGTGCACAACACGCCGCGCGAGTGGCGGACGCACTGCTGTACCTAACAACCTGCTGTACCCCGACGACAAGTGCCTGGTGCAGTCCTGGTGAGTCTGTGCACAACACGCCGCGCGAGTGGCGGACGCACTGCTGTACCTAACAACCTGCTGTACCCCGACGACAAGTGCCTGGTGCAGTCCTGGTGAGTCTGTCTGTGCACAACACGCCGCGCGAGTGGCGGACGCTCTGCTGTACCTAACAACCTGCTGTACCCCGACGACAAGTGCCGGGTGCAGTCCTGGTGAGTCTGTCTGTGCACAACACGCCGCGCGAGTGGCGGACGCCCTGCTGTACCTAACAACCTGCTGTACCCCGACGACAAGTGCCTGGTGCAGTCCTGGTGAGTGGCTTGTGGTGACAGGATTGGCTAGCCTAGGCCCCGCGTTACTGGTTCTAGCTGTTTCCAGGGTGCGCCGCGAGGAGTCCTTTCATGCACCTCTTGAGCAAATCTTTGGATGGTGAGAACTATCGTCGGCCGAATGTTTGCCTCCTGGTCGAGAGGAGTACTGGCCGGTGTGGAGCTACGAAATCTCAAATAACTGACTTCGTTTCGGAATCGGCCGGTAAACGTGGGGACGATTAATATTTATTTATTTAAACTTTATTGCACAAAATGGTACAAAAGGCGAACTTAATGCTAGGAGCACCAGTTAACCTTTAGGTCATGCAGAGAACAGATTTAGGTGCGGTTAGTGTTATACATTCGTAAAAAATACTATGATAAAACAACCCATGTATTTTTTTTATTTTATCAAAAACTCACTTTTGTTTATACACTGGGGGACCGGGTGTTGTTTCGAGTAAAACATTCAAGTTTTTTGTACAACAAAATGTATAAAATCCATAGTATGCAGGTGTTGTTTATAGCTTTAGGTACACCAAATACTTAATTAAGTCAAAGGTTAACAATCCGCACAATACAAACATTTATGTTACATGCAAAAATAACAATAAGTGTGACCTGTCACTTACATTGGTACCTCGGAACACAATGGCTCGTGCGCACACACGATAAACTTACATCTATTCTATTCTGATAAACAAATAAATATTCAAGGAAAATCAAACTTATTGCAGCAAATGCATCACGTGCATACTTACACACGGGCATGTATTCAAGTGCAATTTTCGATAATGCAAAAAGCAGTAATAATTTTTAGGGTTCCGCATACAAAGGGTAAAAACGGGACCCTATCTATAACTAGGACTCCGCTCTCCGGCCGTCTCTCATCAGCCTGTACCTCAAGTATTACCGCTATAACCACATAGATATTCTAAAAATCTATCTACTAAAAACAAAAAATTTTAAGTGAGGCTGCCATACAACACTTAGCGATTTATTTATGTCTCATAACCTTTAGTCCAAAAGAGAATGCCGGGTTCGATTTCCAGGTCGGAATAATATTAGGCTGAGTTTTTCTATTCTTAAGACCCAGAAGGTGGCTTGCACCCTCATGCATGTTGCAGTTATTGAATTCTCTTCAACTGACCTATTGACCCGATGACTCATTTGGTAGCAGCAGGCAGAGGCTGAGCCGTCGTGGTTCGATCCCCGCACAGTACCTACCTACCTACAAGCATTTGTGCGTATGAACATGCCTTTGTATTGGTCTGGTTTGTATTGGTCTGGGTGTTTACTATGTATAATATGTATTTGTTTACAAAAAAAGTATCAGTTTCAGTTATCAGTTGTCTAGCGCCCATAGTAGCTTGGGTTTAGTTAGTGGCTAGATGGCGATGTGTGGCCCAGCGTGGCATGTCTTGGATTATTTACTTATTGTTATTATTATATTGACCCTATAAGTTTCCGCCTCCGAGAGCCTATGAGTGAAAAAACAGAGACTGCAACACGCACATACCTATTTGTGCCGAATAATATTTACTATTTACTACTCGGCTCGGCAACAACGCAACGATTTGAGTTTCTTTTCCTTCCTTTGCTTTCCAACAGGCCATGAGAAGCTATGCTACATTGCATTACCTACCTACTTAAAAAACCCACGCGGGCCGCCTTACAAATATGTTGAGAACATCTGCCTTTATAAACCACCTTCGTCGTTCATAGGTTGCCTATCATTCGAAGGTAATAAATAGTTTCACATACTTAATTCACAGCTATTCTCCTCCCAACACTCATCGCACCAAAATGTTCACTATCAATTCGTTTCGTTTATTTTTCGTATACTTTACTTACATCATACCATGCTGTTTTGGACTAATATGTTTCGGGTTTTACATCTGCCCGCTGTACACGACGTATTTTGTGTGGGCGCTTGTGGGAACGATAATGGCGGGGGGCCTGTATGAGAAGAATACGATCCGCATATGCAAGACCAAGAAGAGCCTGGCGGGGCAGACGGTGCTGGTGACGGGCGGCTCGGCCGGGATCGGCCTGGAGGTCGCCCAGGACGTGGCGCACCGCGGCGCGAGGGTCATCATCGCCTGCCCCTTCGAGGAGGAGGGACTCAGCGCCGCGAAACGCATCAGGACCAGCTCCAGCAACGACAAAGTCTTCTTCAAGATCCTGGACCTCGCTTCCCTCAAATCTGTGCGCCAGTTCGCCTCGGAGATACTGAAGGAGGAACAAAGGCTTGATATTCTGATCAACAACGCCGGCGCCTCCCGGTACAGGCGGCTGATCACGGACGACGGCCTCCACGAGCTGATGCAGGTCAACTACTTCGGCACGTTCCTGCTGACGCTGCTGCTGCTGCCGCTGCTCAGGAGGACGGCCAGCAAGCCGGAGCCGTGCAGGATCATCAACACAGCCTCCACCCTGCACCGGCTCGGGAAAGTGGACTACGGGAGCTGGACCAGCGGCGAGTACATGTCGGGGGAGGTGATGTACCACGACAGCAAGATGTGCCTGGTCCTGTTCAGCCGCCAGCTCAGCGAGATGCTGAAGAACTCCAACATAGTCGTGAACGTGGCGGACCCCGGCGTGGCTGGGACCGGCATCTTTTACAATTCGCTGATGAGTGCGATTTTGACTGTTTTGTTCAAGAACGCGTGGGAGGGCGCGCAGACGACCCTCCACTGCGCGCTGACCTCACAAGCCGGAGAGGTCACCGGAGAATATTTCAAGAACTGTGAGGTCACGTCGTTGGTAACTAAATTTAATGATGAAAAGATCTTATGCCGCTTTTGGGAGGAATCGGCGAGGGTCGTTAAATTAAGTGAGAAAGAATGGAATTATTAAGATACACAGTATGATGAAGTAATTTATTAAATAATTAAATAATAGGATAAGATAGACACATCTGGTTGGTTTATTCCAATAATCCCCACTGCCAAATCCCCACCATTTCATCATTGCATTATTACTTTTTTCCAGAAATCCTCACTAGTTAAATAAATTCCTCTTAATGGGGGTTTTTTAAAACTTAGAAAGTTTTAGAAAGGGTAGTAGAAAGTTCACCAAAGGCTCTGGTAGTTCTAAAACAGGATCTGAATATCGGATTACTACACTCTTGTGTGCGGCCCGTTTGATGCTCGATCGAGGCCAATTCGATGGATTCTTATATAACTTAATGTTGGGCCGGCAATTTGACAAACTGCCGCCACCAAATGCACACGAGATAGAAATTCATATGTAGGTACAAATAATAAAACGTTAAAGACCCACGACCACGACCCAATCTTCGTCTATCTACACTACTAATATCATATAGAGTAGGTATGTATGAGTGCGTAATGAACATACTTAAGAATTACTAGGTAGGTACTAAGATATTGTGCCGTGAAGAATTGTTTATCTGATTTACCAGAGGACAGAGAAAGGGCAGGTCGCTGCGCTATAACACCTCATCATCATCATCAGCCTATCGCAGCGAGCCCACTAGACATGGGTATCTCCAGTTGTTCGCCACTTTGGGAAAACATCTGGAGGGTTTATCCATAATCGCCACTCTGGGCAGGCGGTTTTCAAACACTGCTGCCTGTCATCGGCCTATGGTATTTAGCTACACCTTCAATTGTGATTGTGATGATTATGCCGCCACCAGTCAGTTGCTGGCGTCTCGTTTGTTATTCGGCAGGATGCACCACGGGCAGGTGAGGTTGGCTTGGAGCGAAAAGATAGGTCGCTCCCTTACATCCCAACATTTTATAATACTTTTTAAGCGAACCCGTAATGAAACATATTGTGACCCCTGGTGTATGCCGGCCAGGTACCTGGCGGCGGACATGCAACTGTACATCTGCGCGCTGTTGCTGACGCTGGCGCTGTGGCGGCTGCGGCGCGCGGCGCTGGCGCTGCTGGGCGCGCTGCTGCTGGCCGCGGTGCTGCTGCTGTTCGCGCTCAGCCTGCGCTGGGCGCTGGTGCCCACCTTCGTGCTGCACCGGCCTGAGTGAGTCGCCCGCATGGTAGCGAGCGTTACTTGACAGGATCGAACCTGAAATCTTCTTAGCGTGTCGAAAATAATTTACACAAATTCTGACACATTCAGTCACAAAAATCGCATCTTCTGTGACGCTCTAATACCTCACCCCATGTGCAAGACAAAAGCCACGCAGAGCAAGTCGTAAGGTTTAAGGTGCGCGGCAATCAAATCCATATCGAAGCCACACTTAAGACCTTTCAACTCAATCATTTTGAAAATTTATAAATACACGGAATACTTAATCGTACAAGAATAAGTACGAGTTTAATTTCAAGTTCCATGATAATACTAACACTGCACGTTGCATGTTGCGTCTTGCGTGCAGCGTGTCGATCGACGCACTCGTTTGCTAGAGAGCTGTATCTGCATCATTGTGTGCGTTTTATACAGAAGCTGTTCGTTAGAACCAAAATCAGAATTTAATCAGCACCGTAAATCCGCAAAACCGTGATGTGTGGCGGGCGGCGTGTTAATAGCCTCCGTTCGCTTGCAGGCTGGTGCGCACGATGTACCAGGGCGACCTGTCGTTCAACCTGCTGTACCAGTCGCCGCTGGGCAACGCGCCGGGCACGCTGGCAGGGCTGCTGCTGGCGCACCTGCACCACGCGCTGCTGGACGCCAACGTGCGCCTCGCCGACTACAGGGTACGCGCCTCACCGCTCACGTAGCTGCCGCTGCCCCCGCTGTACAGTCGCCGCTGCCAACGCTCCGAGGACGCTGAAGCAGCATCAGCTGAGCAAATTCCGATTGACTTTATTGTAATCCGTTATGTTGGTGTTTTTTATGTCATCATCATTAGCCTATTGCAGTTCACTGCCGGACATCGGCCACTTCAGTTGCACGCCACTTAGAAATGAAATCAAACATCTGGAGGATATACCTACCTACCCATAATCGCCACGCTGGGCAGGCGGATTGGCGATCGCAGGGCGTAGCTTCTCGCTCCGGTGACGCCGCTGCCCGTATCAAATCAAATCGTTTATTGCCTTTCATGAATGTTTACAAGGTGTGAATTACAATTATTCCAGTACATCATGTTGTCCAATTGGGCATAGCCTATCGGTCTGTGGTATTTAGCTACGCCTTTAATTGTGATGGTTATTCGGCAAGATGCACCACTGGCAGGTGAGGCTTGAAGCGTCTTAGAACCTTTTTTTATGTGACCTTGTTAGACAATTGTTATTATTGTTACCGCAGATGTTCCGGTGGGCGGCGTGGTGGGCGCCGTGGCTGGCGCTGGGCTGGGTGGGCGCGTCGCCGCGCGCTGTGGCGTGGGGCGCGGCGGCGGCGGCGGCGCTGGCGGCGGCCGAGCGCGCCGTGTTCGCGCTGCTCGTGGCCGTGGCGCTGCTCGGCGCCATGCACGGCGTGCAATGTGAGTGACACTCGACTAACATAGCTTTACAGATTTATTAAATAACCCAAGACATGTCACACTGGGTCGTCTAGCCCCACACTACTAAACTTGTACTATGGTAGATACTAGACAAATGGGAAAAACTTACTGACGATGCTTTTTTATAGTAAATAAATACATTATTATACATAGAAAACACGAAGACCAATAGAAACAGACATGTTCGAAGTGATCTTCGCAAGCTCGCTCCGCTTCAATGGACAAGCAGCTTTAAGCTTGTAGCGACATCTATATGCATAACGCTACAATATACAAGAACTATATAATTCCGCTTGCTAACAGCAGATGGCAATGTACCTATCTTCCGCGGCGAGCAATCTCCATACCTACCTACATCCTTCATCTCCATACTACATTTGCTCCATACAAGTTCTATGGAAGACCTGCAACGCGCATACGAAGTTTTCACCGAATGGTCCATTGGACCGCGCTAAGCACGATACCTGCTCGGCGGTAGTACTTTTACTTTTCGTAGGGACAAGTCTGTTTGTAGACAGTGAATGATAGGTGTCGGTCGTGTGTAGCGCCGGTGCGGCGCGTGCTGTCGTGGCGCGGCTGGGCGGTGCCGGCGCGGCTGTCGTTCGGCGCGCTGCTGCTGCACATGCTCATCAACAAGTCGCTGGTGGCCTCGCGCTGGGCGCCCGCGCAGCTCGACCGGACCACCGCCGTGAGTGCACACCCATCACCTACCTACAGACATTGTCATGCAGACTTGGACATATAATCGATGTGTTGTGATTACGGTTTGCAAGAGAGTGGCCTATCTATCATCATTTAGCTAGGTACCTATCATCTTTAATACATTACAATGCCCGAAAAGGGCGACTAAGGTTTAAAGAACCTATGACTTATTAAGACCAAAATGTATCAGTCAGTCTGTAATAACGAATTTAAATTTGATAGCTCCAAGCCAACCTCACCTGCCCGTGGTGCATCCTGAACGAGACGCTGGCAACCGACTGGTGGCGGTATAACAATCACAATTGAAGGCGTAGGTAGCTAAATACCACAGGCCCGGGCAGCACCGGAGCGAGAAGCTACGCCCTGCGATCGCCAACCCACCGGCACAGCGTGCGATTGTGGGTATTCCTCCAGGTGTTTCCCTTAAGTGGCGATCAACTGGAGAGGCCTATCCAGCTGTCAATAGGCTGATGATGATGATGTTGGGATTACCCACTATCGATAGTTGATGTCATATCAATAGTGTCGTAGCCTATCGGTAGCTCGGTACCAAGCAATACTATCGATAATAGATATTGTTTGTCACGAAAAATAAACTATCGTATCTCATAAATAAACTACAAGCTACTATCGATAGGTAGGTAGGTAGCTCCTAAATAAACACCGATCGATAGTCCAGAATAATCGCTACTACTATCGATAGCTATAGTATTTCTTTCATGCGATAGTATTGTTTGGTGCCGAGCTGTCGATAGGGTTGTAGGTATTATTTAGATTAAAACTATCGACAGTTCGCCAACAGTAGTTGTGATTTTCAATAAGTAATAGGTAAATATAGCCATTTCTCATATCCACTGTCGCTCGTCAGATCCTGGAGTGGTTCGGCGTGGCGCTGGCGTCGTACCTGGCGGCGCTGCCGCTGGCGCTGCTCGTGGAGCTGCCGGGCCAGCGCCTGCACCGCGCGCTGCGCACGCGCACGCGCCAGCCGCCCGCCTCCGCCAAGGCCGCCACGTGACCGCCCACCACGCGCCTGGCTACCTTTGGATGTTGGGCCCAGCGGCGTAACCAGTGCTGCCGGTCGATAGTTGACGTCATTCATATCAATCTCAGCATCGATATATCATCGATATCAAGCAATGGGCTTGTTGCCCTAAAAAATGTAATTAGTCCCGTCTTTTAGCTATTCACAAAATAAAAGACACGTATTTTTTAATTTGTAAATTAGACTAAAATTTACAAAGTTATAGTAGAAAGTAGAGGATCCCGACCTTCACCCGGACTTTATTGGATGAAACTTATTTTATATGTAAATAAATAAATAAATATAATGCATATGGGTGGCCGATCAAATTTTGGTCCAGGGTATGCGGGATCTTAGACCATTATAGCCCGTTGAAATTACGCGTGATGTCACGCAGTCTGGCATTTTTACGGGACGGAGTAACGCTCCTAACTTTTGATGCCTTGTATCTTTGCTACTTTTTATTTGAATGAAAAAAGGAAAAATACGTGGCCAATACATTTTTATGATCTAAAATACGGACTAAATATAACGTAATTATTTTGACCCCCAAAACATCCCTATACTATCGATAGTATTGTTCGCCACGAATAATAAACTACAGATAGGTCAGAAATTAATATCTCTATGGATAGTCTTAAACAACCGATAGTATCGATAATTCATATTCCATGACCAACCGATTACTACTACCGATAGTATCTATTGCTTTCATGCGATAGTGTTGTTTGTTTCTGAACTATCTATTAAATATATTTTAAATTAAAACTACCGCTAATTCTGCAATCGATAGTTCTCGAATACTAGGCATAACAAACCTAATTCAAGGCCCGTGGCAAATTTATCGGATTTTTAACAATGTGTAGCTAATAACTAATAAATGTTGGAAGTTTAGAATATCTACTATCGATAATATTAGATTGCTTTCATGCGAGAGTATTGTTTGGTTCCGAGGGTCTTATTCAGATGAAATCTTTGTTAGATCGGTATTTCGGCAATGATAATAGCTACCGTGTACCTAGATTGACGAATCACGCGCGCGGTAGCGTTCTACATTGCGTGACTGACGCGTCTTGCGTCGTGACGTGCGACTGTAGCGTTTACCTTGATCTAAATAAAACCTACTACGGTTTACCAACCCGCCTGCCAAGTATAACTAAGGCAAATTCTTTCAAATGGTCCAAATGGATTAGTCATTAGGGGAGGCTTATGTCCAACAGTGGGCGTCTACAGGCTGATAATGATGACTCTGCAATAGTCACCATATTGCCGGGCCGTACGATTTCCCTTGACATGAACATTGGTCTATAATAAGTCAAAAACGTGTTCACAATCTGAACTCAGCTTTAATTCTAACTTAGTTTCACGTTAATTTATAAATGCAACTTTAGATATTGCCTTGTTTAGTATTAATAACGCTCTAGAATTTAAGGAACAAGATTTTGGCAATGATTTTGTAAACATTTTGCGTCATCGAAAATGTTGTTACAAAATTTTAGTTTGATACAAGCGGGACTATGAATTAGGCCAACCAATATCAAGATTTATTTTGTACAAATATTTGTAATGTTCAAAGATATTATGGATCCAATTATTTCTATGAATGTTTGAATACAAGTTGAATTTCACAAAGGATAATGATGAGATTGGTATTGTAAAATATTTCAAAACTTGGCATTTATTCTCCCATCAGTGTGCAGGAAGCAACAATGTAAATATAACTAGGCATTTTCAGCACAGGAAGGGAGAATTTATGAACAAGATATCACTGAGGGAAGATAAGTTTTCATAGAATAATTTTCAATTCTTGCCAACTTTATGGAGTTTGTTTTTACCAATCAAGTATGGCTGCTTTTATGATATTACCGCCTTCATATTTGGGCAGCCTTATTGATTCGTTACAAAATTCCCACACATTCTTACTACCCTAATTAAAAAACACATCTTTTTACCTATACTCAGCTAAATTAGAACTTAGCAGTACAGTAATCAAACCTATACTTTAATGTTCTCTCTATTATTTAGTACCTAAGTGAAATCTGTAATTTCATGCAAAGGCAATGGTAAAATGTAGCGAATATGTATTGTCAATGTGATAGAATACTTTAGGCTAAGCATCATCACGGTGGAAAAGGTCTAGAGTTAGCGTTAAGTGCCCATGGTTACGAAATATATGTTTTCAAGATGTAATAAAATTTGTTTCAATTGGTATTATTGTACAATACATATCAATTTAGACCCTGCATCCTACCTTGTTATGGGTCAGCACTACTACTAATTGGCTGCAGCATCTTTTCAAATGATTGTTGCAGTGCCTCATTAAAGTTTAATGTAGCATGCTGCTGGGTCAGCCCAGACAGAGAGGATTATTATAACCCTTGTGGGGTTTCACATAAACCCCAAAAGGTGTAAACTTATAAAAATCCTCAAGCTGCACTCCTCTCCATCTGTGCTGACCCCATGACATAAGGTTTGATATCCAACAAGAAAGAAAGCACAATCACTTACAAGTTCAACCAATGTTGGGCTTTATTGGGCTCATTCACACATTCACAATATCACAAGATAGAACTTACAGTAAATACCAGTTGAATTCATACTGTACACCTTATAATAATTTTTGGATAGGCTTGAAGATCACATTACAGGCCTTAACACATTGTAACACTGGGTGCATCATGAAAAAGTACTGTGGCTACTACATACACAATTCCTTAACTACCTATCTCAGAAAAACACATTCATAAACACAAACCTAGATACAACAGTAGTTTTACTGTTATTCAATTGTGGGTAGTTGTTGTAATTAAAAGTATCACAACAATAACTACTTTTGCATGTTTCTCATGTACAATAATGTTGTATGCCCTGGCATATTAAAAATTATATTACTTCTTGAATCAGTTCTCTAGCTTTTAACTACACATAGTAGAAAGACTGCTATATGTTTTAAGAACTGATACAATGCCTTTATAAGTAGATAAAACTTGTATGGTAAAAATTATACCCACATTTTGAGACCTTACCTAATAATGGAACCGTTTGAAAAGACTTAAGTTTTGCACAACTGTATAACAGTTTCTGATAGAAAGTGTTCCAAATGTTTATTCTTAAACTAGAATATGTTATGTTAACGTCTCGAGGGCCCGGAGCCCCCCTGCCAGCCGCCGCGGTGCCCTCCGCCTCTGCCCCCTGCTCTTCCTCGGCCCGCAGCTGAAAATATAACAAGGAATGCATTATACAAATCTGATAGTAACACTGCCAAATTTAATAGTTAATTTTCACAGTAGTACAAGGGTCTCTAATCGCCTGATGGGAACCGAAAGAATGGCCCATGTTCCTGGGGCAACGAACGAATCACCAAATCAGTTAGTAACAACAGATAAGTTGTCATAGCAATGCTGCCCTAGGATTTTGCTGGTTATACCAACAAACCGATCCCAAACACCACCATGGTCACTTTATAAATGTTTTGGCAAGTGTGTGGTTGTCCCCAACCAAGAGGGTAAAGCCGCACACAGTGGTTGCTGTACACACACACAATCACAACATCAACTTCCTTCATTTAAAACTTATATAACACCCCATCGTTTTGGCATTGGGTGTTAAAAATGAACAATGGATGATATGATTTATAGATACCTAGATAAATACACTATGTTGGTAGTGTTTTTTTAATTTTTACGTGCATTGTTTGTAAACAGAGGAACCTTTGGACGATAGACGTGTCTGTTTTTGTACACCAAAAAACAATCAAATTACTAGCAATGGACAGAAAATTACCTTGAGCTCGTAAAATAGCACTTTTACCGCGTCCAGCGGTTGGTTTATTCCCTTGTCGTTTAAACATTGGCGCGTTTTTCAACATGTCCGGTAATATCAGAAACCTGATCTTGGAGCCGCGGATGTACACGTTCTCGAGCTGTGTGAGGTGACCGTCCCTGAAAGTGCACGTCACCATCTGCATTTGGCAATTCATGTTATCCTCAGCTTCAACTAGTTTGCCCCGGTAAACTTCACCGGTGTTCAATTCACAGGTCACTACATGGCCTTCTGCCTCGTGAAGTACTTTAATAGGCACACCGATAGACATATTGGATGAAGGTTTAACACGAACTTGATCGAAAGACTACAAAGGGCTTACAAAACCCGTGATGTTTTTAGATTTTTTACGCGTCGAATCGAAAAAGATTTAGCACAACAACAATGGACGTTTGACAGAAAGTTTGATTGAGTTGACAAGTCTATCTAGTTTATGACCAATTTGAAGCAATCAAGGACATCGCAAACTATACCATCCCAAAGTGTTAATTTGCTCATGTCTTAGGAAGTACATAAACATGAAATATTATTGAAAACAACACACAAAATTATATTTTTTTTATTAAAATTTATAAACAGGTATGTCTCTTCACTTTAAAATAACTACTGACTGACATGACGCTCACAAACCACAATTAATTTGTTTTTACACTAGATGGGTACAATTACACCTACGTAAAATTATTACAGTTAACGTTTCACTGTTATATTTCTATTATGTAGATAAAGTAGTAACTAAAAATTTAACTTATTACTATGTGCATGAACATGCACACGGAATATTAAACACAAGAGGAAAGGGCATAATCTAGTCAGTTCATAGAAAACTGCTGTCGCCAAACTCACACAATAACATTATACGCACACATAAAATTAACCAATCATAACTATAATAATTTCTTGAAATCACAAAGATGTAACCGCTACTAACAATAACATAAAAACTACCATAATGCATTTGAGATAAAGAAGAATTTAGAAATTACACTTTGAGGGTTTTACGGCATATCATCGAAGTGCTTTTGGCCTGCTTTGACTAGTTAGTTCACCTACTGAACGCTAGATGACACTCTTAAAAGTTGTACGCTGTTTAACACCTTACGACAATCAGCGTAAGGTTTTAATTTATACGCATGCACTTGCTTTTTTTCTAGAATGTTTATCATGACATTTATTATCGTCGCTACTCAAATAGGGATGGGATTTATACGAATATTATTGGTGATGAAAAATCGATTACTTCTAAAATAATTAATTAATATTAGAATAGATATACATTAACATTTAAATACACTGACAGAAGTTTCACATTTAATGTATATGTTACGGGTAGTGCTGGAGGTTGGAGTGAACCTAGGTTTGCCCGGGTTTACTTGGGATTACCCAAGCTACTTGGGTAAAGTCCGAATACAAGGTAAAATAAATTCGTAGTTTACCCATGCTCACCTAGGTCTACCCAACTACTGGCTGGGTAAACTTAGGTGTTGCCTAATTTTCTTTCTTATTTAATGAAATAGGGTTCACTACTAACGGTTCATCTGATGGTAAATGATAACCGCCGCTCATATACATCTGCAACGTCAGGAATTTCGAATCATGTCACAGAAGTTTATCTTGCTCAAATAAATAATTTCAATTTTAATAACAAAGACCGCTATTAGTTTTTGCTATTAAAGCTATTATTAAGTTTATGCTCACTAAATGTTGTTTTAGATGTTTAAAATGCCCTTGAAGTTTCATTTCACTAACCCACTTGGCTCCCGGAGCCACGCACAAGTGCGTGCTCCCTACAGGGAATTAGCCGTCGGGTAGCAGCCATCCTCTACTACCCGCCGTTGCCCGGGGTACGCCGGGCCGTCTGCAAGCAGACGACCACGCGTGGAGGCTTCCCTTGTTATACCCCAGCTTGGGTAATACTAGGTCAGCCCGGGTGAGCCTGGATTTGCTCCACCTTCTGGCGTTACCCGTAACATATATATAAATATTATTTGTGTTAACAGATCTAAAGAACCCTATAATAATAGAAATTATTATTGGGTTTTTTAGATCATAAGGCCTACTTACACGACAAGAAGTATTGACTAGATCTACAAATGTATTATCTACGAGCCGTTTTCTGCTTAAAAAGCTAGCAGCTCCTATAATCAATTATATGACGTTCAACGAGCTTTGAATGGAATAGAAAAATCCTGTCATTTTATGACATTGAAAAAAGTATTTAATGTAATTTTTCCTTAAATTCCGTAACAGTCTGAAATGGGTATTCTATGATCATCTAGGGAGCTACACCGAACCATATTTTTAAAAAGAAAACAGCTCTTTGTAGGGAACTTCATAAAATAAAACTCATTTAAAATAAATAAAATAGTTGATTTCTGCAAATAGATTCACTAGTAATACTTTTGCACGTCAAACTTTTCCTACCAGCACTTCGACGTGTAGCCTGCCGAGAAGAATCCACCGAAGAGCCGAATCCACTTCTCTTTTGCATTTGGATCTTTAGGAAAACTAAAACGAAAATAATCAATAGTTTACAATAAGGCATAAAAAAAGTGTAATAGACAAAATACATAATTAAATCGATGATATTTCAACGTGTCACAACCCTAAAGTAGGTTCGACTTGGGACGTAGTTTCTGATTCTACTATTCGATACTAGATGGCGCATGCGGACCAGGCGTCAGACAATTATAAACTTTATTTCAGTGTACATACGTGTGATTCTTAATTTACACGAATGCTTTAAATGGATAGAGGTTATGCCGAAAGATTATTTAATTAATAAAAAGTAAATACCGACTTACCGATGATAAGAAACACATGATCGAAGCAAGTTCTTAGTACTACTATTGTTTTTGCACTCAAAGACGGAACATCGAGTCAATATTGAGAGTTATTTAATAAAACACTCGAATGAAAATACCGACAGCGCACGTCACGATACTTAAGCAACCACAAAGCGACTGAGTCAAGTTAAGACTCGCTGTCCTTAACTTTGGCACGCGGGCCACGCCCACACGTCCTTTCCTCTTGTGTTTAATATTCCGTGAACATGCATTACTTTCTTTGTCTCCCAAAAATTAAGTACCTAGTCTATGATCTATTTGTTGTCGGATATTTGCTGTCTGTCTGTCTGTCATTGTGACGTTTCTTTTTCTGGACGCATAGACCCTTTATTTTGCATGGTCTTGTGAATTTAATTTCGCAAATTTTGTCTTAGAATCATATTGAAAGGCAATTATGGCGACGACAGTGATGAAAGTAGAACATGACGGTGAGACGTGTTGCCTGTGCAGCGCCGGCGGCGAGTTGTTCTCGCCCGAGGAGCACGACGCGGGCGCTCCGCCGATGCAGGTGCCGCTTAGGGCGATGCTGCTGCATCTTAACAACAACAAGGTATGTTATCCACACCCTTTAAAATATAGCGAATTGGTCTTTCGTGCTAGGTATCGATAAAGATTTCATTAGCATCTTATTTATCAATTTATAAGTACAGATATTCAGCATTATAAGATACAGTGGTCAGATTACATAGGTTGTGCTTCTTCAATAGATTGTATTAAAAAAAACCTAATTCATACCTTAATAGTAGGTATTTATTTCAATGACATTTCAGGTTATCCCTGAAGGCCGATTGTGCGGAAACTGCATTCGTCGTACAGTTGAGTCCTACGAGTTCAGCAGTTCATTATCTTCCCGAGGAGTGCCTCCTCTGAGTGAGAAGATCCGAGCCCTCCGCCGTAGGCTCCATGAGCTGACAGAGAAGATAGACGTGTTCATTGTAGTGGGAGGTCCGGGAGTAAATGCCGGGGGGACATACAGCGAGGAGGATATTATTATGGTGGAAAAGGATGCTTTGGCTGCAGCGGCAGCAGCCGATGACGAAGACTTGGAAAGGGCCAGGAACGCTAGGGGAGATGCAGTGTATCAGTGCTCAGTCTGCCCACATTCATTCCAGGTAAGTCTCTTCTGAAAGTATTTTTGATGAAAATAATGATGCTTCATGCTGATAATATTGTTGGCATCACATGCTTCATAGACCACCACTGATCAATTGTACCATCTAAGAACTTTCAAAGTTATTTTGTATTCTTCTTCTTCTTCTTTTCGAGTCGACAGCAAATCATTAAATATTATGATGAGACCAGAACTCCGAAACGCGGATCGCTTTATCGTTAGCGTTAAGCAAATCTTCGTACGAACATGTATCTGGGCACGCGGGGCACTGGAGCAGGTGGGCCATAGTCTGGGGGACGGCACCACACCCGCACCGGTTGGCAGAGGCGTCCACAAAGCCCCACCTACACAGGTTGTCCTTGCAGCGGCCAACCTGGGTGCGCAATCTGTTCAGTGCCTTCCAGGTCGGCCATGTCAAGGTATTCCCTGGAGGGAGGCACTCTGAGGGGGGATACATGGCATCGGGATACCTGTCTGCCCATAGAGATACTCTATTTTCAGAAGGATCTCCAGTGTTTGGGTATGTCTGATCTTTGAAACTCCGACGACTCTTAAGCCTTGGTGGAAGGCTAGTGTGGCCATACATGGGATGCCGGGGGTCGCGGTCTGCCTTGGCTCTTTCAATCGAGCTCGCTATCTCCCTGCGAACTTCGGGAGGTGCAATACCAGCCAGTGAATATAGCGCACTTACCGGGGTCGGCTTCAAACAGCCCGTTATTATCCGGCAAGTTTCGTTAAGCGCTACATTCACTTGTTTCGCGTGGGTGGAGCGGGACCAAACAGGGCAGGAGTATTCGCCGGCCGAATAACAGAGCGCTAGCCCGGTAGTCCTTAAAACATGTGGGGTGGCTCCCCAGCCAGTAGTCGTAAGCCGCCGGAGAAGATTGTTCCGAGCAGAGACCTTCTTCCTCACAGCATCACAGTTCGCCTTAAACGTTAGAGCCCTATCCAGTGTAACGCCTAGGTATTTCGGGTGGGTACAAGCAGTAACCGGTATTCCCTGCCAAGAGACATCCAAAGTGCGGTTTGCGTCTCTGTTCCTCAGGTGGAACGCACAGCTTTGGGTTTTTGAAGGGTTGGGTCTCAGGGTGTTGGCTTCGTAATAGCTGCTCAGGTTTCGCAGAGCGACTGTAAGAGTCTCCTCAACTTGCTCGAAGGTGTCGGCCTGAGCAGTCAACGCAAGGTCATCAGCATAAATGAATCGAGACGTGTTCAGGGAGGAGGGCTGATCGTTGGTGTATATATTGAATAGTAATGGAGCGAGGACACTTCCCTGAGGTAAGCCGTTTTTTTGTCGACGCCATCTACTCCTGTCAGTCAGAAGATGCACCTGAAAGCGACGATTGTGGAGCAGCTCGCTGAGGACTTTTGCAAAGTTTTGGTCCTCAGTTATGTCTGCCACTTTCCGGAGCAACTTTTTTATATTGACTGTGTCATAGGCTGCGGACAGGTCGACAAAAATCGCCCCAGTAATCCGATTCAATTGGAATCCATCTTCAATATGCTGAGTGAGTTTTAAAATTTGACTGCAGCAGGATTTACCAGGCCTGAACCCCGCCTGCTCTGGGATTAATTTTGGGTCCACTACATTTGTCAAGCGATTAAGCAGTAAACGTTCGAACAGTTTGTAGGTATGGCAAAGTAGTGAAATGGGTCTGTAATCCTTGGGGTCTGAACCTGGTTTCCCTGGCTTGAGTAACGCAACCACCTTCGATTTTCTCCAGGCTTTGGGAATTTTGACTGAGGCCAAACAATAATTGAAGAGCTGATGAAGCCAGGCCACAGCAAGTGGGCCTAAGTGTTGGATTTGTTCCACAGACAGGTTATCCACTCCAGAGGCCTTCCCCGCTTTCAACCCACGAATAGCCTCGGCGACGTCCTGCAAATCAAAGGACCTAGTAATGCTTGTACTAGAGTGTGCTACTGAAGGACTTTGGGGTTTGCTAGCCTTTTTTTGCTTGAGTGGTTTACCATTGACAATCAACTGGCTGCCTATCTGATTTGCTGTGACCTGCGGCGGGGACTTTGCTTGCGGTGGTTCGCTAGTCAGCTTGCGGATGGTGGACCAAGCTTTCTTACTATTGTGAGTCAAGTTGATACTAGCGACCGTTGCCATCCATTTTTCACGCCGTTTGTTACCAATTTTGCTCATCAGCTCCTCGCCCGTTTGTCTGGTATCTTCGGAAAAGGGATCTTCATCAAAAGACGCTTGGTACATGTGCAATAGTTTATTGGATTCCTGACACAGCCCCGGAATGTATGAAGTTCTACAACCTCGGGGTATATATCTGCGAGAAACAGCGGATACAAGATCCGCAAACTTATCATAATTCTCCGAAGTCGGGGGGAGATTGCGTATGTCATCGTCAATTGCCTTAGAGTATTGTGCCCAGTCTGCCCTCGCGTAGTTAAAACGGCGTTTGAAAGGTATCTGGTTAGGACAGACTACAGGTCGAACTGTGCAGACTATTGGGCGATGCTGGGTCCTAGGAATTGGTTGACAGACATTTTTGATTGTTTGGGAACACACATTATTGCTAGTGAAGATTAAATCTGGATTATAGCCCCTCCTCCATCGTCCACTATTAAAGGAAGCTGGATGCTTAGCACTATGGATCAGGTTCAGATTCAGAGTTTCCGCCCAGGTTTCCACCGCATGGCCGTCCGCATCAGTAGCCCCATACCCCCAGATAGTGTTATGACTATTAAAGTCCCCCACTACTATCTTCGTGGGATGAGCATAAAAATTGTTTGGCGCCGTGAATTCAAATTTAACTTTCGGCGGTTTATATACTGATGTTATTGTACAATTACCGGTTTCTATAGTTATGATTTCAACCGAGTTAGACTGAGTTGAATCAGATGAAACAATATTTATGCTTGGGGACACAAAAACGGCACTTCCATGCTTTGGATGAGGAATTTCGGCTACAAGTATCATTCCAGTTATTTGGGGCCGAAATTGATTCGGGCCACGGTGCGTTTCCTGAACACAAACTACGTCGCAGCGGAGCCTACGGCTAAGGTCTCCAATAATATCTGCCTTATCTTGCGAAAAGCCTTCAACATTAATAGACATCACGCTCAGAGCTGGTTTTGGCTCAGGTATCCTCGATGTTGGGGCAGGCATCTGATTTAACCGTGATTGTGCCCGTTGGTTTGCCCTCATGTACGGTTGGTTTTGGCGAGTATGTGGTCCCGCTGTAGCGTGACTATTTAGCCCTGACAAGGACTGTTTCGTGAGCCCTAAAGAGGACTGTTGTTTGGGCCCTGGAAAGGGCATATTTTGATTTGCTATCGTGGTGTAAGGATCAGCCAATCTGCGTTACCGACTAGACTGTCCACACAGATTGTTGCCCGGGGTGCGCCAAACGTGGAGGCTCCTTACATGCACCCCATCATTTTGTATTGAGTGATTGTAAGTCTTTTGAGGGCTTCATATATCCACCTGAGGTTAGTATTAGTACTGCTAGAGCTAAGCAAAACGGCATATGAAAGGAGTATTTCTAGAAATAAACTTCTGGAGATCATGGGTGAAGCCAATATTATTACTGGGTGAAAAACCCACTGCTGGATTTGTCCAAAATCCCAATACTGGGAAGTTGGTGATTTCAGGGTGTGTTTCTTGCTGAAGTGTCACTGCTGTCTGTCATCAGCCTGTGTTATTTAGCTACACCTTAAATAGCGATGGTTATACTGCCATCAGTTAGTCGCCAGAACCTCATTATTCAGGCAGGATGCACGATGGAGAGAGTGGCTTGGAGCAAAAACTTGATAGGTTGATCCCTTACATCCCTGCTCGACTCTATTAATATAAATTAATAACCCAAGACATGCCACATTAGGCCACACAGCATCATCTAACCCCAAACTATGTCAAAGCTTGTGCTATGGGTACTAGACAACTGATAAACTTATGTAGAAACATATTTTTTTTATAAATAAACACATAACACATATTATACATAGTAAACACCCAGCCCAATACAAAGAGACAATATGTTTATCCATACAAATGATTGTACCGAATGGTTTAGAGGTAGGGGTCACAACCAAATAAGCCATTGAGCCAAAAACGAAGCAGGTAAGTTTATCAGTTGTCTAGTACCCATAGTACAAGCTTCGGCTTAGTTCGGGGCTAGATGGCGATGTGTGGCCCAGCGTGGCGTGCCTTGGGTTTTTTATTTACTTGTGGTCGTCAGCGCGTGTCGGAGTACCGGCTGCACATGGCGACGCACCCGGCGGACGCGCTGCACTCGTGCTGGACGTGCGGCGCGCAGTTCGCGTCCCGCGACGCGCTGCGCGAGCACGCCGCCGACCACGCCGGCCTCTCCGCGCTCACCTGCCATCTGTGCAACACCTCCTTCCATGTGAGTATTGATATTTGTGCTAGTTGAATTTTTTCTTTCTGTTGCCAAGCAGATAGCGCGGCAAACAGCTCAGTGTTGTCGATCGATAGTTGACGTCATATTAATGGTATCGATGGCCTACCTATAGTATTATTTGTCACAAATAAAAAACTATCAACAGTATATTTTGATTTTTATCAAGAATTTATATACATTAGCCATCTTATAGTTATCTCATCTCACAGTAGTGCATTGAATTTACACAATGTCTTTGATATCAGTTGATTTCTTCTAAATGTGAAGTTTTCATGTATTCCATCTAAATGTGAACTTGATCAGCTTCAGAGTCGGTTAAAAAGTGTCCAATGTGATCTGTCCTTGGACTAGTTTTATCGTTTCGTAGGTTTTGGTTTAAAAAGTTATCAGACTAGTCGATTCTCTTGCCAGAGAGGTGTGCCTAGCCCCCGTAATGTCTGTCCGCAGAACCAGGCGGAGCTGCGGCGGCACTCGGGCGCGTGCACGGGCGCGTGTCCGCTGTGCGGCGCGTGGTGCGGCGGCCGCCTGGCCCTCGCCGCGCACGCCGTCGCGCGACACGCGCGCTCCACGCCCGCGCTGTGCGCCGCGTGCTTCCGCGCGCTGCCCACGCCCGACGCGCTGGCCGCGCACATGCTGCGCCACCGCCAGGCCAAGCAGTACGTCTGCGGCTACGACGGCTGCATCCTGCGCTTCGGGACCAGGTGCGCCCTATAACTACCCTGTCCCTGTAGGTGGCGTGGTCCCTATAGTAGAAGTACCTTTTTTTACCGAGTAAAATGCTTATACGCGTTCCCGCCGTTCGGGGGACCGACGAAGAGCGACACCCTGCCTCAGGATTGTAGGAGGCAGGGAATACCCACAAATACCCCGGCTGCTCCATCAAGCACCTTTAGGGTGGTGTCACAGGATCTGGAATGGTCTAGAACTGCCGCAACACCCCATCCCTATAGTACCCTGGGCCTATAACGTGACGCGCCACATCCGCTCCGGATCTAGTGCTCTGCGTCCGAAAAAATGCAGGAAACGTCGCATGACACCTTTACGGACGCACCGCGTCTTGAACGAGTTCTGAGCTGCTCAATTCAAACTTCACCATGCAGTCCATTCATGCATTTTACACAGATGAAAGTAAAGCGTTCGACAAAGTCGATCATTCCATACTTTAAAAGAAATTAATTAAGTTTTCTGGTGTCATCATACCCACACTAGTATAGTAGTGGACCACCCCTAAATAATAGAACAATCTAAGAATCTAATTGTATGCAACTATAATTCATTACTATAATACAAGTTCCTTGGTATGTAGTACCTCAAGGATTCCATTTGGGCCCTACTTTATTTTTATTATTTATTGATGATTTGAAAGAATTTACTACAAATTGTAAATGTTAAACTTTAACCCGCAGAGCCAACCTGATGTCGCACATCCGCAAGTGCCACGCCGGCGCCGAGCGCGAGGCGCCGCCCGCCTCCACCACCTGCGACCAGTGCGGCCGCACGTGAGTACACGCATACATTACTAATAACTACAACATTAGGGATGATTCCAGGGTCAAAATAATTACATTTGTATATTTAATCCGTATTTTAGATTATATAAATATATTGGACACGTATTTTTCACTTTTTTCATTAAAACAAAAAATAACAAAGATACAAGACATCAAAATGTAGAAGTGGGGGTCTTTGACGTCACTCATTTGCGAAAACGCCCCCAAAATCTGACGTCACGCGTAATTTTAATGGGCTATATCTTTGTCATTTTTGGTCTAATTTCCAAATGATAAAATTCGTGTATTTTATTTTTTAACAATCTAAAAGATGGACTATGGCAGTCGGTGATGAGTCACTATTTTCTTAACGCGAATGAACTATTGTATATAATTACTTTTTTTCGGCATTAATGGGCATGGCATTATTGTTAATGATTTAAAAAATTTGGTGACAATAGATGGTGTACGACTGATCGCCCAGGCAGAGCAATGTCGAAGCTTATGTTCTGCCGTGTGCTCTAAGCCATTGTCGCAGTGACGGCATAGGGTGTTGGACTTTCGTTCGATCCTCCATAGGTACCGGCCGAAGCATTCATGTTCCATGAGGTTGGGTTGGGCCGGCTGACCTCAGCCGGTACGTCACCTTCTCGTGAGGGCGCCGCATGCACAGTGCAGTAGCGGAACCTCCTTACAGGTTTATTTGTAAATATAAAAAGCAAAATTTGGTTCATTGACAAAACGTCACTTATTTGATATGTCGCTTTCTGTTTTGTAGTTTTCTTTATTTTTATATCTCACTGTAAATTGTAAATATTTCATTAATGTATTATTTATACTGTACAGTTAAAAACCTCTTCATTATTTACCTTCCGACCTACACCTACGCACGCCGCGCCACCGCCTGTCATTGCTAAATTGGTGACCCCTACATGGACACATGCCCTCTGACGAGGACAGGAGCAGAAGATGCAATCTCTCTCTCTGTGGTCCCTCATGTCTGAGGATCGTGGTCAGCGTCAGGGTCGCATCTGGAACGGATAATTTGCTTCCACCGGCCCCTGTCCAGCGCGTCTCTTACCACCGTGTGGAACTTGGAGGATGACGAGTCTTTCACTTGATCGGTCCATCTGGTTGGTGAACGACCGCGCGATCTTCTGCCCTCGGTGTTCCCAACCACGATCAGCTTTTCCAGACTTTCGTCACCTCTGCGCATTGTGTGGCCGAAATAGGACAGAATGCGTTGCTGGCATATGGTGGACAAGCGAGTCTTTATTCCTAACTGGGACAGGATTGAAGCATTGGTGCGCTTCGCAGTCCAAGGTACTCTTAACATTCGTCTCCAGCACCACATCTCGAATGCATCAATCCTCTGCCAAGAAGATGCAATGGAGGCTGGTTTATCGCAGCAAATACATCGCGTGGGTGTACGAGTGCTTCCGCTTTTCATAGAGAAGACGGCTTTGTGTGGTTCAAACTCCTTCAAAATGGGGCCAATGGCCTGACTTGTGCGCAGCCCCAAGGGGCGATGTCGAGACGCTCAGACCACAGACAGAGCGCCAACTATCTAGCGTTATCTGTGAAATGTCCCTAAATAACTTCACTTTTTCATTTCATCTAGATTTGACAGATTGGGTTACTGGATGTGTGTCTATTTGTGTGCTACATATAATTATAAACATATTGTTTTATGTTCAGGTTCGGGTCAGTGGCGGCGATGAAGAGGCACGCGAGGGTGCACCGCCCCAACCGCAACAGCGAAGTCGTGTCGCAGGTATTAGCAACGTTATTATACACATACACCCACAACGACAAGCACATACATATATACAATACACGGCCCTGGGCTGGTGGGGGGTCAGGGGCAGTGGCGTAACTACAGGGTGGCATGTCGGCAAAATGCCACGGGCCCCCAGCCGTAAAGGGCCCCCGGTCAGAGGAGAATCCAAACTCCCAACATTTATTATTACACATTTAGTGAAAATCTGATGAATTTGCCACGGGCCTCGAATGGTATAGTTACGCCACTGGTTAGGGGTGGGCCGGCACGGCGGTGGCAACTGACAGATAATTGAGCAGTAATTGCCCGTTGTCACAGCGACTTGGGCTTCACTTTCGCTTTCCATCAGGCGTAGGGAATCCATTATGTCGAGCTACTATAAAAAAAAATACAACAGGCGCATTGGTGACCATTATGTTGAGAATAAATTTTATTTTCGTGTTTTTTCACACACAAAACATTTCCAGGAGGATGGTAACGAATCCCAGGTGGAAAATGACGGGTCCATCGAGGAGATGGAGCTGGGCATGGAGGGAGGTCAGGACGGCGGCGAGGTCGAGTACCTGGAGGTGGAGACCCTGGAAGATATCGAGTATCGTGACGAGTAGACCGGTAAACACATAGTAGACCAAAGCGATTCTTCTGCTTTCATACGCTTTTTAAATCGTGAATAGGATACGGCACACAAAAGACCAAGTAGACCTAGAAGACCGACAGAAGACCAAAGTAGTCCTTTTGCCTTTGTAACCTTTTAATAGGATACGGCTCTCAATAGACCAAGAATACGTATAGTAGACTTAGTTGTCCGCACGTAGACCAATATGGTTTTTCTGTCTGGTAATAGGATAAGACTCTTGAAAGAACATGAAGGCTATGAGAGTGATGTATCAAATTGTTATCTATAAAATATAAAGGCTAATCTGTAAACATCGCGTTGACTAAACTATAAAATAATAATATATTAAGTATATTAATTTAACTAATGACTGGGGCTTTTTTTATTCATAAATTCGAAACATATAGACTATTCACTTGTTAGCGTCATCACATAGTCACATAATCTAAAAGCGTCCCTACGATACTTAAGATGTAGATTTTTAGTTAAAATAAGTTTATAAATTAATACATTTTAATAAAATGAGATAAGAAATTTTATGGCAAATAAATTTATAGGTTATGTTAGTAGGACAGGGCCGTCTTAAGTACATTCGGCGCCGGGGAGCCGACACAAGCTGCGCCCTCGCACCCCCTGGTAGAGACGGCCCTGTAGTATGAAGTTCTAATAAGAAATTGTTTGACTCGTTGTACACCAACATAAAACTATGTTCCTTGTACTGACCTTATGTTTGTTGTATATCTTTTTTACAAATTTCCGTTTCCAGTGTGAACCTGACCCTATGGACAAATATTATTAATGTTGTGTGTAAAGCTATTACACAAATGTTGTGAAAACTATTTTTTATAATAAATAGGTTTAAATATATCAATTCTTTTGTTTTTTTTTATAGTGGCTCGACATAATGGCTTCCCTACGCCTGATGGAAAGCGAAAGAGAAGCCCAAGTCGCTGTGACAACGGTAACTGGTCAGTTACCTGTCAGTTGCCACCGCCATGCCGGCGCAACCCTAAGCCCCCCACGAGCTCCGGAAATCCTACTCACCGGCAGAAACACGACCCAGAGGTCATTTCACTGCGGTATTCTATAGGGTGGAGGTCCTTCTCCGGACGGGCGGCTCAATTCGAGCGAAGATTCGCTATGCCCTACCTCTCTTGTAAGGGATAAAACTCTTTTCTATGTGGTGATTCCAGTCCAGCAGTGAACGTTTGCATCATCAACGATGATGATGAGCGGTGACTGATAAGAATACAAATCACCTCCCCAGTGTCTTCAGAGTCATCTTAACATAGCTAGTTATAATATAAAAGTTCTCGACGTGAACTAAGGACCTAGAAGATCCTGAAGGACATTATTTATATGATCAAACATGCTGTTCACACATGTTAGTGGAGATGCAGCCTAACTTGTGTCGTATTAGCTTGTATCACTAAAATTGTAACTACTGTATATCCGTTGTGTGTGTCAAATAAATAAATAAATAAAAAATAATGAAGACTACATACTTCAAATTCAACAATTTATTACAAATAAGGCCATATTTACAAATTAATATATTATTTACTACCTACTTGGGTATAAAAATACTGTTATAACGCATTCAGCGCTAGGGGTTCGCGGTGACTGTCAACCGGAGTGGTGTGTGGGACTCACGCCTACCAGTACGGGAGGGTCTGTACAGGTACCCACCGCTAGTCCGCTACGCTACCAGGTGTGGCTGACTAGTCGGCGGGCGGCGGGCGGCTGCGCGTGATGACGGCCACGCGTCGCCGCCGCGGCAGCTTCTGCCCGCGCCAAGCGCTCTGCTCGCCGCCCAGTACCGCGTGCGTGAACTCGTACCGCGCCACGCCCCTGCAACCGACCAAAGTGACGTATGACATCCCCAAATCAGCAGGATGCATCACGAGCGGTGAGGGTGGTTTAGAGCGAAAAGATAGATAGGTCGCTCCCTTACACCCCTGCAGGCTGATGGTGATGTAAACAGGATATAGGTCGGTTACTCTAAGTGTCTAAACACAAGATGCCGAAAATACGCGACCGAAGTTCGGCGTGAAATCTATTATAAATTACGGATGACACACCGTGCCGAAATTACGTCGCGTTATAGCGTACAGCCGAACTTACGCCCGACCGAAGTTCGGCTATACACGATTCGACGGCAATGCTCGACAGAAGTTCGTTTCGATTGCCGACGAAAATCCGGGGGCGGGGTGCACAACTGAATTTCTGCCGCGTAAGTTCGGCGCTTATGGTGTCTTATCAGCCGATTACGTCGAAACGTAAAATCAGGGATCTTCGGTCGCGTATTTTCGGCATAGGTAGTTTGTTCAGAACAGTGTATGTGCCGTTTCTACGAGCTGGTTGACGTAGCTCGTCATGCAATCACAATTCTCCAAGCGGATAGATATCAAACTTCGTAGAAGACTAATCTTGCGGGTAAAACCAGAATCGTCGAATAAAGCGTCATTTTCGCGACACTTATTATAAAAACCACACCGAAAGTCTACCTATCTTTAATTAATCAGGGCACATAACCTATTAAAACGCAGTGAGTATTTGCAACAGACTGACATTTATTCTTTTAAATATTACAACGGTAAAGGTTAAGTTTACCATACAATCATACTAGATGGCGCTAGTAGTATCCAAGTAGATATTTTGTTACATATTAAATTCAGTTTTAACATCACATACCGCATGATGTAGAGACACCGCTGCTGTATGAGCGCGTCGAGCGCGAGGTGAGGGCGCGCGGCGTGCGCCAGCCGCATCACCGCGCCCGACGACAGGCACAGCCCCGCGATCACCGCGCCGCAGAACTGCGCACAAGAGACTAACAAATAACCCTACACATGCCACGCTGGGCCGCACAGCGCCATCTAGCCTCAAACTAAGCCGAGGCTTGTACTGTGGGTACTAGACAACTGATAAACTTACTGATGATACTTTTTTTTTTGTAAATAAATACATATTAAGAATAGTAAAACACCCAGACCAATACAGACATGTCATGAACACAAATGTTTGTATAATGCGGGAATCAAACCCACGTCCTTGTCCCTTGGCTCAGAGGGCAGAGGTCACTACCAAATGAGCCAGGCAATATGTAGGATTAATACCTATGTTAGGCTAGGATTGTGTGTAGGCTAGGATAAAGGATTGTGAAGCGCGGTTTTAGAACTACCAGCGCCCTGCTGACCGCGTTTCAGCAAACGTAGTGGCAAGTGCTGGATGTGGGAAGCCCAGGATAGATCAAAGTGGCAAACATTAGGAGAGGCCAATGTTCAGCTGTGGACTGATATAGGCTGATGATGATGCGCCCTGGGACTATCTACTCTTTTTCTTTGATTGAAAATAAAAATGAAACGTACCCTGACGGCGTCAACGTGCGGCCTGATGTGTCCGGCGGCGGCCAGGTCGAGCACGTGCGCGTGCGGCAGCGGCTCGGCGTCGCGGAAGGCCCGCGAGCGCACGCGCGCCAGCACGGCCGCGCTCGGCGCCGACCACTGCGCGCGCTCCGTCTCGCGGTAGCCTTCTATCGCCTGACACAACGCAACCGACGGTGAGGTATTGGGTTGCCAGATCTCACGATTCCCGGGAAGTCGGGCGATCTCCCGATTTTGGTCAATATCTCCCGATGTCCCGGATTCCGTCCAAAACTCCCGATTATTTTTTACCTCCCATCTTAACTAATATTATAAAGCTGAAGAGTTTGTTTGTTTGTTTGAACACACTAATCTCAGGAACTACTGGTCCGAATTGAAAAATTCTTTTTGTGTTGAATAGACCATTTATCGAGGAAGGCTTTAGGCTATATAACATCACGTTGCGGATAACTATTCCACGCGGACGAAGTCGCGAGCACAGCTAGTCTATATATATAAAAGGAGAAACTGACTGACTGACTGACTGACATATCAACGCACAGCCCAAACGGCTAAACGTAGGCACTTGAAATTTGGAAGGGACGTAGCTTAGGTACCGTAGGGGTGCACTAAGAAAGGAATTCCCGAAATTCCCACGGGAACGGGAATTAGCGGGAAAATCCTTTTGTATGAAAAATCTAAACCGCTTAAGTTAGACGCTTGAAATTTGGCATGCAGGTACCTTAGTAAATATAAAGTTTAGTTATGGCTGTATTTTGAGAAATTCCCACGGGAACGGGAGTTAGCGGGAAAAAACTTTTGTATGTATAAATTTAAACATGCGGACGAAGTCGCGGGCAAAAGCTAGTATTGTATAAATATGACCCAACGGAGATTTACTTAGGGTACCTAAGAGATGTGTGGCCCAGCATGGCATGTCTTGTGTAATTAGTAATTACCTTTATTGATTCAGATTTACAATAACTCAAGAGATTGTGCTACTACTTGAATGAATGGAGTATCCAAATCTTTGCGTTTGTGAAGTTCAAGTAACTTTAAAATCATAAAAACTTACATTGTCCCAATGGTCATATTCATATCTCATCCGCTTGAGCACGGGCTCCAGCTCGGCCAGCATCGCAGCCTCCTCCTGCTCCGTCACGAAGTCGGGCAGCACCTGCATGTCCGCCATCACCGCAGCTCGCAGCTCCGGCTCCTCCTCGGCCTTCCATGATGGCAGGAACTCTATGAGGCTGGGGTCTCCTGGTTAAACAGAGCATCATAATATCATGTAAACATTATTCAAGGGATCCACAATATAATGTAGTGATTTCTATCTTCAAATCATTAAGTTCCACTGACTAATAATTACTGGGCCTCATGCAATCTTGATACATAAGAACATGTGTTCCATACAAGCTATAAGGCATTGGTGAAGTTATGAATATAGATGTATAGAAGTACCCAAGTGTGACCAGTTGGTTCAGCTTAAGCCTATCCACTTTTCATAGGGACAAGTCTGTTCCTACACTGATGTAATGGTTTGATTCCTGGACAGGTAATGGGTTCTGGAAAGTCTATATAATATAATCTGTTTATATTGTCTTGTTAATGGGTTTTCTATCAAAAATAGCTCTGTAGCAGTCCAGAAGTTGGTGATTTTGGTTATGAGGTTATTCTTGTGCCTAACTTAAACAGCTATATTCTTGTTAGCCTCGTGTCAAGACAATAGCTTAAATGGTAAGAGAATAATTTAAAAAAGTTTTACCGCTTCAGTACAGTGTCAGATTAGGTAACATTAGAGTACTAATAAGACTGTTAAACAAACCAAAACAAGACAGCGAGACGGAAAAACGACGGAAAGTATAATAAGCGGTATATTAAAATAGTGAAGTTGCGTTCTCAAATAGCTAAAAGGTACCTTACCCGCTAATTTATCTAGTTTTATCTTGGTCTCAGCCTCCACTTTATCGGTACTATAGGTTCTTTGAATTTGATAGCAACTTTGTCTAAATTTGCAATTCCTTAGGAAACTAAAGGTTAATAGTCGCATATTTGTTAATTTTAAGATAAAGTTTCGTCCTAATTCCTCTAATTTTGAGGAAATAAATCAACACAAATTAAAAATTGGAACCAAAACAACCTCACTATTTAAATGTCAAATGGACAATTGACAATAAACTTTTTAAGAATCAGCTGTTTTGATATTTGCTACAGCAATGGACGAAGGATATTGTAGTAGGTATGACAAATTTTATCGTGGCTTTTATTTTTAAAACAATTTACATAACATAATTAAAATTTAAAAGTATTTCGATCAATTACAATTAGGCAGTTAGATCCAGCTTTTGTCTAAATAATTATTCAAAGTTAAAGTTATCAAATTAATTGTAGTTATCCGATTAACTCAATCTGACTGACTTTGACATTTTATTCTGAGTGAGCGAGATTTAGAGGTTCTTTGTTTACAAAATAAAAGTTGGAATTTCTCTGGAAAATGTTAATGGCATAAATGACCTTAACCTAGGAATGGGTCGAACATAGTATTGAGTTGTATATTTGATAGATGAATAAAGAAATGCGGCGCCAGGATGGACAATTTGCCGGACGAAGTGATGATGATGATATTCGAGCACCTGCCCTCGCGGGAGCTGCTGGGCAGCGCGTCGCGGGTGTGCCGGCGCTGGGCGGCGCTGCTGGCGGCGCACGCCGTGGCGGCGCGGCGGCTGGAGGACCTGGCCCTGGTGCGGCGCAGCACGCGCGCCCTCCGCGTCCTCACGCGCATCTTCCACTTCCACGACTTCCTGCTGCTCACGCCGTCGGCGGCGCCGCACCTGCGCGACCTCACCATCTACGCCGCCAGCCCGCTCTCCACCGAACACTTCGCCGCCCTCAACTTTCTACCGCATTTGGAACACCTCGACATATTCCTACGTGACCGCGTCCTAGATATACAACTAGTGCCCTACATAGTCAAACTTAAGTCGCTTGTGATCAATGAAATCGTTTCCGCGCGTGTCCTTCGTGCGTTAGCGCAGAGCAAAACTTTACATTCATTGTATATGTACGGCAGGTCTTTATACTATCCTCGAAAAGAGTTGCTGGATCTACTACGAGCTAGGAGATACCATCTTCGGGAGCTTACATTGCGGTGTACAGAACTGAATGATGCGTCATATGCTGCTATTGGATTATGTGAGAACTTAACCTCATTACAATTATATGCTTGTTGGTTAATGACAGGCACTGGAGCCCTGCACACGACTCGGCCTAAGAAACTCCGTAAGCTGCACATCACTGGCGCAAGGATGTTGCGAACCAGATCACTTAACACATTCATTGATCGTATACCAATTCATGTAGAAGAGTTAAATTTAAGTGTGACTTGGTTTGGTGATGAGCACATCGCACCGTTGATACACAGGCTGCCGAAACTGCGTGTTTTGGAATTGTGGAAGTGCCGTGTTACGTCGGAGGGCATACTTTTGTTAGCAGAAAACTTAACCAAACTTACCTCGCTAGATTTAGATTTAACGCTTACAAGTGAACAAATTACAGAACTTGATAAGCATCCGTCATTGTTATTTTTACGGTGTCTTAGAGATAATTCTATGAACAAGAGTGTACACATTCCATTGACTAAAGATTTTAATGGAGATGTTTTACCAAGAAAGGTGAAAGTGGTGGCTACAGATGAGCGGTATCCATTCAAGTACTTCCGTGGTTGTGGAGAGGGATACCGGGCATCCTTGTTCTACCACTGGACACAGGATGTTGAGTTGGAACCATTGCCCGAAGATGCTCTACCTGCCTTTGATGAGGATGATGAGTTTTATTAACAGGAGTGCTAAATACTATTCATTCAAAATTTAAGAGCCCCAATCTTGTCGGTGGAGCTAAATACTAGATATTATGTACATATTTGTATATTTATTTACCACTATCATGAAAGTCAGAATGTGTCTTCCATAATACCTACATTAACATTATTATTGGATTTATTCTGTTGCATTCTCATGCAGTTTTAATATACAGAAGAATTCATTATTACCAACATTATGTTGGTAGTGTTTAATAAATATAATTAGGATATTGTTTTACATTATAACATTAAACTTTATTATAATAAATGTTTTGTATTGAAATGTTTATATTTTAGATTAATAATGTAAAGTTTTCTTGTGTATTTGCATAATAATATTATCTCCATGACTATTTAGGTTATGTAGGTATTGAAGAAGAGTACCTAAGTCTTGTAGGTACATTGCTAGGTACAAAATTTATTTATAAAAGCCTTGAAAAGCCGTCGCTATGTACCTTCTACTACCTAGTAGGTATATGTTGTCCCATTGTTGTCATTGTCATGTAAATATAAATACCTAGTAAATAAAACTCCGTTTGCTCGAAAAGAAGACAAATTTATTGTCAACGCCGTACCTATATATACAGTTGTCTGATCACAATACCTCCGCGATGTAACTGAGGATAGTGACATCTATCGGTAAATATCTATTAACAAAGTTAGGTATTATGTACAACGTGACCGTTTCCCAGAGATTGAACATACCGCCCACCATGGCCGAATGGACATTACTATTCCGCCCACCATGAACCAACACCCTCTTCAATAAAAGCGGACTGTATGGTTAAAAGTTTAAAACAAATGAAATGATTTGAAAAAGGTAAAGTGTTGATTCGATCAGCTATGGTGGTTAGGATCCAAATAGGTAGTAGTTCAAAAAGTTGTTTACTAAATTCCAAAGGTACAATTTAGATATAAAGATTAGAAAAGGATACTAAAAAATAAACTTCAAATTGCTCACATTGGTAACAAAACAAAACACAAACAAAATATTTTTCAGCCATTGGTAAAACATTACTAAATTTCTAAACACTTGCATTTAAGACCCACAAACCTAGTAACTTTGTCCAGATCTCAGTGCCTTTCGATGACTATCCCGGATTAGTACTATTCTGTGACAAGAGTGATTTGATTTGGTATGGTAAGTTATGTAATTGTATAAATGTTAAGATCCAAATTGTTTTCTAATACTACTCATTGGTTACTTATAAAAAATATATGATAAGAATGTCCCAATTTTCTGTTTTGATTCCTACGTTTCCCAAAGCATTGAGACATTCGTTGGTAGTATCAAGTAGTTTTTTGATAGAATTTGAATTTTCATGTGAAATGTTCCTCTGGCCAAAAAATGTTTCTAAAATACAATTTGTTACATATTTTCTATTGTTAAATCGTTTTTCTAAAAGGTCCCAACACACTGAATAGTTGTCACTAGTGATTGGCAGATGACGCACTATTTGCTCAGCCTCGCCAGTGAGATAAGTTTTCAGGTAATGAAGCTTCTGGACAGTTTGTAGTGATTTGTTGTGGTGAATGAGTGACAGAAAAAGATCTCGAAAAGTTGTCCACTCTGAATATTTTCCCGAGAAGCTTGGTATGGCAATCTTTGGCAAGTGCACGCTGATCTGTTCCGTGTCGCTTGCAGCCTCTGAAGATGCCAGATTCACAGTGTTGGAAAACTTCTTCAGGCCTTCTGACAATTCGGATTTGTAATCTATGTACACCTCCTCTGTCACACCATAATAGTCTTCCACGAAATAGTTTGATTCCACCTGTGCCTCCTCGCTGAAGTCACATATGAGCCTCCGGTGAACATCGTTAAAAAGTATCCACTGTTGCTCCAAGTTAACCATTCTGATCTCTATGTAGCTGGTTGTCAATTTCGCCTTTGGTGATTTTTTAAAATAACTGAAGTTATTTTCTATTCGTTTACCAATATCTCTCTGACCTCTGATTAAAGATTCCATTTTTTTTCCCAAAGTTTCGATAAATATTCCAAAATGTTCTAAGTCCCGTGGTGTGTAAAATTAGGCAGAGTCCAGTTTCGTCAAAAATTTTCTAAGTCTTTGGCGCTGTTATCGGCTTAGGAAATTTGGGCATGGATTCCCCGTCTGAATCACTTTTTACGTAAAATTCTCTAAGTCCAAACTTCTCGCTAATATTCTAAGATAGCTTTCTCGTTACTTTAAGGTTCAATTTAGCTCGACTTTTCTTCTACGTAAATATGTCAGTTTGGTACTTACAGTTTTTCCGCCCATACAAACTCGCTATTTACAAATTGGTTCCTTTTTCAAATCCTCCGTTATAGGTTGCATCTGTGGTTCATCCTTTGACACTTCGGCTTGGTTCACTTATATCCGGCTCGAAGGACCATAAATAAAACTCCGTTTGCTCGAAAAGAAGACAAATTTATTGTCAACGCCGTACCTATATATACAGTTGTCTGATCACAATACCTCCGCGATGTAACTGAGGATAGTGACATCTATCGGTAAATATCTATTAACAAAGTTAGGTATTATGTACAACGTGACCGTTTCCCAGAGATTGAACACCTAGTCTACTGAATATTTGAACTACATATTATATGTTGTGCAAATAATAAGTTATTATTATGGGCATGTGGGTATTTTACTAAATAAATAGGTATGTTTTAAATTAATTACAGATAATTAACTAAAACTGTGACTTTATACATCATATGTGTAATAAACTTTGATAAGGCGCTAGCCACAGTATTATTATTTATTTTAATTTTATTATTAGGTATTTTAAAGTGCACAGCATAATGCCCCCCTGTCGCCTGATCGAAATTGGAAAAGGAGCCCAAGTCGCTACAGCAAGGGGTAAGTAAGCAGATCATTAACTTGTTAGTTGCCATCATGCCTGCCAGTATGTAAGATACATTTGGCTACACACTGCACTGACTGGTCACGAAACGCAACTGAAGTCACTTTACGGGTGTTTCGTCTAATGCCAGATCCAGACTCTCGCGAGGCGCCACCTAGAGGCTCTCCACACGAGTCTTGGCGAGAAGAGGCTGCAAGAGTGGCGGCCATCCACACTCTCGTTTTAATTCAATTGCCCGCTATGCTACGCCTCGCGTCCTTTGACTCGCGTCCGAAAAACCGGCAAAGTGGGGCGACGGCGAGGCGAGCGACGCAAGGGGACAGGAGCGCACCGTCCTCACTCTCGCACTTGCGTCCCCTCGCGCAGCCTCGTGGAGAGTCTGGATGGGGCATAAGAAATATCGTGTGCGGTGGTCGCTGGCCAGGCCGCTTCACCCTACCAAGTACCACCAGCCGAGCGAGAAGCAGAAATCTCACAAAAAGTCCCTTAGTCGCCTCTTAGGACATACTTAGGGGAGAGTTGGCAATTACCGCGCCGTTGATAATTCCGCGCCCTAACATATTTTAAAAACTACACGTATTAAAGACCTAAACGACGATTACCCTGGTTGTACTAATGACGCCTACCCCCCCGATACCTCTCCCAGTTTCACCCGAGCAACCAAACACGGTACACATGCTTCTAAAGAAAATTGCAATTTCATCTATATTTTTCGTGGTATCTTCATTAAGAGGTAAGTTTTGTTTAAATTACAATACAGTTTTGTGTTTTGTTGTATTTTGAAGTTAAGATATAGCATAATATATATGCAAATCATTGCAATGCTTATCACAAGGTATCTCCTTATTTTAGATATTAGAAAACAAATCAGTCGAGTTTGACAATTTCGCGCCCAGGGCGCGATATTATCGATCTTAGGCGCGGAATTTTCGATTATGAAAGTTATAGATCTAGATTAATTTTATGATTCAGATGACTGATCCTGGCGTAAAAAAGAAGAAAAGTACTGGAATCCAGATGATACATATGAACGGGGCTTTAGAATCTGTGAGAAATGGAAGCAAAATAAAAACTGCAGTTCAAAACTAATGTTCCTGAATCTACTGTGAGAGATCAGTTAAAGTTAGAAGCAGATTCTGAATCCCTTATGGGAAGGAAAGCTACATTTCTACTTTATTAACGACTTCTGTGATTATCAGTAAGATAAGAAGTTGTATGTTGTTGACGACTGCTTACAACTAAAATGTAACCAAAGAAAATTTTTATAGCGAAATCTATCTATATCAAAAAAGAAAATGAAGTACAGATTCAAACTTAATATGTATCAGAAGTAACGTAAAGTGGACAACTATAAAAAACAACCTACGTTGTTATTATATGTATTTAAGGCTTTTAATATTTTTATTGTGTTCAATCAAAATTGTTTGAGACTACCCATCAGTCCGCTTATAAAGAAGTTCCTAAAATGTTTATTAAGTAAGTAACTTTTAAGTTTTTCTGGAAACATTTAAAAAATGGTATTCATTTCTTCCATTTCGTAAGCGAAAATTATATGTTTAAGTTACTTGAAGCCTTCAGTGAAATAAATGATGATTCTGATAATAAATATTTTTAGACTTCTTATTTAATATATCTATCACCTAACGATACCTTCATTTTTTATGTATAGTGTACTTATAATATTTAAAAAAGTATTTAAAATTATTGGCACGGTTTTATCAACCGGGTCACGGTTTTATCAACACCGGGGCACGATATTTTCAGACCTGTTTGTTAATATCGCGTTTTCCCATTTTTCACAAAATTCTCAATATATCTAAAATTATTGCATAATTTTAAGTTAGAAAAGTACTAAAGTGTAGCTTAATAAATATCCTTCCTATAAATAGTAAGCAGTATATTGTAATTCAAACCAGAGCTTAGTTATGGCCGTCGGCCCTTAGGGGCTCGGTATTTGCCAACTCTCCCCTACACTAGGAAGAGATGGGGCAGTGATTTGTATTTTCATTCATTTCATTCAAACGTCTTTAATTTGCTAGAGCAGTGTTTCCCAAACATGTCGAGATCGCGACCCATCTTCAAGAAATATTTAAATTGGCGGCCCACCTTGTGTCATGAAGACAAAAAAGCAGCTTGCTGCCGCAGTATTTACGCGTTTATTCTTATCTTAGTTCACCACCATACCATCATCATCCATCAGCCTATTGACGTTCACTGCTGGACTTGGACCTTTACTAAAGCTTATCACCACACCTATTTCAATTAAGGAAGATCTATACGACAATCAGGACCCACCCAAAATCTACCTGCGACCCACCAGTGGGTCGCGACCCACACTTAGGGAAATACTGTGCTAGAGAGATCAAAGAAACTGTGAAGTCAGTAGGCATAGGTACCTAACTGATTAATTTAGGTTTTCGTTAGACTTTCGGTTGACTGGTGGAGAATGCCACACGGCATTAAGTCCGCCATTTGTAGTTTCCTTGTGCAATAAAGATTAAATAAATAAATAAATAAAATTTGGAAAATCAGCTTGGCTTGGATTCTTCCTACTCCACTTCGATTTCTCCGTGTTTTATTCATCCATACCACATTTATTGACAGGCTCGGTGGCTCATTTGGTAGTGACCTCTGCCCTCTGAGCCAAGGGTCGTGGGTTCGATTCCCGCACAGGACAAACATTTGTGTTCATGAACATGTCTGTTTGTATTGGTCTGGGTGTTTTCTATGTATAATATGTATTTATTTACAAAAAAAAATGTATTAGTTGTCTAGTACCCATAGTACAAGCTTCGGCTTAGTTTGGGGCTAGGTGGCGCTGTGTGGCCCAGCGTGGCATGTCTTGGGTTATATATGTCACCGGAAAATAGCAAGAATCGTAAGTTGATCAATTTCCTAGGTAGTTGATTAACTTTCGGAAAATAACAAACGGTAGATGAAATGTATTATTTAACGCAATGGATTTCAGTTAGTTGATCAATTTACGGTAGCCTGACAGTCATTTAATAATTTACGATTTTGACACAAGTAAAATCGTCCTCAATGGGCCAATCGTTGCTCAATGTACTATTTAACGGTGCACTATTACCCGTAACTTAATACACTGTTCCCTGATTGGTTGCCGGGATAACGCCATGTGAGCCATTGAACCAATTAACGTTTACCTCACCTTCGTCGGATGATTTTACGGCAAGACCCCGTAAAATGATCAATTTACTAAAATACATACGTTAAATAATACATTTCAACTGCCGTTTATTATTTTCCGGAAGTTAATCAACTACCTAGGAAATTGATCAACTTACGATTCTTGCTATTTTCCGGTGACATATATTCATATATTTATTTACCTATACCAAAAAGTAACGACGCGCTTAATGTCCGTAAACTATTAATTACTTCCAGTGTACGTTGGTTGGTACTTCGCAATAAACGAAGCTACAACGAGTAGTCATTGACCTAGTGCGTAGCAGCTATTTATTTTATTGTTACTATTGAATATGACAGCATTACGACTTGTAGGTAGATAAAATTCTAATCTATTAGTGAATGACGCTAGTAGGTAGGCCTACATACTTTGGATTCTCGGTGAATCATGAAAGTATCTTCGGGTTTGGAAACTTGGGACAATAGCAAAGGGTGACAAACTGCATTCTACATAACGAAATGCATCTCTTTCAACTGCGGCTGCAAGAAGGTTTCAGTTAAAGTTTATGGTGCCAATTTCAGTTTTAAGGTCTTACCGGGCCTAACAGCGAGGGGAAAATACCTACATGAAAAGAAGAATCGTTACCTACTCCGCCACATGCGGCAAAGGTATGTACAAAAGAATTTGCGTGCTGTCTGTGACTGTGATGTGATGCACCATTGCAGACTAGCTGTGTCCCACTACGTGCACGACCTTTGCGAGGCGACCGATAGCGGCATCCGAGTCGCCAGGTTTTGTTTGGGACAAAGTATCTACCATTGACTCGAGAAAAAGAAGTGTCTTTTTTGTAACCGAGGAAAATACATTTGAACATCCGCCGCCATTTGGAACCGCGGGGTAAGCGGGCTTAGTAGCCTGTTCGCATAAGTTATGCTTATGGGCTTATGTCTGCAAGATGTGTTTACCTTTAAAGATATCAATGGATGGACCATAAGACCTCAATGGGATCGCAATTAGCACATCGGTAACAGCCTTGTGTAAGGCTATTATTGGACTAAAACGAGTGTGACGGCGCTAACTGATGGTATCGGCAACGGTTTGGCAACGCATTGTCCGTGCTTAGTGGCGCGTCTTCGGCGAGTGTGTGGCTGCGAGGGAGAGCTTGTAGCGGAGCCTAGCATGTTAGCCTGGGATGTGCCTGATAAATAAACAAATAACCCAAGACATGCCACGCTGGGACACACATCGCCACCTAGACCAATACAAACAGACATGTTTATGAACACAAATGTTGGAACCCACGACCCTTGGCACAGTAGGCAGAGGCCACTTCCAAATGAGCCATCGAGCCAGTCCTATCAGTATAGAGCGACTATCATCTTTTCGCCCAAGCCAACCTCACCTGCCCTTGGTGCATCCAGCCGAACAACAAAACAGGCTCTGGCCACCGACTGGTGGCGGTATAAACATCGCGATTGAACGCGTAGCTAAATACCATAGGCCATTAACGGGCAGCAGCGTCACCGGAGCGAGGAGCTACGATCGCCAACTCGCTTGCCCAGCGAGGCGATTATGGGTAAATCCTCCAGATGTACGCCCTAAGTGGCGATCAACTAAGCCTAAGTTCAGCAGTGCAATGCGATGATGAAACGTTGCTGCCCGTTTCCCTATATTCCCTTAGTCGTCTTCAGTTAGTCACCATCCGCTGCCGCTCGTACATTGCACAGTGCGTCAGAGAAAGCAGCCAAGTGTGGCGTGGTTGCCCAACACGAGCTGAACTGTTGGCTCGATACAATACTGCCCCGTATCGTTACGGATTTGGGGCGCAGCTTAGCTTGTTAGCTTACCTGAGGTGCCTAATCTAGGGCAGACGAGTATAGCGATGTCTTAGTAGCAATAGGTACTCTATTTGTAATCTCTCCCGTAGTGTAGGAACCAGTGTTGCCGAACTATCAATAGCTTGACTATAGTATAGAGGTAGGGGAGACCGGGTATAATAGTAACGGCGGGTCGAAAGTAACAAATGCTCTCTAGATTTATCCGTCTGCCTAATAGCGGTGTCCACTCCAAGACTCGTCTACTCCACCTATTATCGGTTCCACGGCAACCATGACCAGCACACTATAGTACCTATTAGGTCAGTTTAGTTAAATACTGTCAAATAGAATAGTTAAATTCTAGGTAGGTATTTCGTTTCGCGCTAGTGGCGCAAACCTATTAGGTAGGCTAGTTGGCTGCGACATAAATTTATGTCAGAATAAATACGCACATAAATGAGAACCTACATTTGCATAAAAGTTAATAATCGCAAGAAACTCAAGTGCTTGCTCCAAGTAAATTTCTAATAAGAAACGTGTACTTAATGTGCATAATTTCATTAGAATTAGGTATCTCTTACGGTAGCTGTTAATTGGAAGTTTGTATTAGTAGGTAGGTATCTTATTATGGGATAGGATAATTATTGAGATTTACAAAGCGAAAGATATAATTTAAGCGTGTTGTTTGTTGAACCTCTTTTGTTTCGGGTTGGTTTCTCATATTACTGGTTTACTGGCCTGTTGGTTCAATGTGGGTTTGTATAAAGAAATCCACTAGATGGAAGTAGGTACATGAAAGGCAGGTCCAATCCAACTGTTACGTGATTGGTTCATTTGGACATGACACTGACATTAACATAGCAACTGACCAACCACATGATAGCTGGATCTGTTTTTTATGTGGTGCCATCTGGTGGATTTTTTTTTTCAGAAAAACCTTATTGGTCCAAGCATTCTGAAGCAAGAGTTGTGGGTTCGATTCACACCCGGGCAAACATACGTGTGATGAACATTTGTGTTTGTTGCATGTATGGTGTTCATATTTATATTTAAGTACCTACATCCTGTACCTACACTTGCGGTACCTTTGTTGTTCTGGTACCTACCCATAATACATGTGTTTTTACTTACTTTGGGATCGGAGCAATGTATGTGATAGGTATAATGATGTAGTTAGTATGATATTTATTTATTTTGTTCATATTCGTCGCTGCCGAAAATCGGTCAGGGCAGTATAGTTAAAACCCTTATTACACTACCCGGTATTCAGGGCACTGAATACCGGGTGGGTGGAGACCCTAGTTAGTGCGGCGCTTATTACACTACTCTGAAAATCGGTCCCTTAATCAGTTGATACGTGATAATCGCCCTTAATGTTATTAAATTACGCGATAGGCAGAGCGGCTAAGTAGTTAGGCAGCCCGATCGCCCTAAATCGGGTCACTTACCTTAAATTAGACCACCCTTATTCAGAGTTAGGGTCCCTGAAAACCGGGTAGTGTAATAACTGCTTAATAACTATCAGTGCATTCGCTAACATGCAAAACAATTCGCCTACATTGACACGGGTGACCGCAGCCCTCGACTCTAAATTAAAATACATTACCGATTCATAGAGTGCGCAGGCGCAGTCATAATTGTCGCCTAAATTGGCTTCTAATTGAACCTGGTCGGCTTCGTCAAGGTGATTGTTTACGCCCTCTTTCAAGATGGTGACTGCGTAGAGATGAATACAAAATAGTGTTTGTTGGTAATAGGCTATTATGGCTAAAAATGTAATTAGTTCGTCTTTTAGCTTATTCAAAAATAAAACACACGTATTTTTCCTTTTTTTATTCAAATAAACAATAGCAAAGATACAAGGCATCAAAAGTTAGGAGTGGGAGTATTTGACGTCACTCGCTCCTGAAAAAATGCCTCACCGAGTGATGTCACGCGTAATTTCAATTCAACGACCTATATTATTAATCTGTGCTATAACTTTGTAATTTTTAGTCTAATTTACAAATAATAAAATACGTGTCTTTTATTTTTCAATAAGCTAAAAGACGGACTAATTACAATATTTAGCCATAATAGCCTATTATTTACTTACACCCGTATTTACAAAAGACCCGTATTTACGCGACGTGTGTGTCTGCCAGTTCGCAGGCAGCATGGTCCCAGGCCTTCGCTGGTTCCAGAAACGATATTCGAATTATAAAAAATAACAAAAAAATGTCTTTGTCTACGTAGGAAATAGATGCCTCAACCTCACTGTCCAAGGCCCTAGGCAGGCCCAAGAAACGCTGGCTGGATGTCGTCAGAGCGGACATAGGATTCGACCACGTAAAAAGTCGGGGGTACAGAACCTTTGATTAAGATCTGTGGTCAAGAGGTTCCTGAAAGTGGGGAACCTAACCTACATAGCCAGTGAAGGACGGGTCGCACTACCGGCCCGCTGCGGTCAGCGCCAATGCCAACGGGAGTATCGCTTACGGCAATCTATATAGGGATACGCGACAACATATTGTGTTGTGTTGTTCATTTTTTTATTGTTATACCTACTAGCTGGCAAGACGCGACTTCGTTTACGTTGTACGTTGTATCCTACCTCTAGCATTAAACCCTACAGTGTAAGGCCCACACCTACCCTTTTATCTCTGCGTAAGGCCCACGGTGACTTTTTGTATAAGAATCCATCCTTGTACAGTTTCAAGGAATCAGGGCCTGTACGACCAAAATCGAAAACGATCGTTCGTTGAACGGATCGCGTACTTTTGCATCATAAATCTCTCCCATTTGTCGCCGTGTTCGAGTATACGAACTAAAATTCGTCAAAGTCGATTTTAATTAATTTAATTCATATATTTGAGCACGGAAGGGACAAATGGGACGGATTTATTTTTCAAATTAGATTAGTTTGGAGCTAGACGGGCGCTGTGTGGCCCAGGGTCACAGATTAATAAGTACCAGGGTGGCATGTCTTGGGTTATTCATTGACAGGCTCGGTGGCTCATTTGGTAGTGACCTCTGCCCTCTGAGCCAAGGGTCGTGGGTTCGATTCCCGCACAGTTCAAACATTTGTATTAATGAACATGTCTGTTTTGTATTGTTCTGGGTGTTTTCTATGTATATGTATTTATTTACAAAAAAAATATCTAAGTAAGTATATTTATTTGTCTAGTACCAATAGTACAAGTTTTGCCTTAGTTTGGAGCTAGACAGGCGCTGTGTGGCCCAGCGTGGCATGTCTTGGGTTATTTATTTATGTGCGGAACTGTACTCACTGACGCCTGTTGTAAGCCGACACGCGTCACGGACGCGTGAATGCCACGCGCTGTAGACGTAGAGAGGCTGACTTAGTGTCCTACGTCCCGAGTTGCTGTCCACTGATGACACAGCCCGGGTTCGGCGTGAAGGAGCCTAATAGTTCATCATCATCATCAGCCTATCGCAGTCTAAGGGTGGACATAGGGCTCTCCAGTTGTTCGCCACTTACGGCAAACATCTGCAAGATATACCCATAATCGACACGCTGGGCAGGCATGTTGGCGATCGCAGGGCTTAGCTTCTCGCTCCGGTAACGCTGCTGCCCGTCATCGGTCTGTGGTATTTAGCTGCGCCTTCAATTGTGATGGTTATACCGCCACCGGTCACCTGTCAGACCTGCCTGCACCAGTCTATTGTTATTCACAGGATGCACTTAAAGAGATGTTTTTTTTAAAGAGGTGAATGCCTTAGGCACCTTCTTGCCGTCTCCGGGGGGAGGCGGCATGGTGTGTGGGACTCACACCTCCCAAAATGGGAGGGCATACCCACTAAACCCCCCTGTGTCACCAGTGGGCAGTAAGTTGCAGGGACACGGGTAGCGCCGAAGCATACGGCCACATCCCTGCCTGCCCTGGCCAGCCACAGATGATAAGCGGCCGGCACTCCTGGGAGGGCAAATACCCCTGCCCCCGTGTGGACCTCGTGCAACGGTGTGGCTGCACCCACCACACCGTTACGCCCCTATGAGTGGATCGCGCCCCCGCACTCACCACTTGGGGCACAAAGGAGAGGCTCAGAGGGCATACGATGCATTTACAGGATGCACTACGGCAAGTGGAGCGGAAAGATGATCACTCTCTTACATTCCAACGTCTGTAATGTTTTTGTACTGTAATTTGTTTTCACTCTGGTGATGCTGCTGCCTGTTACCGGCCAGTGTGTGGTGTTTAGCTACCCCCTACACCGCCACCAGTCGGATGCACCACGGGTAGCTTAGAGTGGCTTGACAACAGATACCTAGGTCCCTTACATCTCTAAAGAATAATCTTTAGAAATGTAAGGGGGTATAAACCCCAAGGTGATGATTATGCTGGCACCTTTAGTAGTACCTTTAGTAGTACCTTTTCTTTTCAACATTATAATTTAAGTGCTACGAAACCAACATGCGTATCATTTACATTACAAACGCTACGGCTGCTCGACCAAGCAAATTTGCTTCAAGAAAAACGCAACCGTACAATTAACTGTTTTTACTCACAACCGAACAGCGTATAACATTTAAACAGAATTGGTACCACACTGCACTAGGATTACTCGTACAGAAGATCTTGTAACCAGAACAATATTTTCAAATCAGAATGCTAGATAGTAGGTACATTGTTTACACGAATATGTGCTTGAAACACTAATCAAGTATCTAGTAATAGAATAGTACCTAACTGGGTATTTTCCAATTTGCCAATGGATAATATGTAACGTAGTGAAGGACGCCCTCAGGCCAGGTGGAGTGACGATTTGCGCAGGACGCCTGGCAAGTGATGCGAAAGGCCCGGGACCGATCGAAGTGGCGATCATTGGGAGAGGCCTATGTCCAGCAGTGGACTGATGTGGGCTGATGATGATGAATGGATAACATTGTTATTAGCTTAACATCTGATATATATTTCTGTTTACATCTGTTCTACATTTATGTTCTCATATAAGTTAAGTATGTAAAGTTTGTGGTCAAGAAAACTAGGCTGTAAGGTAATGGATAGCCAATATTAATGCCATCTGTCTAATCGTACCTTCTTGATTGTTCTATGTCCCTGGATGGGGCAGAGATCCCACAGCAGGTACCTATTTTCTGAGCGGCCTTTTTTGCCCCAGGGCATTCATATAGCTTTCGCTGATGCATTGGTCGTCTGCTGCCAGAATTTATATAGAGTTTGCGTTTTCTTTGAGGATTCAAGTCTAAAGTCTGCCCTGATATGCTATCAGGATTCCTTCGGATCGTGTGGCCGATTTGCTTCATGGTGCGAAGTTCACCTGTCACTTATGAGAGATGGGGTCGTAATTCTTGCTTATATTACTTATTTGCATGCATATCCGTCCAATTTCCTTCCTCATTTGGTGGTATTTTTACGATCTTTTTTCAAGATTACTCACTGTTGTTACGCGGTTATTAATGAGTATAATGAGCTGTGTTGTATGTTCGTGACTTCCGAGATGCGGACAGTAGGTAGCACAACATATTTTCCTATGGGTACTAGACAACTGATAAACTTATATAAGATACTTTTTTTGTAAATAAACACATAATATGTATAGTAGGTACATTGCAAACACCCAAACCAAACCAATACAAGCAGACATGTTCATGCACGTAAATGTTTGTACCGTCATCATTATCAGCCTATTGCAGTCCACTGCTGGACATACAATGGGTCTCTCCAGTTTTCCGCCACTTTGGGCAAACACCTGGAGGCTTTAACCATAATAGCCATGCTGGGCAGGCGGGTTGGCGATCGCAAGGCGTAACTTCTCGCTACGCTGCTGTCCGTCATCGGTCTGTGATATTTAGCTACGCCTTCAATTGTAACGGTTATACCGCTACCAATCGGTTGCCAGCGCCTCGTTTGTTATTCGGCAGGATGCACCGCGGGCAGCTAAAGTTGGCTTGGAGCGAAAAGATTATAGGCTGCTTGCTCCCTTACATCCCAAACTCCCTTACAAGGTTTTGTACTATGCGGGTATCGAACCCAGTACCAGTGTAAGAGGCAGCGTTTACGGTAGTAAGGTTGGTGGGAACCAAGCCAAATTGGTCGTCAAATGTAGGATTTTAAACCATTCTTGGTGAAAAACCTTTCTTTGTAAGCAGGAATTTCCAGAAATAATGTCTAACGTGCTTCGCGATTTACTTTAGGGCTAGTTTGATTCGAAATTTTTAGTTTAGAAATTCCGTATGACAGTCGTTAAGAGCGCGCATACAGAATTCGACGTATTTGCGGCGAAACTGGTATTTTCGGGCGAGCTATTATCATAGAAAACGATTTTTTTTAAATAAGAAACATAGTTTTTTATACAGATAAAGTCTTCAAGCAGTGCGTAGGCTAGATAAAATACAACATTTACTAGTATATTTTTGTTTATCAAAGATCTCCCGTAAGCCGATTCGCAAAAATGCGAGTCAGAGCCAATTTCGAAAGTCTTAATATCAATTGCATTACATACATATGTTTTAAATATATGTTTATACAATAGCTTATATAGTCTATTAGTGCACTAGATAAAAAAACTTTCAAAAATGTGTTATTAAATTGCCCAAAATAATTATTCAAAATAAGCTTAATTCACACTTTTTAACAGTGTTTTTCTAGTAGAAAACACTGTTTCTTTTAGTTGAAATTTTGTGTAAATGTAAAAGAAGTGTTCCTTAAGTGCACTAAATTAATATTTTATTAATATTCTATGCCTGTTATTTTATACGATTTTTTTAAAAGTGACTATAAAGCCACGCGCGCGACGCTTGCCGATTCAGTCCAAATCGGGTCATCCCAGAGGGAGGACGTGCCGCTCGCTGCTCCGCTCACGCACACATACGCACAACCACTTTTATGAGCGTATACCGCTCTGCGCGAGTGCAACTCCACGAGTTTGATACTTTGTAATATTATTTTTCTATGGAAAATTTATTAAGTTAAAATAATGTACTAAATTAATCATCATCATCATCATTATCAGCCGTAGGGGGTCCACTGCAGGACATAGGCCTCCCCCAAAGACTTCCACAGCGGCCGGTTGCAAGCTGCCCGCATCCAGCTCCATCCTGCGACTTTTATGATATCGTCAGTCCACCTCGCTGGAGGGCGTCCCACACCGCGTTTTCGGTCAAAGGGTCTCCATTCCAAAACTTTTCGGCCCCAACGGCCATCGGTTCTCCTCACTATGTGCCCTGCCCACTGCCACTTCAGCCTGCCAATCCTCTGGGCTATGTCCGTGACCTTGGTTCGTCTACGGATCTCCTCATTTCTGATTCGATCTCGTAGAGAAACGCCGAGCATAGCCCGCTCCATAGCTCGCTGTGCGACCCTGAGCTTTCGCATGAGGCCAATAGTGAGAGACCAAGTTTCGGTTCCGTAGGTCATCACTGGTAACACGCACTGATTAAAGACTTTTGTCTTTAACGACTGAGGTATTTCGGACGAGAATATGTTCCGCAGTTTCCCGAACGCTGCCCAGCCGAGTCGGATCCGTCGATTGACCTCCTTCTCGAAGTTGGACCTGCCTAATTGGATTACCTGTCCCAAATATAGGTATTCGTCAACAACTTCGAGGTTAGAGCCCCCAACAGATACTGGAGCGGGTACGACATGGGAACTAGACATGATTTTCGTCTTGTCCATGTTCATTTTAAGACCCACTTGTTGGGATACTCTATCGAGGTCTCCGAGCATAGTGCTAAGGTCCTCCAGCGACTGTGCTATGACCACGATATCATCGGCAAATCGAAGGTGAGTGATGTACTCGCCATTAACGTTGATGCCGTATCCTTCCCATTCCAGGAGTTTGAAGGCGTCTTCCAATGCTGCCGTGAACAGTTTTGGAGAGATAACGTCTCCCTGTCTCACTCCTCTCTGCAATGGAATTGCCCTCGTGGTCTGCTCCTGTACTCGGACCGACATAGTGGCGTTATTGTACAAACACTTCAACACTTCGATGTACCGATAGTCAATGTGGCACCGCTGAAGAGACCGTTATTATTATCTACAACCACATTTGCTAAATATTTCAAAAAATTAATATATTATTTGTTTATTAGTTCACTAATGAAGTTACAAAGTAAGGCTATTCCAATGATTATTATTATGCCCGTTAACATCAATGGTCAGAAACAACTTCCATGAAGAAACTGATAAGAAGATTCTTTGAGTTGGGAGCTACATAAAGGAGATAGAGATAAATAAAGGCATACAATGAAGCTGAAAGCCCTAGAAATCCCATAGTCGAGTTATTATTAGTAAAATTATATGTGTAAAGATGGATGATAAAATGTTTGATAGTATGCACGAAATTGATCTATTTAGATTTAGATAAATCGATCTTCGAATCCAATTTTGGAATTGTCGCTTAATTGTTTAGTGTGGAATAAGTGAATCTTTGTATCACAATAATAACAAGTATCTAAGATTAAAATTAAATCGATCAAAGTGGTCAACAATGCGAGAGGCCAATGTCCAGCAGTGGCCTGTGAGAGGCTGATAACGATATGAGATTACTACTTTCATTCAGATAGTATTAGGAATAAGTAAAAATTATATTTTATAGTTTCAAAATGTAAAACCAAAATGCAATATGATAGTTGTGAAATGTATGGCCATTACGGTTACTAGGGGTGATTTTAGCGAAAAGGCTGGTAAGATACGGATATGTTACGGTAACTTATTTACATACATTACGTTAAAATTACCGGCTACGTATGCTGAATGGTGGTATGGCGACGAGCAGGGCGAGCATGTAACTTGCAGTATGCAAGTCGCAAGGTGCAACGTTGCCAATGAGGGCTACCGTTTTTGTAATCACCAGAGGGCGCCACTGTATAGTGAGGTCTTCGGGCATAGCTGTTAAGGTTTGTTTTATGCATGTGATGACTGTTTGTTCGTTATAAGAAGGAGGCCATAAGTTTCCCAAAGGCAAAACTGTTTGTTAACGGTTAATAAACAAACCAGTGAACTAGCTTTTCTTTCAGACCGCTAATTTTGTACCTCATTTTCTCGGCTCCGCTTTTAAAGCGCAGATAATCACTAAGCCGTGTCTCATATTTTCGAAAATTAATGCCAGCTATGCCAAAATTGCACAAAATTATTTAATTTTCCGAAATAAACTCGTTTAACCCACAAAAACCTATGTAATTTGACATTTCGGATACCTCACGCTACACTAGCACCTCTGGTGGCGAATTCACACGCGATATGGGCGCCCTCATTAGTATTAGTACAGTTTGCCATAATAGGTATTGTTATTTCTTTTATTTGCTTCGTCGCCGTCATTGGAATTATGTTAAATTCGAAATATTAATAGGTAATAATTAATTAATTCAGTTTAATTTCCAAAATGTCGATTTTGGGGGAAAAGGTAGGAGCCAAAATTGTTCGGAAATTGACTCTCTAGAACTTTGTTTCTTTTCATTCATGCCGTAAAAAGTACAACGGTACAACAACATAGGAGACAGACGCGACAGACAGATCTAATGATACAGTTTTGAATATGTCGCGGTATGCGGGTTTTATTTCCAAAATATCGATTTTGGGGGAAAAGGAAGGAACCAAAATTGTTTAAAAATTGATTTCCTACATGTTTAGTCTTCTTAATTTAGACCGTAAAGTAGAAAATAAACGAGATAATGACAACAGTTTTTACTTGCTGTTGTTTTCAATTTTAATTTCCAAAATACCGATCCTAGAAGAAAAATAGTAAGAATCGAACTTGTAGAAAATCAAATTTCCTACAATTTTTGTTCTCATGGTTTTACTACAAAACCAAAAAAGGGGCGAGTTATTCAATAAAAACCGTCCGTTTGTTATTGGAAAGAACTGGCGAACTTTAGGAGAGGCCTATGTCCAGCAGTGGGCTGATGAAGATGATTGGAAGGAAATAAAAATACAATTTTTGAATATACACAAGAGGACTCACCATACCTACCTATTCAGATAGCTCGCCTTTATAACCTGTCCATCGCATCGCATTATTTATAAAAGTGCGTAAAAGTAGTATTCTACGCAAGATTTGTGTCTTATACAAGAAACAGCGGTGGTCAGTCGTAATATGTTCCTTCAGAATCATGTTCAGGACCCCTATTTTAGAGAATGCCGCAGTAGTCAATGACTCCTTCAATCAATGTAACCCTTTGGATTCGGGTCACGACGAATATTCATCCCGAGAATAAGTGATGGTTTGGTCAAGCTGGATAGGAACCAGATTTAAGTTGTTGTAGGCCATCTGGGGTTTCTGCTACGAAACACAAGCACAACTTTCAGCACAAGCATCAGTAGGTATACATGATCTCTGTGATTAGTGCATAGGAGACTTAGGACCTTAATTCAAATTGACAAATTGAAATTTACAAACTAATCTTTTTTTAATGATGGCAACCAGCCTCTTCGTGAGATCCATTTCTGCCGAGTGAAAATGAACAAAGTAATTTTGACAAATTAAAATATAAAACGGGCTATATCGTGGCAACCATGGAGACTGCTCTTTCCTTAAATAATAATACAAACACCTAAACACAGAACAAACACAAATGTTCAGCACACGAATGTTTGTCCTGGATGGGAATCAAACTCACGACCTTTGACTTATGATCAGAAGGCAAGGAAAAAACAGTAGGGATTATTGATTTTTATAAAGCAACATTAAAAACGTCAATCACTCACACAATACCTTTCAAAATATAATTTGGATAGGTAAGTACCTGGTACATTTGAAGATAGAAAGACAAGAATATTGTTATATTTTTCTTAAACCTTAATTAATAAACACTTAAGAATAATGTACTCTAAAGTCTTTAAATAAATTTACTAAGTACGCACCTATACCACACTAATAAAATATTTAGCAATAAAAGAATGTTCAAATAATTTAGATGAATAATAAATTGTTAAGTATCAAAATATGTTCGTCCGCCGGAGTTAGCGTCCGACACGCCGCTCACCCACACAGACGCAAATGATGTCTATGTGTGTTTCGGAATCGGCTCCCGCGTGCGTTTCGAGTTGCTTAAAATTGTATGCGCGCTCTTAATAGCAGAGTCACTAGTATTCACCTGATGGTAAGTGAGAAAAGGAGCAGCAGGTATTCATGGGTTCCTGACGATTGTTTGTGCCACCTGACCGTGCTTCCCTAACACGCTGCACGCATATTCGATTTATCCCCGAAAAGGACTGAGTCCGCGCGGGACATTTAATTTTATTTTAAAAATCAGGACATCCCTCCAAAATCGAGATATGTCTGGCAACGCTACACATGTAATTATCGACCTTTCCCATTAAATCACAGTAGCTTCGAGAATTGAGAATCAATCAAGCTACCTGATTAGCTCATTTGCATCGGTTCGCGATCGATTTGCGATTCTCTTAATTAGCTACTAATTACAATTACGAATTGCGAATTCGTTAGAAACGCTGATAATTAATCCAATTCACAACATCGCACGCGTGTTTCAGATATTTTTGTCAGCTAAACATGAAAACTATGTACTTTTTCATATTTTATCACCGGACAAGTAAAGATATGTCAAAAAGGCATCGTCTTGCCTCTATTTTCTTACTACGAACGGCCAAGTTATGAAACTCCTTGCCGGACTCTATGTTCCATAAGACATCCAATTTTCAGGTGTCAAGGTGAAAGTGAATCGGTATTTTCTGGGTAAGCGCGGCACATCATAACGTCGTGTGCCAAAAAGTGCTCTTTTAACCAAATTTAGAAACTAGGCAAGGATTTTGACTGTCTGTTGCATAGACACATTTCGCACACTTGCAAAAAGGCACATACCTACCTGTTATGTCCGATGCTAATTAAAAAGTTAATTAACCCCAAGCAGCCATTGACCAGGGCCGCTGTTCGGAAGTACCGCCGCCTCGCGTCCTGCGGTGACTGACACCGATGATATCTCCGCTCGCGACAATGGTATCTCCGGCCAATTATATAACAATACTAGCTTTTGCCCGCGACTTCGTCCGCGTGTTTAAATTTATACATACAAAAGTTTTTTCCCGCTAACTCCCGTTCCCGTGGGAATTTCTCAAAATACAGCCATAACTAAACTTTATATTTACTAAGGTACCTGCATGCCAAATTTCAAGCGTCTAACTTAAGCGGTTTAGATTTTTCATACAAAAGGATTTTCCCGCTAATTCCCGTTCCCGTGGGAATTTCGGGAATTCCTTTCTTAGTGCACCCCTACGGTACCTAAGCTACGTCCCTTCCAAATTTCAAATGCCTACGTTTAGCCGTTTGGGCTGTGCGTTGATATGTCAGTCAGTCAGTCAGTCAGTTTCTCCTTTTATATATATAGACTAGCTTTTGCCCGCGACTTCGTCCGCGTGTTTAAATTTATACATACAAAAGTTTTTTCCCGCTAACTCCCGTTCCCGTGGGAATTTCTCAAAATACAGCCATAACTAAACTTTATATTTACTAAGGTACCTGCATGCCAAATTTCAAGCGTCTAACTTAAGCGGTTTAGATTTTTCATACAAAAGGATTTTCCCGCTAATTCCCGTTCCCGTGGGAATTTCGGGAATTCCTTTCTTAGTGCACCCCTACGGTACCTAAGCTACGTCCCTTCCAAATTTCAAGTGCCTACGTTTAGCCGTTTGGGCTGTGCGTTGATATGTCAGTCAGTCAGTCAGTCAGTCAGTCAGTCAGTCAGTCAGTCAGTTTCTCCTTTTATATATATAATAATAGATAAGATATGTTTGAACGTCGATACGATCTGTTCACACATTATATGCGACCAGGAAGGGTAGTAGAACTTTGTCACTGCGTTGGAGCATTGAACGATAGTTAGATTCAGCTGTAATATGATTTTTAAATGAAGATAGCTTATTATTTTTGGTTGTGTATGATTTTTTTATAGTGGCACCTTGTAGTACCCGTTGCCTGATGGAAATTGAAAAGCCCAAATAGGGATGTTTCCAGGGTCAAAATAATTACATTAAGTATATTTAGTATTTAGTAGATGTATTTTTCCTTTTTATTTAAACAAAAAATAACAAAGACACAAGGCATCAAAATGTAAGAGTGAGGGTCTTTGACGTCACTCAGTGGCAAAAAACTCCCACTCTGTGACGTCACGCGTAATTTTAACGGGCTATATGTAATTTTTGGTTTAATTTACAAATGAAAAAATACTTACGTGTCTTTTATTTTTGAACAATCTAAAAGACGGACTAATTAAATTTTTTACGGCCAAAAGTCTATTGTTGCGGCAAGGGAAAAGACACCAAACCAATCAAATGTCCGTTGCCGCCGCCATTGTTGGTTATTCGACGACTCTAGCGGAAGAACTTGAACGACTTCATTCCCATTTTTTTTATTCTAAGTATATTCTTTTTTTGGGTGAGGCCTTTGCCCAGCAATGAGACAATAATGGCTAAATAAAAAATAAAAAATCTTTTCCTAATATAGGTTCAGAAGATAGGTTCTAAACTATTTCGATCCCCACCCGGGTCAAGCGTTCATGTGATAAGCATTTGTGTTTTTTCCGTGTCTGTGTGTTATTTGTAAGTATTTAAGTTATTAATAGAACTGCTGGCAGTGGCTGGACGGGGGGGGGGGGGGGGGGGGGGGATATAGAGATGTGGCGCGAATGTAAGGAGGCCTACGTTCAGCAGTGGACGGACCAAGACTGTTGATGATGATGAAGTTATTTATGGCTGCCTTGTTTTTCTGATACCCCATACTTACTTTGTGATCGGAGTAATGTATGTGATATTGATATTTATTTATATTTAACTTGAAATCTCCTTGTTGGCTCTATGGTCAGGCTTCTCTGGAACTGATGTTCTGGGTAACTTTGACCTTGTTAGCCCGCGTCTAACAATCAACAAAATATGTTATCTATCTCCCATAAATGTATGAGCAAAGCCTCTCCAAATCGTACGGGCGGTGCCACACTTGACTCTCTCTTTCATCTCGTCGCTTTGCATAAAGTAATCAGACCAAATCCGAAATTAAAAGTCGTCTCGCTGTACTTCATCATCGCCCATTAACGAGCCCGAAGAAAGTGATACATACTGATAGTTATAATAACATATTACGTTTGGGCTGAATCTTTACCGTACTACGAGTACAATAAAAGCTTGACAAGCTATGCGTGCAAGAGAATTCGGCCTGTTGCCGTAAAAAATGTAGTTAGTCCGTCTTTTAGATTGTTCAAAAATAAAAGACATGTATTTCATTTGTAAATTAGACCAAAAATGACAAAGATATAGCCCGTTAAAATTACACCTGACGTCAAAGAGTGGGAGTTTTTTCGCCACAGAGTGACATCAAAGACCCTCACTCCTAAATGTTGATGCCTTGTATCTTTGTTATTTTTTGTTTAAATGAAAAAAGGAAAAATACGTATCCAATATATTTTTATAATCTGAAATACGGACTAAATATAATGTAATAACTTTAGAAACTTCCCTCTTTTTGATTGTTAAATACTCCGTAGATATAATTTAATTTTATGTCTTTACCCGAGATCCGAATCTGAGTAGATACTGTTTCTTTTACGAGTAATAACCGATAGACTAAGAAAACAGTCAAACACGTAATGCATACAAATGCATACTTGAATAAAATTTGTTTCAATGTTAGATTACCTCGCAAAATTAAGTAATCACTTAATAATCAATTCACCACAAGTACCACGTACGCAGACCTTCTTCAGCCTGACCTCAGAAGCAGCAAACGGAACTGAACAATGATTGACATTGACAGACGCCGCTAAAATAGCCGTCAGAAGCCGTTTTTGTAAGTGCAATAACAAATTACAAATTGTATTGAAAACACAAAATATCGGGTTTGTGATCACGACGCGGATGTGGGCTGACATCATCATTCGTGAGGAATGTATTGAGTGTTTGTTGGGTCAATTAGTAGTGACCCCACGAGGTAGGGGTCGTAAAACAGAATCTCAAGTGATTCATTTGCTGAAGTCCAGGGAAGACCAATGTCGAGGTTTCTTACAAGATACCTCGGCGAGATACCCTTACAAACGATCCAAATAAACGTTTATTTTTCTTTCTTTCTTTTTTTTTTCTAAATGCCTACGATGATGGCCAGGGCGGCCTTGTCATCATCACCGGATCTTTTTTTCTTTCTGTTTGGTTACTTGTCTAATGTTTACGTACAAAAAGTCCTCTCGATTCATTCAAAACCCTTCTACTCCAGAAAAAGCACACAAGTGCTGAAGCTACTTACCTGCAGGATCAGAGCAATGTCTGCTATGAACGCTATGACGCTATGAACCTTTGGTGACTACATTTATTTTTAAATCATCATTGTAAAGTGCTAATATAAAGGAATTGTATGCCATATCGTATTATATTATTTTCAAACATCAATTGTCATTAAACTAAGCATTACTATCTCTTTATCAAAAACTCAATACCAATTGTCATTGTGCATTCACTATATGTACTATAATTGACAACGTTTTGTGGCCACAAAGCGGAATCAAATTGATCATTAATATATCGCGTCCATCTACAAACCATTCCGGTGTCACGGGAAGTGCTAATAAATGTTTAAATTCCCAGCACGGCGCGCGCTCGTCCTCTGCGCCCGCGCAGTGACGTCACGCGCGTGCGCTCGTGCCGACGCCATCTTGATTGGTAAACGATGGGCAGAAAAAAGTAATAAAACACTTTAGAGGATGCTTTAGACAATACCGGAAATGTTTACAAGATTGCCTTTGTGAAGGTTGATGTGAGCGATCGATTCTTTTATTCATCGTCATCACTCATCAGCCTGCATACCTCCATTGCGACGCGAGACTTAGGCCTCATCATCAGCCTATCGCAGTCCACTGCTGGACGTAGGCCTCTCCAGTTGTTCGCCACCTAGGGAAAACGTATGGACACCCATTATCGCGTAGCTTGTCGCTCCGGAGACGCTGCTGCCCGTCATCGGCCTGTGGTATTTAGCCACGCCTTCAATTGTGATGGTTATACCGCTACCAATCGGTTGCCAGCGCCACTCACCATTCCCACTTGAGGGAATTTGCCTTAGTCACCACGCTTGGCAGGATTGATGATGAAACGGGTCCCCTACGTAGCTTCGAACGCCGTTGTTGCGAAGCTCACTGTTTCGAATTTTTTTCGACTGCCTCATTGGTCCGAAAGCTTATGGACTCGGATGATGTATTCGCGAAAGACGCTGATTTGAAAATCATTTTCACTATCTCATCAACGATCTTTCGTAGATTATGAATTTAACTATTTTTAATTCACCTACTAGCATATGGCAAATATACATCTAAAAACAACACGATAACTTTAAGAAAAACACCTACCTACTTGTTTATTTTACACAGTATGCCTACCTAAATGGTTTTGTAAAAAGAAAAATGTATTTAAAAGTAATGATTATGTAAATCACAGACAATATACTTAGCAGTACTTTTAAAATAACATGTTTGTTTCTTGTTGTGAAATCTTGTCTCAACTTTCCCGCGAACCGTACGCGCAAATTACTTAAAATACCGTTTTTTTTCGAAGATTCTGCAATTTCCAAGAGACAAAGACGAATACATTAAAAGTTCTCCCATCTGTCGTTGCGTAATTCAATAAACATAAGTTTTAATGACATTCGCAAACACCGAAATATTGCTCATAAAAACTTGAGAGGTGTGAGTTATGGTAAAGTGCCTAATAGTGTTTTATGAGTATGGTTGGGTCAGCCCAAAGGTAGCGGTGTCAAAATTATTTTTTTGTGTAGAGGCTTGCCTGGTGGAAAGCGAAGAAGCCTGTGTCGATGCGTAATTGGGCAGGCGGGTTGGCGATCTCAGGGCGTAGCTTATCGCTTCAATCGATGACGCTTCTGCCGGACATTGGCTTGTGGTATTAGCATGTGTGGTACAATACGTGCCACAAAAGATGAGACTTGAGAGACCGCGTGATTCGACCACCACTACCTACTTTCATAAGATAGACTCTATACCAATCCGAATATTACCGTATAGGTACTTCTTGAATTTAAGTAGAAATTAAGGATAACATTTTGAACGATGACGGTACCTGCCAGGACGCCCCACTACTGACGCTCGGCAAGTCTCTTCTTTAGTGGCACGCACTATATTATTATTAGGTTGGTAGCTACGCCTTCGACTGTGATGGTAATACCGCTACCAGTAGGTTGCAAGCGCCTCGTTTGTTATTCGGCAGGATGCACCACGAGCAGGTGAGGTTGGCTTGGACCGAAATGATGATAGATTGCTCTCTTACATCCCATCACATATAGGTACTTCCATTATCTGATATCATCTATTTACTGTCCTCGATAGTTCGCACACGGTGTGCAAATGATACGCGTTGTGCAACGAAGCGGACGGGACGGCGCAAATAAAATGCTTTTATTGTGTTATTGGTAATGCACGCCATTAGCTCGGCTGATTAGCCGCGCGTGATGATGGGTGACCCTGGCCTTTATCTCTTATAGGGTTGCCGAGCCAAGTATTTAGTTTGTACTGTAGCACAGAGGGTGAGTGACAAAGTCTGTGTGGATTTTGTGGATAGAATAGGACCACTCCTTCTTATCTCGTAGGCGTTGTAGAAGACGACTAAGGGAACATCAAAAATCAAAATACCTTTATTCACATAGACTTAAAATAAGCACTTATGAATCGTCAAGTAATCGGAAAGTAGATTTCTACCGAGAAGGAAACAGAATCAGGAAACAGAATAAAACCTACCGCGGCCAGCAACTCGCCTGTTAAGAGTGACTAAGACAAAATGTGATCCCCAATTGTGAACCTCACTTTGTTTTACACTTGCCAGCTATCCTGGCCCGATCGTTATTCCTGCCCTGGTGGCGCCCTACACTACATGTTATTTACCCCATCGGTTGTCGGTCCTGCGAGTATTATGGCCCACTGCTACTTCAGATTGCTAATCCGCTGACCTATATCGATGACTTTGTTTCTCCGTCCGACACTCCATTTCGGATTCAGTTATGTACTTATTGTTATATTTCACCAACCATATCGAGTGTGGCCCTAACCGCAGCATCTTCATTATGACATCAGCTTTAAGAATCCACGATCGTTTTGCGTCGTCCTTCAACGAACTCGTGAAGCCGTGATATTAGATTTTGTAAATAAGACGTTAATTCTCAGGATGACGTCGCCTCTCTAATTAAAGCAGTCGTAAATTAGCTGAGGCTGGCAATCAAATTGTAATTTCTTAGAAAATACGTCCAGCTTAATGAGAAGTGACTATATTTTTGACGACCTCGTGGCTCATTATAAGGCGTTCACTTAAAACGTAGAACCTGAAGGTTTTGCGTTCAATGCTCGTTTGTTTGAGTCAATTTAGCAATTTGGCACATGACTGGGTGTTCTGGGAGAAGTCGCCAGTCGGTGAACATCTGACATACTCGTAGTCTCATGTACCTACAAAGGAACCTTTAGCTTGAGACTAGGTGCTCGGTGTGCAATTGTTGGTTGTCTGCAGCTTCTGTTTACTTCTTTAACAATTACTAAAACATCTATTCTCAATGTTAAAGCTTTAAATCTTGGACTAAAATCGTTTTTACGGGGGTCTGTGTGTCTTATTTTCTTACAAGCTAATAAGGTTAGAGCCTAAAACGCGAGGAGGGTCAAGAGGGCGATAGGCGTGGAGTTCAGGCTCCAAGCTCAGTTGCGCCCAAGTTTAGGCTAGGACTGAAAGTAAAGTAACTTCTCTCTCGCTTTCTTCTCGCGTTTCTCAGAATTCCTCTCCTTAGAAACATAAACGTACAAGAATCGTACAAGTGACCTCTCCTTCTTGTGTGGTTGCTGTACATTAAACAAATGCCTTACAAATTATACAGTCGAAGTTTAAACATTTAGGAATGATTCAGCAACGAAATGCTTCATCATCATCAGCCCACATCAGCCCACTGCTGGACATAGGCCTCTCCCAAGGTTCGCCACGAAATGCTTAATAACGATCAATTCGACGTCATCTTTAATGTCACTTATTTAAATGTGCATATTCAATCAAACACACGTAAATCTCGTAATTTAAATTGTTTTTAACTAGTCGTACAAGGGACCTTTCCTTTTGTGCGTCAAGTAAATACCTTACAAAATATACCGTCGAAGTTTATACATTTAGCAATGGTTCAGCAATCAAATGCCTATTTAACGATCAATCCAACGTCATTTTTAATATCAAATGTTTATATTCAATCAAAGACGCGTAAATCAACACCTTACATATCTACATCAGATATGCATCTTACATCATCCGTCGGTGTCAGCAATGATTACAAGTCACGGACAATCGTTCCGGCGCGGAAGGGACGCTTGACCCGCGCATTACGTAGGTATGATCTGCACGGCTACGGCCCATCATAATCAGCCTATCGCAGTCCACTGCTGGACATAGACCTCAGTTGTTCGCCACTTTGGGCAAACATGTGGCAGCTTTGTCCATAGTCGCCACGCTGGGCAGGTGTTGACTCTGCTGTCCGTCATTGGCCCATGGTATTTAGTTACGCCTATCGTGATTGTTATACCGCTAACAGTCGGTTGCCAGATTCTTGTCTCTTATTCAGCAGGGTGCACCACGGGCAGGTTTATCGGGCTTGGAGCGAAAAGATGATAACCCTTAGGTACATCCCATATTCAAACAAACACGCCTTAATTACATACTACATCATCCATCGGTGTCGGCAATCACGAGTCTTGGGCGATCGTTCCGGCGCGGAAGGGACGCTTGACGCGCGCATCACGTATAACACCTCTTTTTTTACACGACATAAAGGCTTCCCTACGCCTGATGGAAAGCGAAGGAGAAGCCTGTGCTGTGAAAACGGACAAGTAACTGGTCAGTTACTTGTCAGTTGCCACCGCCATGCATCCATTCCTAACGCCCGGCTGCCGCTGCAGCACTCACCCCACGAACACGACCCGGAGGTCATTTGGCTGCGGTATTCTATAGGGTGGAGGTCCTTCCCCGGACGGGCGGCTCAATGCGAGCGAAGATTCGCTATGCCCTACCTACGGTGACGCAATCGGTGCAGCGCGTGAAAGTGAACGCGCGTGGGCGCCAGCTAGTGCTGCCGAGTGTGGGTTCGATCTAATCTATTGTTGGATGCGATTGGCGTGGGTAATCAGTGCAATTACTGGGTCTGATGAGGATCGTCCACCGCTAGTAGTAAGCTAGTAGTGAAGTTTTAACCCAAGACATGCTACGCTGGGCCACACAGCGCCACCTAGCCCCAAACTAAGCCGAAGCTTGTACTATGGGTACTAGACAACTGATAAACTTACTTATATACTTTTTTTTTTGTAAATAAATACATATTATACATAGAAAACACCTAGACCAATACAAACAGACATGTTCATGAACACAAATGTTTGTACTGTGCGGGAATCGAACCGACGATCCTTGGCTCAGAGGGCAGAGGTCACTACCAAATGACTCAAATGAGCCACCGAGCCTGTTAACCACTTTTGCATGCATAAGTAGTACTCGCATACATGTGCTTCCACCGCTAACTTATAATTAGTAATTGGCGGTGGACAATCCCAGTATTACGACCTGCGCAGGGCAGCTGACAATTGGACGAAAGCAGCTGCCAATCGAGCAGATTGGCGCGTTTTTGGAGAGGCCTACGTCCAGCAATGGACTGCCTCAGGGTGCTAATATGATGATGATTAATCCCAGAATTTGCTCTAGTTACCTATGCAGACATTATGAGCTTTATGTCTAAGAATTACACGTGCTAATTAAATGTAACAAACTGTCGTCTCTTGTAACGGGCGCTTGGGACACGGTGCCGATGATTCATCCATCATACTACTCGTAAATAATAATTATTTGGCACTACAGATGTGTAGGGGGAGCGTGGCGCGTACCGCCAGGAGTACGATATTGACGACGAACAAAGAATGCTTATCGCCGCTCTATCTCTTCTCCTGGGTGCTGAGATTTCAGGTGACTCGGCAGGGTGGCAGGCAGGCCTGGACTAGCCCCTACTGTACTGTAAACTCTGCGCAACACTCGTGGTGTATCTTTCGGGATCCGAAGCGACTTGGTCTTCTCTTTAGTTTTTCATCAGGCGCCACCATACACAAAAATACTCAGTACCTCAGAGTAGACTGCTTACCATCAGGCATCACATTTGCTCGTCTGCCGCCTCTTGCATAAAAAAGACCTCAGACTTCTTAAAAAATAGTGACGATGACAGTCTTACCTGTGTAATTAAAGTTACGTAACCCTATAAAATACCTACCTATTTTATAAAAGCCTCCTCATGGGCCTACGACTCGATTGGCCTGAAGTACCTTGAGCCACTTATCTCGCGCGTTAAGTGTTAAATGAAAGTATTTTACTGCCAAAACTACTAATCGTCTACGAAATCGAATTTCAAGGTTGACCGTTACAATGGAGTAATATCGTTGTCAATCATTGCTTTTGTTTTCAATATTTCTGTATAATACTACGTGTGAGAACGTTACTCAAAGCGCTGTGAAGACACGACAATAATGTCACTGTCACTGGGTGAGCGTTTCGCGTATTCACGTCGATGACAGCAAAAGCGCATCGTCCTCTTGCTCTATACATACTCGTATAAGACTATCGCGACATTGTTCTGATGTGAGCAGATATCAAACTTTACTCTTTCATATATGTCGTAAGTAACCGACCTTACAACTTATTTTCTTAAGGATTTTGTACCTCAAGCCTCATTTTAAGCATATGCAACAGGCTATTACTCGAAATCTTTTCTAAATTGAGGAAATCGATCAACAGTCCTCGTCCGTCCACTGTTGTGGTCCTTCCTTAGTAATTCGGGCTACATTTCTCTGTCTTGGACGGAGGCCCATCTAGGTACCTAGGTAGGACCATAATCATAATCAGGTACTCATTATACACGAGAAAATATACAAGGTGACTTTTTAATCACTATCCAAATTTTTTCTGGGCATTAGGTATCGTTATTAGAGCCTATTTCTGCAAAAATAAATATAGTTAATATTTTCACAACAAAGTTATTGTCCCGAATCCATTATAAATTTCGCATGGTCACCATTTATGGCGTAATTATTTAGTACGCAAAACGATAAATATCAATGGTATTTTGAATTAAGGTACGAAATAAAGGTAAGACGGTATTACCGCGAGTACTACGAAATGGTAATCATGTGAAATTTATAATTGGTTCGGGACAATGAATTTGTTGTAAAAATTTTACCTACATTTTTTTTTGCAGAAATGGGCTCTATTAACGATACCTAATGCCCAGAAAAAATTTGGATAGTGATTTGAAAGTCACCTTGTATAAGTACATAATTAGAAATGTATTTTGTTCTTCTTTATTTTTTCAACATTTCAATAAATTTAATAAACATTTAATAAAATCATTTTGTCATTTATCAAAATAATGCGTTACAGCAGTATGTCGGTATTTAGTTCAGCATATTGACATTTAAACTAAATTCATTGTTGATGATAAAATCAGAAAAAAATATAAAAGGTGAAGACATAAAACGCCAATTTTGGATGACAACTAATTTATTCTTATAAACAAAACATCAAAAAATATCAAAAACCAATGAGTCGGCAACATGGCGCCCCCCGTGCACAGCACTAATTAGGAAGCCGACTATAAACAGACGTCGAGTTGGCCACCACTGCCAGCCGCTTCACAGGTCGCCGATGACGATGTCAAGTCAACCACCCGGGTAATGTTATCCTTGCCCGGATGAGCGCGTACCACCCGCCCTCTGGGCCAGGTGCCGCGTGGGAGGTTGCCGTATGCCACAAAAACCAAAATCTCCCACTTTGACGGGAGCTGGAGCTGGCGACGCAATCTGTGGACGTGGGGTTAGCTGTGGCAAATATTCCTTAACCCATCTGTGCCAAAAATGATCAGCTAAGCGAAGACCCCTACGCCAGCATACTCGACGAATAAGGTCTGCGTCGTCAACCCGCGCCAGGTGGCGGTACGGCGATGAAGTGCCTAAGAGGAAGTGACTGGGAGTGATGGCTTCCTCGTCGTCCGGCTCGTTGGAAACGTGCAAACGTGCGTCAGGGGACGCGTGTTGACCAGCGCCTCGACCTCTAACATATTGTGGTAAGCCACGACGCGCGATGAATCTTCGTAGCGCCATCATAGCGGAGTCCGTGGATAGGCTCGCAACAGTTTCCAGGTGCACAGCACGTACTGCCGGGCACGTAAGAAGGGCGACCCAACGTTTCTCCACACTCGTCGGCCGACGGAGACAGATTCAGGACCGAAGCAATCTAGCCCAGTGAAGTTGAAGGGGAGATACAGGACCGAAGCAATCTAGCCCAGTGAAGTTGAAGGGGCGCTGGAACGCAGCCATCAGCTCGATCGACAGGTCCCCCATGGGTGGCGAAGCTGGTGTGGATCTCGAGATCAGACATCTCTGGCAGGATCTCGCGGCTCTCTTCACTGCTGGGCGCAGCCCGAAAATGTAATGGCGCTGGCGAAGTTCATTTACCACAGTTTCCAAATTCGCGTGTGCGCATTTCTCGTGGTAGTGCGCTATAAGAAGCTGCACGATCTTGTGCTTAGCGTCTAGGACGATAGGGGTATGCGTAAAGCTTTCTGCCGTCATGGCATTAGTGAAAGCACCGGTTCTGCCTCTCAAGCGTATCAAACCGTTGACCCGGCACGAGGATAGCTTACTTATACGGCTTTTCTTATTAACAGGGAGGCCCGCTAACAAGGCCCCATATTCTTCCTTGAAAGCGTCCACCTGAACCTTTATGAACAAGCTCTCCTCGGCCACTTCCAAATCCCTAGCGCTAATGAATTTTGAATTTGTATGCGGGAAATTATTTAACAAAGACCGAAATAATTTACAAGCCAGATGTGTGCGAGCGGTAGCACGTGGTAACCGAAGCCACTTACTAAAATGAGTGGCGTCTGCTACTATCGGTGAAGGTAGTAAATGTGCAGAGTCTACAATCACACCTACCTGTTCCGGTTGACATTTCAAGTCTTCCAATACAGGGAGGTTTGAAATAAGGCTTAACGGGCCAGTCACTAGATTGAATGTAACTAGAGTACGCATCGGCATCTAAAACATAAATAAATATAAATAAATATGATCTATCTTTACGAAATTTAATAACTCTAACTACACGGAATTTTGACGGCTGATAGATATCGCCAAAGGAGTCCGGTTTCAAAATGACCCGACGACAGCCGACGTGTAGTCTTGTTTAAAATGTCAATGGCTCGCTGATCGTCAATGGAATTATAGACTTTCTTTATAATACCAATAGAGTCTAATTTAAAATGTTCTTTCAAATAAAATTCCAAAGACGAATCAGTAGTGTTACAAAAATTGATTCTTTCACCAAGCGGCGTACATTTGCTGATGAAACAACCATAAAACACCCAACCTAAAGCTGTACGAACCGCTACCGGTTGAGGAGAGGTGCCTCGCACCGTTCCCGTAGACTGCGAAATGGTTAGCGGCCAGTTGTCAGCACCGATGGTTAGCATCGGCTTAGCACCTTCATAGCAGAGGAGGTCGGAAAAAAAAGACAAGAGAACCTCTTTGTGCCTAGGAACGCAGGGGACGAACACTTTATTAGGCGGAGCCGGCGTCGACACCGCAGTAGGCGCGAGGGGAAGCGCGCGGCCGCCCACCGCGGCGTACAAGCCGTCGGTGCCGTGTGCGACCACGCGTCCGCACCTAGATGCCGGCGCAGAGGGCTTCGTCGCGTTCAAAGGCGCCGCGACGTGATAGGCAGGTCTCGGAGCATATTGCAGCTCATGTCGGAGGGGCAAAGCAGGCGGAGCCGGCGTCGACACCGCAGTAGGCGCGAGGGGAAGCGCGCGGCCGCCCACCGCGGCGTACAAGCCGTCGGTGCCGTGTGCGACCACGCGTCCGCACCTAGATGCCGGCGCAGAGGGCTTCGTCGGGTTCATAGGCGCCGCAACGTGAAGTGCAGGTCTCGGAGGGTTTTGCAGCTCATGTCGGAAGGGGAGAGCAAGCGGGGCCGGCGTCGACACCGCAGTAGGCGCGAGGGAAAGCGCGCGGTCGCCCACCGCGGCGTACAAGCCGTCGGTGCCGTGTGCGACCACGCGTCCGCACCTAGATGCCGGCGCAGTGGGCCTCGTCGCGCTCAAAGATGCCGCGACATGAGAGACAGGACTCCAAAATGTTGATGATAAAATCAGAAAAAAATATAAAAGGTGAAGACATAAAACGCCAATTTTGGATGACAACTAATTTATTCTTATAAACAAAACATCAAAAAATATCAAAAACCAATGAGTCGGCAACATTCATATTGGTACCCAAATTGACAGACCGATCTCAAAGAAATGACTAACACTAGCGACAAGATGTTTGCTTGTTTATTTCGCAAGCTCATTGGCATTTGATTTGAAGTAAACAAACGACTGTATAATAATAGCGACCGTTTAAGGCAATCGAAAGTACTGGCATTTAGTTATCTTGGCAACTGATGGGATGGGCAGATAGAGCTGAAGACTTGTATGTAATGGCTCTGCTAGAAATGGTAACTATTTTGGTTACTGTTGGGCTAATTGGTTTGATATTTGACTCAGTGTGACGATAGATAATTAACGAAAGGCCTAGATAAAATAGAAAATATGACGTGGTAGGAACCAGCCCCCCTCTTATTAAGCTAATAAGGTTAATAAAGCCTTGGACGCTTGCTCTTTTTCAGAACACTGCGGTACACATACATTACTAAATCGTCGAATTTTATATCTAGGTCATTATCATCGGCCTATTGCAGTCCACTGCTGGACATAGGCCTCTCCAGTAGTTCGCCACTTGGGCAAGCATTTGGAGGATATACCGATAATCCCCACGCTGGGCAGGCGGGTTGGTGATCGCAGGGCGTAGCTTCTCGCTCCGGTGACGCTGCTGTCAGCGGTCTGTGGTAGCTAAATATAGCTACGCCTTCTAGCTATCTATCTAGGAGAGGCAGACAAGCAAGCGGCCAGTCTGATGTTGAATTGTTACCACAGCTCATAGACTCTGCAATGTCTGGGGCACAGCTAAAACGCTGCCGAGAGGAGAGAACTCTCTTTAGACTATATTAATTGATGAAGCAAAAGTTTTTTCAATTTTCTTGAGAAATCGGCATCGATTACAGAATGAGCCAAAGGGCTAGTCAAAATGAATGGATCTTCTAATCACTTCTGAACTAGTTTATCAAGTTAATTGCGGAGATTTGAGTCAGATTACAACTTGCCCACTTAGCAGCACCCCCGCGACCTCCAACGGAGTGCGGCATGAAGATCGGCGATAGAAAGCGCAGCGCTAATGAACACGCTAATTACTTAAGCCGGGATGAAAGTTATCGCGCGGCAGGGCATGAGAGAGACGTGCTGTGACCTACAAAACGTTTGACTGCTTTTTTATGACAGACGAACCTGTAAGTTGTCACCTGACTATAACTGACCACTTCAGCCCATAGACACCGCAATAATAGAGGAGCCACAGATGTTGGATAGTTGCTGGATCGTGAGAAATTTGTAGGCTCGCTTTATCACTGTCACGGGGGACTCGAGTCAACCCTAAACTAGGACCCTAAGTTATGAGCATTTTGTCTGAGGGGGGGTCGTCAACGCCACCCCTCATAGGGAGCAGTGATGCAGGAAGGTGTTTCCTTTCTTGTGGTAACCACTGTGCCCGCAGACACCTCTCAATGTCTTCCTCGAGCCTGTTAAACGAATATGGCGAGTTAACATTTTTCGTGCTACAAGAAAAATTGCCTTTGACACACTCACACCTTTGACACCTTGGCTATATTATCAATACATATCTCGATTATTACTTCAACACTAAAGGATGAGTCCTATCGACTCGGGATCAAGCGCCCTGTCCCACTTCGGTGACGTCACGCCGCTGTCATTACCGACAGACTAATTACTGCGTGTAGCGCGGGGCGTGCGCTCGACACTTCATTGAGATGCGGTTAAGCGCTCCTACAACGCAACTTATCAGGAAAATGTAACATTTCAAATCGCGGTAGATATTCTTTATTGCACAAAATATGAAACTTAATGTTTTCATTCACATTCTCGCTCCAGTGACGCTGCTGCCTGCCTTCATCGGCCTGTGGTATTTAGCTACGCCTTCAATCGAGATTGTTATGCCGCCACCAATCGTTTGCCAGAACCTCGTCCGTTATTCAGCAGGATGCACCAAGGGCAGGTGAAAGTTAAGAGAGGTAGGGCATAGCGAATTTTCTTTCGAATTGAGCCGCCCGTCCGGGGAAGGACCTCCACCCTATAGAATACCGCAGTGAAATGACCTCTGGGTCATGTTTCTGCCGGTGAGTAGAGTTTCCGGAGCTCGTGGGAGGTTAGGGTTGGGCCGGCATGGCTGTGGGCGATGGGTCGCTCCCTTACATAAGAACGTATAAAAACCCTATTCCCACATTCGCGATCAGATGTTAGGTATCGTAAGGTCCATTAGCCTATTCCGTGTTTATTTAGTGTTACGCATGACCACGCAAGTATGTGTTACCGAACGCGCGTTCGCTTCCCCGCGCACGACGCGCGTGTCATAATATTTGTAACGCCAACATCCGACACATTAGGGTCACTTCATAATTGCGTTTTTTTAAGAAACCTTTGATATCATCATCGCTAATGGGTAGTGAATGGTTCATTGGCCAGGAAGAAGTATTGGCATGCTTGTTGGCCACAGAGAGAGGTATTTCCTGCTATTATAAAATGCGGACGATCCGCAAGTTCTAGAATCTTTTATATCGAATATGCTGTAGGTATAAGCCAGAATAATCTAACAAGCCAGCATGGCTATGGCAACAGACGTGTGATTGATTGGGTTACTTGTCCATTGCTGCACTGACTTGGGATTGAGGCCACTGGGTTGTACTATAAGCTGACCTGACCATTCCACAAGATGCTTTCAGTTTTTTGTCGCCATCTGGTAAGAGATAATAAGTCGATCGGGCTGAGGGAGAGCCTAATCAGCCGTGGTCTGCGGGCTGGTGACGATGATGAAGTCTGATCATTCATAGGTTGGAGCGCGAATAGTAAAATAATTAATCCCCCCAAAAACATTTTCGTGTAAAATGTAGCCAAGACGAGGGTGAGACCACATTGCGTGCACTGTCAAAAAGTTATCAGATGTCATGAAGGGCCCATCTGACTACAAGTCTACACGCCCCTAATTATTCTACAATCACAAATTTAATATCTTTGCCAAAATATGTGGATGGCCGTTTCGCATATACTTAATGAGGGTTTTTTTTTTGCTTTCACAATAGTAGTTGCTCTTTTCAAAATAGTGTTTACCCTGCGTGTGTAATTGCCTACCCCTCTGAAAGAAAGGCGTGACGTTATCTATGTATGTATAAACGATACATTAAGTAATAGGTCAGTGTGAGCACAAGTCACAACTTTACAAGTATTGCATACTCTTCGAGCCAGCGTTGACAATCGGTAATGCCTGCTGTGACCCGGCGCAGGCGCGGTGCTCCCACGACACTGAGGCGGCTGCTCGGGCGCACAATGAGCACGCTAAGGCCGAGGACTTGCGTTATCAGACATTATTACGTATTGTTAATAGATTCATTAATTAGATTTTAAAGTTGAAGTGGGTACACACGGCCACGCATCAAGTTACTCAAATTTGTCAAAGATCTAAATAATAAATAAATGAATAAATAACCCATGACAGGCCACGCTGGGCCACCCATCGCCATCTAGCTCCTAAATAAGCCGAAGCTTGTACTATGGGTGCTAGACAAAACATACTGACGATACTTTTTTTCTCACTATGTACTTACTAAGTACTTTGTTTTACATCAACGCGTAATGTTCTCCATCGTCATAATCAGCCTGCAAACATCCTGGACATAGGCCTCCCCCGACACGCTGGGCAGGCGGGTTGGCGATCGCAGGACGTTTCTTCTCGCTCCCGTGAAGCTGCCCGTCATCAATCTGTGGTATTTACCTACATTTTCAATTGTTATGCGCCACCAGTCGTTTGCCAGGGCCTCGTTTGCTATTTATTTATTCAGGCACCACGGGCAAGTAAGGGTGACTTGGAGAGAAAAGATCAAAATTCATCGCGCAGAAATTCTAAATTCTGGTTCGGGAAAAACATCGTTACTCGATTCTTCTATTAAATAAATTTACCTACCAAGTGCGGCGTGCGACAGGCGTTCACGTAACTCTAATTGTCCGGCATCTGTCCGTCACGCGAGGGCTAATTGCTTAGTTTGCGTACAGATATGCGGAGTGCCGATGAGAACCTCTAATGAGGGTATTACACTCGAAGCGTGCATTGGCTGGAATATCGTGCGTAGGTACCCTGTGAATAGCCCCGCTGGTTGGTCGGAATTTGAGTGATATTAATTATTCATTTTACTAAGAATAACATCTACTCTCGATGGCTGACTGGCTCGATGCCTCATTTGGTAGTGACCTCTGCCTTCTGAGCCAAGGGTCGTGGGTTCGATCCCCGCACAGTACAAACATTTGTGTTCATGAACATGTCTGTTTGTAGTGTCTGGGTGTTTTCTATGTATAATATGTATTTATTTACAAAAAAAAAGTATCTAAGTAAGTTTATCAGTTGTCTAGTACCCATAGTACAAGCTTCGGCTTATTGGGGCTAGACGGCGCTGTGTGGCCCAGCGTGGCATGTATACAATATTTTAGTAGGTATGTTATGTAACCTAGGTCGCATCGTACATAACGTCCCAGCGCGCGCGCAGTTTGTGAAAGCTCCGAAGGTGGCGGCGCGACCCGCCTGAAGGGCCTCCGAGAGCCAGGGGCGCCCATTACAGCTATAGGAGTAAAAAGGGGAAACAAATTTATTTAATTCAAAAAACAGCTCGGTAATGTCCCCAATCGAAGGGCCCGAGCCTTTTTTTCTAGCCTTTCATTCCCTTGTTTCGCCATTGGCCAGCAACTTGCAGGGACTCGGGTAGGGCCGAAGCGCACGGCTGCATTCCTGCGCCGGCTGCAGATGACAAGCGGCCGGCACTCCGAGGAGGGTAAATACCACTACTTTGACTTTCGGGGAGCGATGGAATGCTCCTCGGGTGGACCTCTTACAACGGTGTGGCTGCACCCACCACACCCGTTACGTCCCATTGAGTGGATCACGTCCTCGTGCTCTCCACTCAGAGCACGAAGGTCAGACGCAGAGGGCATGCTTTGTGTGCTCTGTGGCGACGCCCGGGCCGGGTGCGTCTACCGCAGCCGAGCGCTCTCTTTCCCCTCCTTACGTACTTAGAGTACGAACATCCTTCCCAGGTCTCCTCAGACGCTGTCATATGCCGAAAGGATGCAATTTACATAACCTTTTTTTAGAGGGGAATGCATTAGACACCTCCGGAGCGAGGCGGCATGGTGTGTGGGACTCACACCTCACAAAATGGGAGGGCATACCCACTAAACCTCCCTGTGTCGCCAGTGGGCAGCAAGTTGCAGGGACACGAGTAGCGTCGGAGCATACGGCCACATCCCTGCCTGCTCTGGCCAGCCGCAGATGATAAGCGGCCGGCACTCCTGGTCCGGGGAGGGCAAATACTCCTACGCCCGGATCCGAGGAGCAATAGCGGCGGACCTGGTGTAACGGTGTGGCTGAACCCACCACACCGTTACGCCTCTATGAGTGGATCGTGCCCCCGCACTCACACCTTGCAATTTACATACCTACTTCAACTTTACCTAATGCCAGCGAGATCGTCTCCTTATTAAAATCAGTGACACACCCCTAACAAGTGAACCCCAGACAAGAGATCAAGATAACAGGTAACTTGACAAACGTTGGTTCTTCGAGAGGCAGCAGAGAAAGTGTTGCGCAAGCACGGCACGGCCGGCTGTGTAACTGTAGGTACGTTGAACATAGAGCAATGGTTTCAGTGGCTCTTTCTTATTAACTTGGCAGGATGAATGTAGCTGGCAGGTGGCTGCGCAGAACAGATCTACCTACATGGAGACTCTTAATATTAGAGGCCAAGACCACGGTCCTTTGTATTTGCTCCGTGGCCAAAACTTACGGCCGTATATATAACCCAAGACATAAATAAATAACCCAAGACATGCCACGCTGGGCCACACATCGCCATCTAGCCCCAAACTAAGCCGAAGCTTGTACTATGGGTACTAGACAACTGATAAACTTACTTAGATACTTTTTTTTTGAAAATAAATACATATTATATATAGTACCCAGACCAATACAAACAGACATATTCATGAACACAAATGTTTGTACTGTGCGATGACTGTGCGGGAATCGAACCCACAACCCTTGGCTCAGAAGGCAGAGGTCACTACCACATGAGCTATCGAGCCAGTCAAATATTCACAAACGTTACTAGATATGCGTCGCGCGAAGCATAGGTTCTCAAAAACCTATAGGTTTTTTGGGCACTGTGCCCATAGTAAACGTTTGAGAATACGGCTGTTAGTTTGGGTCACTGCGAGTCTAGTTAGTTAGGATCCATGAAGACGCATGAAATAAAGCGTTGAATACATTTTCTAAGACTTAATAATGCGGTACAGACAGCAACATGTCAAGCTTTGGGAGGCCTATGTCCAGCAGAGCACGTCTGCAGCCCGATGATGATGATGGGTGTCCGAGTGTAGGTGACGATTGAGTGGTGGTAGATCATTGCTCGACAGACGCCAACCATCTCGACTCAAAATCATACGTTCATACTACATAGTTTGATAGTTCCCTTGTAAATTGGTAGGTACTCTAAACGATATCTACCTACGTAATAAAACTTTTTGCTACAGTTGTGAACAGTAAGTATTCTGTATTTCTGTTGAAGGTTTCAAATTCATATTATTTACATCCACAATACAATTATCAGAAGATGAAACGCAAAAAGTAGCCTTGGCTAAACTTTAAAGGAAAACTTATAGGTATTTAATAATTAGTTAGTTTCACCTTCACAAGTATCTAGTCACTATGGCTGACAGTTTAGCGTCTCAACTTGTAATTTAAATTAATAAATAGTCAATTAGGTAGTTAGATATTCATAAATGTAAACAAAAACATATTCAGAACTATCACTAGGTATCACTTACTTATACAAAATGAATATTTACCTACGTAAATTAGTCATTTAGGTACAAATGTATTTTCAGACAAGTTGTTAGACGCAGAAGGCTTCAGTATGAAAGCTAAGATTTTACTTATGCTAATTGTTCTGAGTAACAGCTTTATATAGTTATTGTTTTCATTTATAGAAATGTTTTATGTAGTAGGTAAATATTGCTATTTAAATTCTTAATTTGCAAATGGAGATTGTCTAACAAATACTAAGTAATATTTTATTATTTACGAAGCGTTTTTTACATTTCGTCTGAGAACCATTTAGTCCCAGCAGATATGTTTCATCAAACGTTATTTACCTATATTAGAAGCCCATTACAGTCAAGTGGATTATAATAAATTGAAATGAGGTTTTAAACTGACAATATATCAAACATGAATGGACGAGGCAAAACTACGACGTGAATAAATTATGAAGATTTTATTGAATTAAAATTGAAATCTTCTTATAGGATTTTGTTAATCGTGTCTTGTAATAATTAAGTTAATTGCCGTAACAGTTGTCTGCCAAAGCTTTACAAAAAAGATGAATGAAATAAAGAATATCTACGAGTATCTTTTGATATCAAGATATCAGATATCTGTAAGGCCTGGTAAAATTCAGATATTTACGATAATTTATATCCACGCAACCTCACCTGCCCGTGGTGCATCCTGCCGAATAACAAACGAGGCGCTGGCAACCGACTGGTGGCGGTATAACCATCACAATTGAAGGGGTAGCTAAATACTAAAGACCGGTGACGGGCAGCAGCGTCACTGGAGCGAGAACCTGCGATCGCCAACCCGCCAGCCCAGCGTGGCGATTATGGGTATATCCTCCAGATGTTTGCTCTAAGTGGCGAACAACTGGAGATGCCTATGTCCAGCAGTGGACTGTAATAGGCTGATGATGATGATGATGATATCCACGCAAACCTAGTCAACTATTTTGAGTCCAAACTGCCCTGTCAATCTGTCAATGTGCCCATCATGTCAAGTCTGTCTCTGGTCAGCTCCAAAAAGTCCGTGACAGTACTATACCTATAGTTGGAGCACTAAATATAGCTGGCATTTAAAGGCACGCAAAGTGCTTCAATTGCGTTCCTAATAGCTGTCCAACATCGGTCTTTGTAACACCTTCGCTCGGATGTCTAAGATTGCTGGAAGCTCTGATGATGGACGTCCTCAACATAAAAGGAAATAGCAACGCATTATGCGCGTGTAATCTCTCTCGTAATGCTCTCCTGAAGACTAGACAAGCAGGTAGGATATACTAAGTCTAACTATGGATAACATGTCTGTTTGTATTGGTCTGGGTGTTTTCTGTGTATAATATGTATTTATTTACAAAAAAAAGTATCTAAGTAAGTTTATCAGTTGTCTAGTACCCATAGCCATAGTACAAGCTTCGGCTTAGTTTGGGGCTAGGTGGCGCTGTGTGGCCCAGCGTGGCATGTCTTGGGTTATTTATTTATAAACTAACTCACCTGTTTCGGTCACAAAAGTCAATCCCCAAGGGAATTTATACGCAACTAGCTTTTGCCCGCGACTTCGTCCGCGTGTTTAAATTTATACATACAAAAGTTTTTTCCCGCTAACTCCCGTTCCCGTGGGAATTTCTCAAAATACAGCCATAACTAAACTTTATATTTACTAAGGTACCTGCATGCCAAATTTCAAGCGTCTAACTTAGCGGTTTAGATTTTTTCCATACAAAAGGATTTTCCCGCTAATTCCCGTTCCCGTGGGAATTTCGGGAATTCCTTTCTAGTGCACCCCTACGGTACCTAAGCTACGTCCCTTCCAAATTTCAAGTGCCTACGTTTAGCCGTTTGGGCTGTCGTTGATATGTCAGTCAGTCAGTCAGTTTCTCCTTTTATATATATAAGATTTCCCAGGAGGTTAGCCGCTGTGATCGCACTAGGCAGTAGGTACATCAGAAATAATATAATGCATAAGTGTGTGCACTTCTGCACTTCACTCTCATAATACCTCTGAGAGACCAGGCGCACAGGGCCAATTGCTTAGCATACTTTTCGATACATGGGATTGATCACCGCCATCTTCTCAATTCCTACTGAGTAATTTCTTAGCCGAAAAACCTAGTACTAATATTATTAGTTGAATGTTTTCACGGTACATTTTGTGCGTATTTTTCTGTCATGGGCAATGGTTCTTTGGAATCAGCTTCCAGCTGCGTCTTTTCCGAAAGGATACGAGGGACCTTCAAAAAGCAAGCATATAAGTTACTCAGGGGTCAACAACGCACCTGTGACTCCCCTGGTGTTGCGGTGTTTTCCACTTACTAGTACCACCACCACTTAAGGGAGGTAGGGCATAGCGAATCTTCGCTCGAATTGATCTCCGGGTCGTGTTTCTGCCGGTGAGTAGGTTTTACGGAGCTCGTGGGGGGTTAGGGATGGGCCGGCATGCCTGTGGCAAGTAACTGGTCAGATAGCCACAGAAACTTGGGCTTCTCTTTAAAAAAAACCATGAGATGACGTTGCTCAGGTTCAGGTCCGTTTGCCCCCACTATCATAAAAAAACAGTTTGTGGCCCAACCCGATTTCGAACCTCTCGGATGTCAGGTGGCATCTGTTATCACTAAACAAGGAAGTCATGCCAACTATACGTACTATAAACGTAAGCGACCAATCCACCGCATCGTGCGCACCTCACGGCCATACCAAATCGGAGCGATATAAATTCCTGTACACAAATGCGTCGCAAGCGCGGGTCCTGGCGCGCGGCGGTTATAAATAGAGGTGCGCAGGCGCAGGGGTGCCTCAACGACACTATGATTGATGATAATGATACTTACTACTTTTCTTTTTCAATATGGGGCATTGGGCACCTTCATGCCACCTCCTAGGAGAGGCGACATGGTGTGTAGGACTCACACCCAGTAAACCCCCCTGTGTCGCTAACTGAAATTACTGGGATGTAAGAGAGCGACCCATCATCTTTTCGCTCCAAGCCACCCTCACCTGCACGTGGCACATCCTGCTGAATAACAAACGAGGCGTTGGCAACCGACTAGTGGCGGTATAACCATCACAATTGAAGGCGTAGCTAAATACCACAGACCAATGACGGGCAGCAGCGTCACCGGAGCGAGAAGAAACGTCCTGCGATCGCCAACCCGCCTGCCCGGCGTGGCGATTATGGGTATAGCCTCCAGGTGCTTGCCCAAAGTGGCGAACAACTGGAGAGGCAGATATCCAAAAGTGTACTGAAAAGGCTGGTGATGATTCATGATGATGACTATTTACTGCGCTTGCTCAGCGATTTTGCTCTGTCCACCTGTCGGCAGTCTGGCTGTTGAATAATATGAGCTCCTTTTCCACCTAGTCTATCCAGGAGTACCGTAGGCGTCCCATCGATTAGACCATTGCGGCTCCATGATCCGGATTTAGAATAGGATCATCTCACTGTAGATGATAGCATATATAGTACCATTGCTGCACACAGGCGTTTTTTTTAGAGGGGAATGCATTAGGCACCTTCATGCCGCCTTCGGGGGAATCGGGATGACGGGATGGAAATGTTTGTAATGTGTGGGGATCAAACCCACGACCCTTGGCTCAGAAGGCAGAGGTCACTACCAATTGAGCCACCGAGCCAGTCAATAATGGATAATGGATGGATAGTCAGATAATGGAGCAAACATAGGTTCGTAGTAGGAAGGGACAACCCTAATGATTCGCAAGTGGGCCCATCAGATTTATAGCGCAGGCCGACGGTACCGCTGCGCAGCGCAGCCAAGCTTGCCCGCCTCATAACTCACGTGTACAGTCTTGCACTAGCACGTATTCTATTATGCACCTTATTACGAGGACTTACGGCCAGTGCACTGACTGCACGACGAGGAATATTCTGATATTGCGGCCGTTGTAAATGGGTCAGTAAGTCAAGCTTTTCTTGAAGATTTTCAGTGAATGTGTAATAACATACTGCTTCTGCATCGAGGTTTGTGTGTTCAAATGCGGTTTTCACCCAAGGGATAGCGTTAGTAAGTGCTTTGGGATCGATGCACGGTCTTAACATCTCGACGGCAGGATCTGGACATTAATTCAGAATTCTTCGACACTTTGACCGTATTCCACAAATCCAATGTCGTTTCAACCAACAGTCTAGATTCGTCTGCTCCACCAATGTCGTTTAGCCACCTCAATATTCAAAAGACTTCGTAAAAGCACTCCCTTAATCCGAGAGTACGGTGATGGCCAGCCAGGTGGGTAAACCCTACTACTGACAAAAACAGATTCCGTTTCTTATATGTTGTAAATGAGGTTAGTCCATAAAAATAGCTTTTTACTTTTGCATTAACTGATCCAAGGGAAAAGTATTTGTTGAGTTTTAAATCTGTAAACGGACGTGTCAAAATAAGAAGTGGTACGCGAAACAACATCCTTTGATGTATTCGTATTGCAATATGTGTCGGAAGCGCTGACTTCAAAGATGCCTACCGCAGCAGAAATAGACCGCCCATACCCTATTTCTGCATTGTTCACTTCTGACAAACGTCCAGTTTGTGACAGTGCAAAACAAAACAATCGGTAATTATAATTCTTGTTCAAATGTGATGTATACTAGCACAGAATTCTATCGGAGATTGGTGTTTTATAGGCTGCGATAAAGAGTTAACTGGATGTCTAATAAAAATCTACTCTTATCGCTAAGAGACACCACAAATGGATGTTAAAGTTACATAACATGTTGCTACTGAAACCACAGTGGGTTGTTTATGGCGTATCTGTTAGTTTATGACTCTATTAGTGAGTTACATTTAGTCTATGAATAGGTAATAGTTAAGAAGTGTTGCGTAGAGTGGGTTACTTCAATGACCTCTTGGATGGGAGTGTGCTCACCTCCATAGCCTCTCCCATAGCTCCCCCTAGTGGGGGGAACCTGTTATGACCAGACCGCGCCGAAGATGTCTTGGTCGATATATCCATCGGACCCTCTACATCATCTTTAAGGCGCATGACGAAGGGGGCCAGGGTTTTTTTGACCCCTTCCCCCTCCTTGTTACAGCTGGTCTCTTTTGAGCGAATCCTTCTTTCCTTGTACGTGTTACCGTTCGATTTATGACACTTTCGATGAAGTAACATCGATGAATTGTCTAATTCTACGAGACGTTTTTTGAAATGGACTAGTCAACCCTCCAACCCTCTTTAAATTTCACGTGATTCATGGCCCCTTTGAAACACTAGGTAGAACCTTCCATGGGCACACCTAACCCATGCTTGGTTACACAAACACAGCATTCAGTAGCGGCCACTCCACCTCGCAACACTCCTCAATCGGCCGGGCGCATTGTGCCCATCACAATGTGTTATTGCGGGCACGTGGGACCCAATCAGTCGTCATTGTCCGACCCCCGGCCTCAGATGCCTACAGTTGATCGAGTTTGCTCTGCGATATTGGCCCATCGATTCTTCTAAATTAGGACATTTGTCACTGGCAATGACCCGCGCTACGTATGTACCAATGTGTGTCATATTTTAAATTGATTTATATACTTACGTTTCTTTGACACTCTTACAGCGAAGGAAAACATTGTCAGGCAGAAAGTCTAGAAAGTTCTTTTTTATAGTAGCTCGACATATTGGCTTCCCTACGCCTGATGGAAAGCGAAAGAGTAGGCCAAGTCGCTGTGACAACGGACAAGTAACTGGTCAGTTAGCTGTCAGTTGCCACCGCCATGCCCAACTCTTACCCTTACCGACAGAAACACGACCCGGAGGTTGATGGAGTGCTTCCGGGCGAACCTCATGCAATATGGGAGTCAATATGCTGTGCTGGCGCAAACAGTCACATGTAATATACAAGACGTTCGGGATAAGGGAGAACATTGCCAACATTCTTTAATTCTCGTAGTCCCATGATGCGCACACTTTCATGGCCGAGACAGTACTAATAAGCCCACCCAAGACTCAATCAATCAAAACAGTCAATTGTCACGTGTTGACGCGATGTGTCAAAACAATGGGCCCTCAAGGCCGCGGCCGAGGGGGGCGATAAGTGTTGATGCGCGATGTGCGGCGTTGCTAATTAGGACCGCAAACAATAACGACACATCCGATAGATAATAATAAAAGTAATAATTCGACTAGGCGCCTCTTCGAACGTACGATATTTCGACAGAACACTACTTCGACAGATCACATATTCGACAGACTTCTAGTCGGACAAAACACTCTGACAACATTCTATTTCGACAAGTATGTGCGTGATCATGTCTGTTTGACAGTAGTGACCTAGATGCTCTTTTTAAATGTCTCAGACGCAGACCCTATCGCACAAAAAGTCTGTCATCTGATGAAATCTCCCAAATGACAGTTGCCATTCGGAGGAAATCATTGTCCAGCAATAGACTTTGTCCAGCTGATGATGAAGTCCCTAACAGCTACTTACTTTGATATCTGGCCATATTATGTGATGATGTCTAATGTTAATTTTTATTTCATCATCATCAGTCTAACGCAGTCCACTGCTGGACGTAGGCCTCTCCAGTTGTTCGCCACTTAGGGTAAACACCTAGAGGATATAGCCATAATCGCCATGCTGGGCAGGCAGGTTGGCGATCGCAGGGCGCAGCTTCTCACTCCAGTCATTAATTCATATATTTATCACTCGGCATTGACAGAAAGCCTTGCGAATGAGGTTTCTCGTTCTATGATTACAAAGTCAACATGCGACGATATCTAGTAACGTTCAATCCCAAGGACGCCGTAACTTATTCCGAGCCGTAATTACGCGTTTTTGCGGCAAGCGCGTAAGTATCGCAATTATGCCGACAATAAGCGCGTTTTTACAAGGCGCGTCTCGGTTTGTAGGCGCCTCTACTATTCAGACGGCTTTTTGCATGTTCTTGTGAACTGTTTTTAGTTGCTTGTTAATGTCGAGTTGAGAACCTTGTTGAGAGGATGCGTTCACTGAAACTAACCTATCTTAGTTCCCATATTATACTCCATTCTATATAAAATTATGAATGCGGAAGCAATTGCCTGCCTGTTACTTTTTCTTGTTTAAGTCGCTGAACTTTTTATGTTTACGCCCTGTTGTCCAAGGTATGCCCTTTTGGCCGCACGATCCTCCCCATTCTTTCCACGTGTCCTAGCATACTTTCCATGATCTTTAAAGTCGACGACAAGTCTAAAACATACCTCAAAACCTTTGGAAAGAAGTAGTCGCTTAATAAAATAAAAATACGCACAATTTACGATTCATTCACAAGATGTTCACACGTGTTAGATAACCTGACCTTCGCTTGTGTTCAGCTGAAATAAAGCTCTGTGCAGAATGTCGCACCTCCGCGACCCTCGACAGGCTGAGGACCTCCGACGGCATTCGTGTCATTGTCTTACGACCTGCGAAATGATGCGGTGAGGTAACCGCTTGCGCAATCCGTGAGATATCAATGACATGTCAGTGGGTGTTAAACGTTTGTCATCAACTAAAAGCTTATTAACACCTTTTTGATGATGTGAAGCACATAAATCCATAAGAAGCTCTGCCAGTGTGGTCTGAAGAGAGCTTTTCTCCTCGCGATACTGCTGGTAGCCGTGAGGAGTCCTTGTCTAACCTAAAATAGGGATTATTAAGAAACGGACACCAGGGTTTACCTGTGTACAAATGAAACCAACTGAAGTCTCCAACTCGCCTGCCAAGGGTGGTAACTAATGCAAATCCCCTTAAATGAGAAATGTCATTTGGGTAGGCTTAAATCCAGTATCCAGTAGTGGACGTTTGCAAACTTGTAAGTCTCCACTATTGGGGACTTTCTTGAAGGGATTGGGCGTGGGCCCTAACTAAGGATATACCTGAGCAAGCTGCTCTGACTGCTGAAGTTTCCGGATGAGTTAGCTTGGCGGAGATGAAACCATCCTATCTCACGCAAAATTGAGTTGCGTAAAACGGCCCGTTATAAACTAACTAAAGGTAGCCTTTACTGGGGCTATAAGACTTAAGAGAGCCATCTATCAGGGTGAAGATGGATGCACAAAGATGAGTAATATAAAAACAAATCCTCAAGGCACTCGCCTTGGTATACACGATAAACTGCTCAACAATGCAACGTTAGGGACATTACGGACTCAATTCTAGACCAAAACAATTAGTGTGTAGTTAGTTATTGTAGCTACGTGCTAAATGACTGAGTATGAGGCAGTTTGCTCGAACGGTGCGTCCGAACGCAGCGATTAGCGCGTGCCGCTGCCAAAGTGACCGCAAGATCAGGTTTACGCGTAACGACTGCTGCCGTAATTAGACGTGAATAGGGCTGCCCGGTAACTATCTAGCAGATTAATAAACACTTGTCACGTTATGTAGTTTAGCAGTAGTGTAGTTTAGTTTATGTAGACAAAACATGGGGAACATATTGCCGTTACATGTGTTTCCACGTTCCTTTGGTATGGGATCCTTTAAGCGGGGCGTGAAGAAGCGCACCTTACGGGTTGGTACTCAAAGGCCGGAGGCGGGTAACCGGTTAAGTTACATGCCCGTTGAAACAGTGACTTTACTCTCGCTCTTCATAAGGCATAGGTAAGCCAATACAGCATAATCGCTTACCTAGGTCACTACCAATTAAGCCACCGAGCCAGTCAGAAAAGGTTTACCTACATGAAAAGGTTTATGGTGGACTCATTATTATTTTGCTATGAGTCCAAGTCAGTACCTACCACCATCCATTGTGTCTACTTTACATACAAGGCACAGTTTAATCCTAGACTAGCAGTAACCCTACTTAAGTTCGACGCTCGCCCTTTAATACCCAAGCATTATCGACAAGGATTTACGACGCTTTGTGCGAGATCTGCATTTAATGCACTTCACCTTCAAACTAATCTATTTTGGACTTTACCACCAGGCAGTAAAGTTTGTAATCAATCTAAATAGAGACGCGACTCCCGGCGTGTTCCAATTATAGTGTGAGTGGTAGGAAGCGCATGTAGTCTTTGAAGGCGGCCAAAAGGAAGAGAAAGGTGTGTATGGCAAAGCATTGTCTGTATGTTTAGCGGTTACATCGTCGCAGGTTCCCGATTCAGTAATAAGTGTTGATTTCAGAATCTTTGTTACTTCGCTGTCGTAATCCGATAAGAAAAGAGGTCGATACAACCTAAGAGATTACAGTTTTACAGTTTATTTATTTTTTATCTATTTATTATTAAACTAAAAATACACTACCCTTACAGACTAATCTAATGCGGTAGTATACCTAATCTTATCTACTTATAGCTAATTATGTACAATGTTACCCTTGTGAATTCACTCAGAGAACACGAGAAAATGTCTATAGCCTGTGCGACCGCGTTGATAGTGCGCAAGGCGCGCGTGAGCGGCGCCTCGGCCAGCAGGTTGGTGCGCGCGCGAGATGATAAGTCGATCATAAGAGGTTAGGTATGAGGAGGGAATCAGACGCAGGACCTGAAGCTTAAAGTGCAGCACGTGCACCGTCAATTTCCTAACTTCAAAGTTGTTACTGAGTAATTTTTCGGGGCAAAACCATCTTTGAAGAAATTGACCTTCTTCGAAACTTAAAGAGAGTTTATTTTAAGGAAGAATCCTTCTTGCGTTCTCTCCGGAGGCAGCGGCTTACCTGTACCCTTGGCATTGCAGAGTCTATGAAAGGTCGTCGTCTTACGAAAAAAAAGGAAATTCTCATAACAATGTATCAGCATCGGGTGATTATGGGATGAAAGGGAGCGACGTAAGAGCCTGCCAAATAAGAAATGAGGCGCTGGCGAGCGACTTGTGGCGTTATCATCACAATTGATGGCCTAGCTAAATACCATAGGCCGATGACGGGCAGAAGCGTCACTGGAGCGAGAACCTACGCCCTGCGATCGCCAACCCGCCTGTTCAACGTGGGAATAAAATCTGCAGATGTTTGACGACAGTACCACTGGAACTCTCCAGTGGTACTGTCGTCAAACATCTGCAGATACTGTACTGTAGAGTACTCACTCCAGCAGTGGATTGCAATAGGCTGATGATGATGTAATGTCATAAAAACGTTTGGCCCGACACCATATTCCTACCTTGGGACTTCACAACTGCTTAATGCACTGTTGTGACCACAAGACCAACGAGACAGCTTTGCAAGTGACGTAACAACGGCCATTAATCCTGCTAAGACGGAGTCGCGTTAGCGGCGCGTGCGCAGGTAACGACCGGCCCGCGGCGGCTGTGATCGCCTTTGCGCAATTACAGCTGCTAATTGACTCATATCTCCCGTAACACCGCCGTGCCTGCTGACCTCATTGTTGTGCCAATTAAACATTACAATGTCGCTGTCTACTTGTTTATGGTGACAAATGTCTTTGGTCTAGTATTTGCAAGTGCCGCATGGTCTAGTGTGAGCCACTGCCGACTATGTCGTATGTGCCCCACCACTTGCACAGTTCAAGTCGCCAAGTTTTGGACGGGCACTATAATAATCTATATCTATCTTCTTTTTCTATCTATACTTATAATAAATCTGCAGAGAAGTCAATTCTGTACATGAAATATATTTTCAAAATAACTATCAGGGGATAATAAGTGATCGATACGGATGGGAAAAATGCAATCAGTAAAATTTCTGTCTGTCTGTCCACCTGTCTGTTTGTATGTTCGTTATAGAAACAATAACTTCTCAACGGATTTTAACGAAATTAGCACAATTATTCTTCATACTCCTGGGCAGGTAATAGTATATTTCATCACGCTATAATCAATAAGAGCGGAGCAGTGAAGGAAAGTGTTGGGAAAACGGGAGAAATTTTTATCTGTATGTTTGAACGCGCATCACGTGAAAACTAATGCATGGAATGAATAAAAAGTAGGTACGACATGTTTTGCCATAAAATATTGTTCAATAATTTGGCCATGTGGTGCTCTCGTCGTATGCGCCTGTTATGACACGCTTACGATATGACGCCGTGTGCGAAAGGCATTAGTTTGAGATCAGGTGGTTGGTGTGCATTATCCTACGTTTGGCGCAATACACGTATAAAGGAACATCATAGAATAATTTAATAGACTTCATTTGTTTAATAAAAGCCAGCACAAGTCACTTCTTCCATATTTCATTACTTTCACGAGGGACAACGTTTAATATAAGCAGTGTTTATCCGATGTCACAGTCCATTATTAAACAGTAGAATATCTCTTGATTACAATAAACACTGATGTCTATGTAGCTGTAGTGATCACTTACCATGAGGTGACCTTTAGGCCCGTTTGCCCCTGTGTCATAGAAAATTGTAGCAATGCGTCGCCATAGAAATGTGAACTGGCTATAAAGTAGGCACTGCCGTCCTTGAAACGTGAAGGTTTTATTTTCATTGTTAGAGAAGCATTACAGCATCTTACAACACTTATGGACTTAATAATAATATGATTGATACATTAGCCTAAATAGTTTCTACAAATTCTATATTTGACTGGCTCGGTGGCACAATTGGTAGTGAACCTGCCTTCTGAGCCAAGAGTCGTGGGTTCGATTCCCACCCGGGACAAATATTGGTGTGATGAACACTTGTGTTTGTTCCGTGTCTGGGTGTTTATATTTGTATTTAAGTATTTATTTGTGGTACCTTCGTTGTTCTGATACCCATAACCAAGTGCTTAAGCTACTTACTTTGGGATCGGAGCAATGTATGTGATGTTGTCAGATATTATTTATTATTTATTATTATTATTATTCTAGTAGTACACATCAGAGACGAGCTGACAATGAAAAAAAGGTAAACAAAGAAATAAGGTATTGCTTACTCCCCAGGCTTAATCGTCGCGTTTAGTTGGCCCCACGATATTTCGAAATGCGTTCATTTCTTTGAGTGCTGTGTTCAGGTTTCGAAACCACATCAAGATCGGTCTAATGACGTTATTGTACAGGCGGATCTAATTAACTTAGACTTAAGCATCTTGTGGAGAGAAGCTGAGCAACGTGGAGCATTCTGATCAGCGCATTTATCATCAGCAGCCTATTGCAGTCCACTGCTGGACATACCTCTTCAGTTCTTCGCCACATTGGGGAAACACCTGGAGGATTTACCCATAATCGGCACGCTGGCGCGTCGGCGATCGCAGGAAGTAGCTTTTTGCACCGGTTACGCCTGCTGCCCATCATCGGCCTGTGGTTTTAAGCTACGCTTTCAATTGTGATGGTTATACGGCCACCAGTTCGTTGCCAGCACCTCGTTTGTTATTCGGCAGGATGCACCACGGGCAGGTGAGGTTAACTTGGAGCGAAAAGACGATAGGCCGCTCCTTTACATCCCCTTAGATGGTCTTTGATAGGCTGATGATGATTGCTTTGATTATAATTATGATCTTTTAAAATACTTCGTGTATAGTGGTATACTGTCAGTGCATTTTGAAGAGACCCAGCCCGTCAGATATTTGCATTCCGGCTGTGAACGTGGCCAGCATCGAGAGTCACGGCGAACGAAGCTTAACGACGGCTCAAGAGGCTCGAGCTTTGCGTAAGCTGCTAAGTTGCGTAAGCACTGCTTAGGGCAGAGGATGGGTTACTGGTTATTTATTTAAATAATGTAAATAAATAACAGATAACATCGCATACATTGGTTTAACCCTAAAGGGTTAAGCACTTGTGTTATGGAAACCAGAATCGGTGACTTTACCACAAAATATTGTGTAGTTAAATGTAAATACTAATATGTAGTAATCTAGAGACATGACAAACATAATCATAGCTAGATAGATAGATATTTCTTTATTGCACACCATACCAATTGACTTAAAACTAAATATAATAAACATTTGTTGTACCTACAATTAGGCGGCCTTATCGCTTTAAGTGATCTCTTCCAGACAACCTTAGGATAAAGGATAGATTAAACAGAAGGGGTGAGGTGAGCTATCGACAGTCGACTTATCGATTTATGTATCACTACTATAATTATTGTTAAATATAGCTATAATATTTATTGAAACAGTTTGCACGACTTTGCCCCTCTCTTCAGAAATCTACACTTCCTTTACCTGAAGGTTGTCTGGAAGAGATCGCTTAGTAGCGATAAGACCGCCTAGATTGTACCACAAGATGTCTGTATCACCTTTTCTGTACTCATTGTGTATTTTGTGCAATAAAGAATATCTATCTATCTATCACATGTACCTATTGCCCTGGGCCTCTAATAAATGCCTCTAGGTCAGTGTTCCTTCTTCTGTCAGTAATATTAATGGTTTCTTTTTATTTTAGACTGGCCCTTAGTGACTTCACCATTCTAAACTAAGGGTCGTGGGGTTCGGTCCCCGCACAACACAAACATTTGTGTGCATTATTAGTATGTCTGTTTGTATTGGTCTGGGTGTATGCTGTGTATAATTATTATACACAGCATATATAATATGTATTTACTAGCTGTGCTCGCGACTTCGTCCGCTTGGAATAGTTACTTTTTCCCCGTTTTTTTACATTTTCCATTATTTCTTCGCTCCTAATAGTTGCTGCGTGATGTTATATAACCTAAAGCCTTCCTTGATAAATGGTCTATTCAACACAAAAAGAATTTTTCAATTCGGACCAGTAGTTCCTGAGATTAGCGCGTTCAAACAAACAAACTCTTCAGCTTTATAATATTAGTTAAGATTTTAAAAAATCTAAAGAAAGCATGTATTGGGTTATTTATTATGCGAATTATTAAATTAATCTCGAGATGAATGGCAGAAGAAAACATATTGCGCTGATCCCAGTGATATGGCAGCAAGGCTTGATTGTAACAATCACTTCATTGCTTTCAACGTACTCGTATCAATTTCCGTGGTCTGATCTACATCTAAATTGTAAGATGATATCAATTGTAGCACAACGTGTGAGCTACGGAACCGCGGTCGTGCGGTCGACGCCCGGTCTATTTATGTACGCGTCTATGGCGGAGTCGCGAAGTTCATTAACACCGGTCAAGATTTGGGTCAAGAGTTCAATAAAACTAGTCTAGTGCCAATATTGTTATGGGAATTTCAAGTCTTTCATTGTACAGCACTAAAATAGATTTGATTTGTGTCTCAGGATTATAAAAAGTTTGTTTTTATCGTCTTTTGTACTGATTGTACTTTTTTTTACACCACTAGTAAAGTTTGTGGCAAAACTGCTGCCGACCCTAGCCAGCCTTTAAAGCCTTTAAAAACCACTAGACTTGTAGTGCCCCTTACTCTATTCCTGTCAGGGAGGAGGGAGTAATCCTCGTCAGGGAGCTCATACCACAAACACAAATTAGAAGAAAGAAATTTCCCTGAAATCAATTACTTTTAACTGGATCAATCCCTTGTGAGTTGCCAGTGTTGCCACCTTGTATGTTGGCATTTAAGAGTACTCTAGCTATACACCAATTATCCGTCCGGTGATGGATAAAATATTGGCACCAGTTTTTTTTATAGTAGCTTGACATAATGGCTTCCCTACGTCTGATGGAAAGCCAAAGAGAAGCCCAATTTGCTGTGACAACTGGCAAGTAACTGGTTAGTTACCTGTCAGTTGCCACTGCCATGCCGGCCCAACCCTAAACCCCACGAGCTCCGGAAACCCTACTCACCGGCAGAAACACGACCCGAAGGTCATTTGGCTGCGGTATTCTATAGGGTGGAGGTCCTTCCTCAGATGGGCGGCTCAATTCGAGTGAAAATTCGCTATGCCCTAGAAAGAGAGCTTTGTGATGTGTATTTTTTATCCGTCACCACAAGGATACAATATTCGCACCAGTTGTCAAAGGGCGTGTGGTCTGAGGCCTCGGGGCGTGTCGTGGACCTTATTAGAGACGTCAACAAAAAGCCGAATGCCATGCGAGTGAATAAGCTCTAATGAGCCAGCCAGTAGGGTCGGCCCTGGAAAGTTAATTAGCGACATAGCTTTTAATTAAAGGTTATGTCACATGATTATCGGGCATCACAGACAATAGCCAATTAAGTAATTAAACAGATTATTGACAACTCATAAATAAATAAATAACCCAAGACATGCCACGCTGGGCCACACAGCGTCGTCCAGCCCCAAACTAAGCCGAAGCTTGTACTATGGGTACTAGACAACTGATAAACTTACTTAGATACTTTTTTTTGTAAATAAATACATGTTTTTAAAAAACCAATACAAACAGGCAAGTTTATTGGCACAAATGTTCTTGTACTGTGCTTATATAGTAAATGCGACATTATAAATAACAAAAAAATAATCAAAAACCTGACTAAATTACTTTTCACCAGACAAATATTTCGGCGTCTCGGCGTCTCTCTGCGGGATCGGATCCGAAATGAGGTGATCCGGCAGAGAACCAAAGTCACCGACATAGCTCACCGGATCAGTAAACTGAAGTGGAAGTGGGCTGGCCACATCAGCCGCTGAACCGATAACCGTTGGGGTAAACGAGTTCTGCAGTGGAGACCGCGTCTCGGCAAACGTAGTGTAGGACGCCCTCAGGCCGGATGGAGTGACGAATTACGCAGGACGGCTGGCAAGTGCTGGATTTTCTGACATCAAACGACTTGTCAGTGAACGTTTTTTTAGAAACTTCTATTGCGATTCCGAAGTGTTGTGTCAACCCTGCGAGGCCGAGCGCTCTTAACCAGCATCACCGGTGGCGCAACGCTAATGAATTGTCGAATGCGCGCGCGCATACGTACGAGTACGCATTAGCATGCGCGGCCAGGCTCACGCGACTCTTGTGTTTGAAACAACTGGCCTCATAGTAATATCTTATAACGAATTCTTGATATCTTAACAGCTCATGTGTTTCCTCCGAGGGGCTTTGCTATGAATTGCATGGGGAAGTTGGGCGTGTGTGTCACACCCAGACTGGGAGGGCATACCCACTAAACTCTTCCGTGTCGCCAGTGAGCAGCTACTTGCAGGGACTCGGTAACGCTGACACTAATACGACCGCATCCCTACCGGCACTCCTGATCCGGGGAGGGCAATCACTTTTGGCGATGGTATGCTCCCCGGGCGGACCACGTGCAACTGACTGCCATGCCCCATTGAGTGGGTCGCTAATTTAACCATTCTGGCCAAGTGCTTGTATAAATAAGATTTTAAACATTTACTTTCTATTAAAACTTTTACTAACATCAAGCTGTAGCTTTAATAAGAGTTTCAAATGCTGGTTGTTTGATTTCATACAACCTAAGAACTTTTTCACAGGTTTCTTTATGATGTTTTCCTTCACACAAGAACGTCGCAAAAACGTTATATTTCGACAACACATTGGTCCCCATGCATGGAAGCATTAGAACACCAACTGTCTCTGATACAAGCATGGAAGTAATAAGTAGTACTTAATACTTCCATGGATACAAGAGATAGAAAGTCCAAATTGCTTTACATGTACGAGTATATGTCCTTCAGCGCTCTCACCGCGCCAACTATTAGTTTGGTTCCAGTCAATTGTCACCAATGGTCGTAATTCATTAGCATAATATTGAATTTGAATGGGATTCAGGGACAAGTCCCTTGATTTTAAATGGATAATAAACTGTCTTATGAACTTTGTTATTTAAATAAGCCTAAACTCAAAATTGAGCTTTAATTAATTCCATAAATGATTGCTCGTCACGTGTCCTCAGTGGACAGACGTCTGAACACGTGATCGGCTTTCATCAGCCGAGCTGCGCCTTTGATGACCTGAATCCATTGTTCCTACACAAAGCAAGTCATATAAAGAAATGTATAATTGCTATACGAGTAAAGCATTCAATGATCATTATTTCAATGGGCAGTGATTTCAATGACTGCCTTGTAAGTAAAGTAAGTGCCTTTTTTCGACGGGAATGCCTTTACTTATACACCAGGACCCTGGCTACGGCACATCCAGGTTATGTGGGGCTCACTTCTAACTACCGGAGAATACCCACTATTCCCGACGGTGGTCCGCTACGAGCACTCTATGTGAGGGGTCGGGATACTTGGAGGGAGTCGACACAACCCCTCTACAGCGTCGCAGCGCTGAGCTGCCCAGCGTGGGCGGCACGCCTCGGGAAGGCTGTGCGGTTTCTTCCCGGCACCTTGCGGTTCACGACACACCCAGACACGGAACAAACACAAATATTCATCACACGAATGTTGGCAGGAGTCATTACCAATTGAGCCACCAACCCAGTTTATGACAGCAAATACTTAGTGATTCAAACTTACGAACTTCGGCTTTGCGCCGTATCACCGCCTAGAAACTGAATCAAAAAGCCTTCTTTACCAAAGCCTGCGGGGATTCTCCCAAAACTTATTTTATTTACGGAGCTCAAACTTTATGATATATGGCGTCGTAGATGAACCGGCGGTTTAGTAAGTTAGGTAACGTAGGCCTCTGCGGCACCTCTGCGGGAATTCTGACCTAAAAACCTTTACAAAGCTGAGTGCGGCGTACGGACGCCGCATCGTCCTCGCCGGTGCGCGGTGAATCGAATGTATTAAACTACTAATAAGTTTGTGTAAGTATATGTCACCGTAAAATTGTAAATACCGTTAGATTATAATCTATCCAGATAGATTCTAAACTGTCAGATAGTGAACCGAACGCACTGCTTATAATTTAGCGTATTATTTTTCGGTAGATTGTGCTAGATCGAAGAGGAACTTGATAATTTAACGCGTGACATACCTATTGGAATTCAACAAATTCACTTTTAACGATTATAAAACTACCGAAAAATAATAGTTAAACCCTATGTAGTATGTTAGATAGGTCAGACCATAATCTAACGGTAGGTATTTACTATTTTACGGTGACATAGAGAAAAGAGTTTCGTCATTTGTTTGGTGGAAATGGAGGTCCATGCGGTAACGTATAGGAATACAAATCACCGCCCTAGCATAGTAGCCTCCCGTATGCTTATGGAAAGAAGAAGAGAGGGCTAAGTCGCTACGACTACGGACAAGTAACAGATTCATGACTGGCTCGATGGCTCGTTTGTTAGTGACCTCTGCCTTCTGAGCCAAGGGTTCGATCCCTGCACAGTACAAACATTTGTGTGTATGAACAAGTCTGTTTGTATTGGTCTGAGTGTATTTATTTACAAAAAAAAATCTAAGTAACTTTATCAGTTGTCTAGTAGTTCTAGTACCCATAGTACAAGCTTCAGCTTATTTTGGGGCTAGATGGCATGACAGCGTGGCGTGTCTTGGGTTGTTTATCTATTTTATACGAATCGGTGGCGTATAATGTTGATATGTGTACGTAAAATCCCAGTTAGGGTCATATTTGGCAGAGAGGTGTGTCGCCCAAGTTCCGTCCAGTGGGCCGTTGAACGAGTCCGTATGGAGTGGCGACCGCGCCAGCTATTTAGCATACGAATATGTCAGCGCGGTTCGATGCCCGACCCAGGAAGCTATGTATGGTACATTTTGAATGGATGTTTTGATTATTTTTCGTTAGCTTTGAATAATAAATGAGTTTCTATAGCAGTGTTTGCTATAAATTGTATAAATAATGTTTGATTTTTCATACGAAAGTTTGACTAAATGATTGCATCTTATTAATTCAATGCTGATAGTAAATGCCAGACTGTGCCCAAAGTCAGACTATGCCTATCTTTCACTTTCCAAACAGCTGTCTAGGAAACCAGATACACTGTTACGAAGACCAGACTCTCCGCTACGAAGACCGAACACTCGACTACGAAGACCAGACACTTGACTACGAAGACCAAACACTCGACTATGAAGACCGATCACTCTACTACGAAGACCGATCACTCTACTACGAAGACCGATCACTCTACTACGAAGACCGATCACTCTACTACGAAGACCGATCACTCTACTACGAAGACCGATCACTCTACTACGAAGACCGATCACTCTACTACGAAGACCGATCATTCGACTACGATTACCGAGCACTCGAGTACGACGACCAATCACTCGACTACGTAGACTGAACACTCGGCTACGAAGGCCGAACACTCGAGTACGAAGACCGAACATTCGACTACGAAGACCAAACACTCGGCTACGAAGACCGAAGACGGGACTACGAAGACGAAACCCGAACACGAGCTCACACTTGGCCGGTTTTTTCATTGACAAATTAAAAAATTTACTACTGAATCTTATAAATCAGCTTTGTGTGCGGCGCAAGGCGAATGTCGCCAAACAAAGAATAGTGATTGTCGCGGGCAGAAAGTGTATCATGATTCGCGACGACACTGCCCTTTTGTCTTCGTCGGTGCAACAATGAATATTCCTATGTATTGTATTACAGTTATCATCATTTTACAATGCGTTTTCTTTGGAAAGTCATCTATTTTGTATAGAAAGCAAACGGTTGTTGGAAAATGTATGAACAACTGGAAAGGCCTATGTCCAGCAATGGATTGCAATAGGCTGATGATGATGATGATGATTATGATAGTACTGCCCCACTACGAAGCCGGGACAGGTCGCTAGTAGAATATAAATGCAATAGCCAGTAAATTCAGGAACTTCATAAATAAATAAGCACAATAAACATCGCGACCCCATATAGTAATTTTCCTTATCGATAAATAGAAATTAACAATACACTTTGATATTTACCTGCTAGTTACTTAAAATGCCGGCACGCGTCTGGCGACTAGCGTGACCTGATTATGCTGAGGTCACACGACTGTCGCGCTGACGGAACGAGTCCCCGAATAAACGAACTAATTTAAACAGGCTGATAAAAATTTTGACTGGCTCGATGGCTCATTTGGTAGTGACCTCTGCCTTCTGAGCCAAGGGTCGTGGGTTCGATTCCCGCATAGTCATCATCATTATTAGCCTATTGCAGTCCACTGCTGGACATAGGCCTCTCCAGTTGTTCGCCACCTAGGGCAAACTTCTGGAGGATATACCCATAATCGCCACGCTGGGCAGGCGGGTTGGCGATCGCAGGGCGTAGCTTCTTGCTCCGGTGACGCTGCTGCCCGTCAACGGCCTGTGGTATTTAGCTACGCCTTCAATCGTGATGGTTCTACCGCCACCAGTCGGTTTGCCAGAGCCTCGTTTGTTGTTCGGTAGGATGCACCACGGACAGGTGAGGATGGCTTGGAGCGAAAAGGTGATAGGTCGCTCCCTTACATCCCTATCCCGCATAGTACAAACATTTAAGTTCATGAACATGTCTGTTTGTATTTAGTCTGGGTGTATACTATGTATAATATGTATTTATTTACAAAGAAAAAAGTATATAAGTAAGTTTATCAGTGGTCAAGTACCCATAGTACAAGCTTCGGCTTAGTTTGGGGCTAGGTGGCGCTGTGTGGCCCAGCGTGGCATGTCTTGGGTTATTATTTATTAAACGTGGCTCAATTGAATCGCAGTGGACATTTGCCACTAACTACTGATTAGGTACCTACCGACTCATTTGGTAGATCCTTTTTTTTGGTGGAGCATATGGGGTCCTTTAAACGAATCATGAGGAAGCAACTCAAGAGCGAACATGGCGGTCAAAATTGACAGGAAGTTTTGGCCCGTCCGTTGCCACAGCCGTCGTTGCCATTGCCGCCAAGCATGGTGATTAAGGCAAATCCCTCCAAATGACGACATTGGGGGAGCCCTATGACCAGCAGTGGACGTATTCTGTGACGCTGCTGTCTGTCTTCGTCCTGTGGTATTTAGCTATGATTGGTTGCCAGAGCCTCGTTTGCTATTCGGCAGGAGGCACCATGGGCAGGTGAGGGTGGCTTGGAGCGTGGAGTGATACTCGTACGTCGCTTTCTTACATCCCCAGTACCAGTGTGATACTTAAACATGCGTAGTGGTCAACCAGCGAGTGTAGTGTTGTGTGGTTGCGTGTGCGCCGGCGGTCGGTCGGCGCGGGCGTGGCGCGCAGCGGCCCCGATGTTCCGCTCTATCTGCGCTGCGCCCGCGCACCGCGCAGCTGCGCTGTTTGCATATGACGCCGCCGATATTCTTACACTTATATGATGATAATAATTATATTATCAATGAACGTGTTAGATTACATTGCAGCTTATGGACGCAGTGATACAAGTTCCTTCATTAATTCAAAACCTTTCTAGTTATAATTTACCTAGTAGAAAGTACTGTGCAGTCAATCAGCGCTCGTCCTATAAAGCACAGTAATTCTTCTACCATTAGGCTGGTGCCATAACCCTCTTCCAGCACTTGTTTCCTAGGTCTTTTAAATGGGGCGTGGACTAATGTAGGCCGTCATAGTGTGATCGATCCGTTTTGCTCTAAACGGGCGTGATGCAGGATTGCTTACATTTGTTTTGGACTTCGTTGTCTGGTTAACATCAGATAAGACGCAGTCATTTTGACGTTGACAGCAGTCACTGCTGGACATAGGCTTTTCGAGTTGTTCGCCACTTAGGGCCAACGTCTGGAGGATATACCCATAAGGGGCCACGCTGGGCAGGCGGGTTGGAAATCGTAGCTTCTCGCTACAGTGACGCTGGCTGCCGTCATCGGTCTGTGGTATTTAGCTACGCCTTCAATTATGATGGTTATACCGCCACCACTCGGTTGCCAGCGCCTCGTTTGTTATTCGGCAGGATGCACCACGGGCAGCTGAGGTAGCTTAGGCTTAGAGTGAAAAGATAATAGGCCGCTCCCTTACATCCCTGACGTGGTAATATTAGAAAGAAGTTAGTTAGATCGGGCCTTTTCTTTATTCTTAATTGTGTCACTGCTCAAAGGCAACACGTATCCCAATTATCAACGCAACCGTTCGCGCACTATTACTTCTGAACGCAATTTGCGTGACAGTGCAAACACTCGTTTGTGCCCGTTGACTCGCGACAGTGGCGCGGTATGACGAAAACTAACTTTTTAAGTGTAGCAATGGCGTTGAGGTGTAGTTGCGTATTAGCATACTCTGTGTTTCATCATCATCATCACCAGCCTATCGAAGTCCACTGCTGGACATAGGTCTCTATCTTTTGGAGGATATACCCATAATCGCCACGCTGGGCAAGTGGGTTGGCGATCGCAGGATGTAGCTTCTCGCTCCGGTGTTTAGGAGAGTCTAATGCTACATTGGTCTCAGTAACGAACTAAATAGTTGGAAATGAATCGCTGTAGAAAAGAAATCAATGAATGTAGCAATGAACTATGTTGTCTGAAGATGAATTTAGTCTCACATAAACTAAGAAATAAGAATTTTTTTTTTATTATTTGACATCTTTTGTGAATTTTTCAATACCCAAAAGGTGAGTAAGTCAGAAGTTCCTTCATTGTATAACACCCACACTGTACCTAGTAGGTACTACCTACACTTAGTATCAAATAAAGAAATTGAAGTAAAATTAGACTTCTGTGAATCTATGATCAGAAAAACAAGAATAAAGCTATATATTGTTGCACAATTTATACGGCCCCCAGCCGTAAGGGGCCCCCGGCCAGAGGAGAATCCAAACTCCCAACATTTATTATTACACATTTAGTGAAAATCTGATGAATTTGCCACGGGCCTCGAATGGTATAGTTACGCCACTGGGTAGAAGACAGTACATATTTACAGACGTTCTTGTGAATCTTGTGATGAGCATTGTGTCTGTATCTGTGTTAATAATGGAACTCTATAAATGTGCCTTCACTTAGCGCCGCCTCCGCAATTGGCTGAAACAGGCGAGGCGTGAACGTGTCAAGGTGTAAGGAATAAACAATATCGATGTCTCAGTTATCTCAATATGAAATGAAGTACCCATGTAGAACATCAAGAATTAAATGATACTCGACTTTTAACGGATTTTTAGTTCTTATGCTAGGTTTACACGCGTGGCACGCAGCCCAGGAAGCAACTTGGCAAGCAGCTCGGCGAGCAGCCCTGCCCTACACACTGCACACGCACGTGCACATTCAAACAGTCGAACAGCCCGTTCACATGCTTGTGCTTGTGTTTGTGCCCGTTGAATGTCGTATTAAAGCGAGTGTGTAAACGCGACATTACATAAAGTATATGCCAATACGGGAGGGACACTTGGGGCAAAAATACGCGATCCGTCCATCAAACGATCGCTTTCGATTATTATTATAGTAGGGCCCCATTTTCGTCGAACTGATTACGAGAACTTTCGCTCACCCAACAATGTACACTATCTACACTTATATTATTAGAGATTATTTGTATTATTGTGTCTCTGTTTGACATTCATAGTTGACGTGGCACAGCATTAAGCCGTGCCCTACTTTAGAGAATACATCGCAGGTTTTCAGTGAGTCCTGCTGAGTGAAGCCTAAGGTCACTTGTACTTGCTCATCATACTATTATCAATTTTAAAAAAAATAATAATAATAAAAAAAACTTTATTGAAACCAGTTTGAGTACCTACATTATTATAGTATTGATATAGTTATAGTGTCTAATACATAAATAAACATTTAATCGAACTTCTGTACGGCAGCCTTTGCACACCTTGAACTATGATGGCTTCAAGAAAGAAAGATGAAGAGAAGAGGTAGGGCATGGCTAATCTTCGTCCGGGGAAGGACCTCCACCCTATAGAATCATCATCATATCATCATAATCAGCCGTAGGAGGTCCACTGCAGGACATAGGCCTCCCCCAAAGACTTCCATAACGGCCGGTTGCAAGCCGCCCGCATCCAGCTCCATCCTATAGCATACCGTAGTTAAATGTCCTCTGGGTGATCTGGGTCGTATTTTGCAGGTGAGTAGGGTTTCCGGAGCTCGTGGGATGAGCGCTGCATTGGCAGCCGGGGGATTACGGCTGGGCCAGCATGGGCGGTGGGAACTGACCGGTTACTTGCCCGTTGTCACAGCAACATGGGCTTCTGTTTCGCTTCCCATCAGGCATAAGGAAGCCATTATCATATTGTCGTGCTATTATAAAAAAACACCGCGAGTACCGCGTGCTCACGTGGTCCCCGAGCGCTGCGCGGGCGCCGCCTCGTCACGGTCACCTAGTTTCGGTACCGAGAATACCCTGTTTATTTACTTGCACTCCCAGCTGTGAAACAAAAATGCGTATCAGTGAGGCCTCTTCGTTCCTTGTTCGTTAGGCCAACATACCTTATTAAATGTGTTCAAGCTTTTGTTCGCGAGCACAGGCAGCAGCGTCACCGGAGCGAGAAGCTACGCCCTGCGATAGCCAACCTGCCTGCCCAGCGTGGCGATTATGGGTATATCCTCCAGATGTTTGCCCTAACTGGCGAACCACTGGGGAGGCCTATGTCCAGCAGTGGACTGCAATAGGCTGAATAGGGAATGAGGCATTCGCGGGAATGTCTCACAAAAACAGTATTTTTTCCTGATCTAATAGTTGATCTATTAATTATATCCCTAATCCATAATTAATAGACCAGTAGGTCCCCCCCTTAGTAAAGCGGTCATTCGCTGTAAACTGTCATTCTGACTAGCTTGAAAGTTCGTCACGTTTCTTATTGGTCTTAGAATTTGACCTGTTGACAAATGTCTGTTTTGTCTGTTCTACTGAACTATAGTCCAGTTACATACTGGAATTACTTACTAAAAGAAAAAGTATCTTACTAAGTTTATCAGTTGTCGAGTACCCACAGAACAGGCTTCAGCTTAGTTTAGGAATCAATTGCGATGTGTGACCTAGCGTGGCATGTCTAGTTTTTTGTTCGTACATTTCTTTATTGCTTTCTTACTCTAAAATAGAATAGAATAGAAAAACTTTATTTGGACACATAACACAAACAAAACAGAGAAAAAAAATACACATTTAGCAAGTAAACAAAAACAAAATACAACTTGTTGAATAATAAAAAGACGCCCTCTGCGTAATGCAACCAAAAAGGCGTCCACTCAGCTATTGTTACAGCAAACCTTTGCTGTAACTCTGGTTTTCAGTGGAAACCATCGATAATGAATAAAAGTGACAATTGAACGAAGAAGAAGAGTTTGCGTACCTAAAACACTTTACTGTCATCTTCTACACTATTTCCACGTACCGAAACCAAGACGTCCGAGTGTAATCCACAAATAGATTTAGTGGGCGATAATCAATGTCTACGGAGAGATGTAAACACGCGACAAAAACTGCTATGTTATAACCGTAAATATGGAGGTCGTTAGCAATAAAAGTTCAACAAATTATATGTCGGATATATAGAATATAAAAGAACGCTTAATTATGGCTATTTAAATAAGATACGGTTGTAAATTATAATAATTTATTAATATTTCTATTCTTAAACTAGTATTTGTCTACGATACTGTGAATTAATGATGGTAAATACTCTTTGATCTTTATTCATCAAAGATATTGTTTAAAGTAAAGATGATGTGCTTAATTTATTAGATAGTTAATCCACAAAGGAATTTTAAAGTATCGTTTTAAATTAAGCTCTTTAAATTGTTACAATATTAATTCATTATGAAACGTTTACAAAATGTTTTTGACTCTGTGCGATTTTTGTTTCAACGACGCACTGAGACTACGAAGATTTGGGAAAAGGTTAAGGGAACACATAGGAAGATTCTGACAGAGGAGGGAGTTTAGCCACTGACAATTGGGATGTAAGGGAGCGGCCTATTATCTCTCAAGCCAACCTCACCTGCTCGTGGTGCATCCTGCCGAATAACAAACGAGGCGCTGGCAATCGACTGGTGGCGGTATAACCAACACAATTGAAGGCGTAGCTAAATACCATAGACCAATGACGGGCAGCTGTGTCACCGGAGCGAGGAGCCCTGTGATCGCCAACCCGTGGCGATTATGGGCAAGTCTGCCCAGCGTGGCGATTATGAGTATATAATCATCAGAGGATATCCTCCAGACGTTTGTCCTTAGTGGCGAACAACTGGAGAGGCTATGTCGAGCAGTGGACTGTAATAGGCTGATGACGATGATGGGGCGACCTATCATCTCTTCGCTCCAAGCGACCCTCACCTGCCGCCGCCGAATACTTAACAAACGCGACTCTGGTCACCGACTGGTGGCGGTATGACGATCACAATTGAAGGCGTATCTGAATACCACAGACCAATGACGGGCAGCAGCGTCACCGGAGCGAGGAGCCCTGTGATCGCCAACCCGCCTGCGTGGCGATTATGGGCGAATCCTCCAGGTGTTTGACCAAAGTAGTGGACAATTGGAAAGGTTTATGTAACACTGGACTGCGATTTGATGATGGTGACAAGTCCTAAGCTTATAAAGATGAATTCTTACCCATCACTTATTACGCAGACGTGCATCATTGAATAATTTAGTACATGGCCGAAGCAGGGAAAACAAAGCAGTTATTCTGTGCATAAATAATAACTAGTCGATGGATTCATTAGTCGTAATTAATAATTTAGCGAGTAACTAATGAAGAAGCTTATCGCCAGTCAGTTCACAGACAAACAGAGGTAGGTACAGTAAGCAAGACATTAAGTTAAACTTATGAACCAACATTTGTGTACGGGTATGACACAAAAATGAATCTTGTTGTAGGTTTCTATGTTTAAGCTTGATGTATGGCATTTGAGGCCTAAGGCCGATGTCATGTGACTAGTTACAGAAGGACTTTGAAGGTTTGAGAATATTATATTGGACTTAATCGTGTGTAAAGTGTCCAGTGCTCAGAGAGACATGTACCTACTGAAATAGGTAGCACTTTCATAATGATCCAGACAAGCATTTATCTTACAGTTAATTCCATATTACTAAAGAAGTATAATATAATCACACTAATATTATAAAAGTTTGCGAGTGTGTGTGTAGGTATGTTTGTTACTTCTTCACGTCTAAACGGCTCGACGGATTTGAATGAAAGACAGGATGGTAGTGTATATGATGTGTGTATAACACATTCTTCTTCTTCTCAGCACTTATGTGTCCACTGCAGAACATATCCCTCCTTCCTGGAATTCCAGAGCGTTCTGGATGCGGCGTCTCTGGTCCAGGTCGGCCCTGAAGTCTTTTTAATATCGTCCGACCATTTAGCTACGACCTAGACGCTCTATTTAAATGTCTCAGACTCTATCGCACAAAAAGTGTGCCGTCTGCGCTGCACCTTTATCATATTTCCAAGATGTCTATCTTAACTAATATTATAAAGCTGAAGAGTTTGTTTGTTTGAACGCGCTAATCTCAGGAACTACTGGTCCGAATTGAAAAATTCTTTTTGTGTTGAATAGACCATTTATCGAGGAAGGCTTTAGGCTATATAAGATCACGTTGCAACTATTAGGACCGAAGAAATAATGGAAAATGTAAAAAAAAAACGGGGGGAAAATGACTATTCCACGCGGACGAAGTCGCGAGCACAGCTAGTCAATCAATAAAGCCACGCTTAAGAGGCCTTTCTTTCGCTTTCAACTGGTAAATGAAGTATTATCCGAGGTCGCCGACACAGAGTGATATTAGGCATTGTGTGATGGGTTACCACACGTCGTTTGTCATTATCGAAAGTGATTCGCGCGGCCTCGGAGATGCGCGGCCGATCGGACGGACAGCGGCAGGGAACCTTTTGATAAAAGACCAAAGGTGTTATGTACACATACTCGTAAGGGGAATCATTTATTTGGAGATGAAATAGGAGCGTGTAGATGAAATAGGTTTTTATAATCTACTTACTACTTACTGTACATGTAGATTATAAAAACAATTATATTGCATTAATGAAAACAATTCGCAGAATAATTACAACCCCACAAAACATTTTCATTTAAAATCTGCTATTACATTTTAAAATTATTTTTAGACGAGAGTGTTACCACATTTACTGTCAAAAGTTTGAGTCAAGCTTATTATAACTCTACACGCCCTCAATATTACCAGCATCTTAACATCTTGGCCGAAATACTGACAACCCGTTTAGTTGGGCTTCTGTTAGAGGAAAAAATTTATGCGTATTCAAGTGAAACGGTCAAAGTCATTTGTCGTTGCATTTAACAAAAGGCGGAATAATACCACACAGGCATTCTCTACTAGTCAACCATTGGGCTAAGCAGGAACTAATATTTAGTGTGAACATTAAGGTATATAGGTACCTACAGTAGAAGTGAGTCAAGACGTTAGTGGTACAATTGAGGTAGTTTTATCTCTAGAAGTGATCTCTTCTAGAAACTTTTTGTTAAAGGATAGTTAAAAAAAGGACTTTTTCTATAATATGATATACCTAATCTACTTCTCTATACTCATTCGTGTCAATATTGTAAAAGGTGTGCGACTCCTGGCCTAGGGCGCCATTGTAATTACTGGGCGCTATAACTTGTAATTAACGAAACCCAATTTGGTGAATGGGTTTTCAATTTGAATTAGCTAAAATTAATAGTTAGTGACGACACTCGAAATTACACAGTATGGCATTATAACATTCTTAGTTAGTTTAAGATGAGAGGTATGCAGTACGTAATTACCTACTATGGGGTACAGAAATGGAATATAAACCACCGTTTCTTCGTGTATGTAAGATTTGTCCTATCATCTTTTCGCTCGAAGCCAATCTCTCCTGCCCGTGGTGCTTCCTGCAGAATAACAATTTTTTTTTCATCATACCTATAAGTGTATCTATGGATAGGTATTTTAAAATGATGTTGAGGTTTCTAACATCATTTTTTTCTAAACTGAATAAAAATATATGATGTGTATTACTATAAAAACTACTAACGAAAATTGGTTTGAATGAAATCTAGACAGTAGTTTCTTTTTAAACGTCATAAATCAAATTACCTAATTTTTTTCATTCAATCAGTGGTACGGAACCCTACGTGCGCGAGTCCGACTCGCACTTGGCCGGTTTTTTTTAATAGATATAGGGATTCAAGAAGAAGGTTTCTAGGTATAAACACGCGTATTATTATTGCATCCGTGCGAAGCCGGGGCGGGTCGCTAGTAAAGTAAATAAATGCTTTAAGAGCAGTAAAACAGGATCCACCCAACCTGACGTGAAGGAAATTATAAAGATAGTTAATTTTTCATTGCACAATAAACGCCTCAGGGCCGTGGATTCTCCAGGTAATATAACGATCCGTTTTATATTCTACAGACGCGTTTGAACAATGCAACCTAGTGGCAGTCGGGTCTCCCAACAGTCGTCCTTACCAAAACAATATTGACATTTCCTTCCTTATTATTGCGTCCTGATTAAAACATTATCTTAATCGCTTTGTTGTTATTATACCTACATCGTTCTTGTTATTATAACGTTATACATTTGGATATTTTATTAGTAGACAAACCATTTTTGACGGAATCACTTATAGTTCATTCGCGTTAAGAAAATAGTGACTCATCACCGACTGCCGGCCAAGCCACACCCCCAATTAAAACGCTAGAAATTATAATTTCTAGCGTTAGCCACACCCCCTAGCCAATTAGGGGGTGTGGCTTTGCCGGCAGTCGGTGATGAGTCACTATTTTCTTAACGCGAATCAGGCCCGCCGCCAGCGGTTTGAACGCCGGTGTGCAATTCCTATCGTGCCGCCCCTATCTAACTAAACCTAGGTGTTTATAAAAATTTGAAAAAAAAAATGCTGTACAATGAAAAACTACAAAAATATACAGAATATTATTAATTTTAAGTAACCTGGATCGTGTCCGGATCTCACATTAGGGCTATAACAAAATAATTGAAGTTTGTTGTTCACTCACATCAATTTCGCGTTAAATAAATAAAAACAAAGAAATGAGAATATAGTTTTAAGGGGATTTCCCCTGATAACTGTGGGATTTCCCTATTTCGCATAGAGCACGATACGGATTAACTTTGTTTTCATGAATTTCAATAGATGGCGCTATGTAATGCTACGATATAAAAGAAATATTTGGGCGCCGTTCATCATATTATTTTCATAAGGATAATCTTTTTAGTATTGTGAGATGACAATGTCTGAATTTTAGTAGATGATTGTCTGATTTGCCGCCCCCCTGAATGCGCCGCCCGCGTGCATTGCACGCCTTGCACGCCCGCTTGCGGCGGGCCTGACGCGAATGAACTATAGTTAAAAGTACTTTTAACCAGCTTCATTGGGCAAAAGTACTTTTAACTGTTATTTTAGTCAAAAGTATTATTGATTTTAGCATACGGTCAAAAGTACATTTGACTGATTTCGCTAAGACTGGAAATGCCTCAGGCTAAGTTAATCAAGAATGAAAAAGATTACTATTATGTTTTTTTTGTCCGTTCTTCACGAACGTAACTTTCCGAAATCATTGGCGCAAATAAAAACACATTTGTGCTGATAATTTATAGTTGTTCAACTGACGTCTATATTAATAAAGATACGATCTATTGTATTGTGTTTGTTCATTAACTTTCCCAGCATCGACTTATACCTACAATCTCATTCTTAGGCTCAATTCACACTGAAGGAGCAGCGGCTTTTTTTAACAGACTTCAAAAAATAGGAGAAAGTTCTCAATTAAATAAATAAATAACCCAAGACATGCCACGCTGGGCCACACAGCGCCATCTAGCCCCAAACTAAGCCGAAGCTTGTACTATGGGTACTAGACAACTGATAAACTTACTTAGATACAATTTTTTTTGTAAATAAATACATATTATACATACAAAACACCCAGACCAATACAAACAGACATGTTCAGAACACAGATGTTTGTACTGTGCGGGAATCGAACCCACGACCCTTGGCTCAGATTGCAGAGGTCACTACCAAATGAGCCACCGAGCCAGTCATTCGACTGACTGATTCAATTCGACTGATTTTTTAAGTAAACTGATTTGACAAATTATTTTTTTGTTCGAAAAGGTGTACCTACTTCCTAAACCCATTGTTCTCACCCAACTTCCTAAGACCATAAAGAAGTTGGTATTTTTTTGATAAAAATGCTGTTAATTTGTACCACTAGGGTTGGTGATCGCAGTACGTTTTACTTGCACCCATGTAAACGCTGCTGCCCGCTTCGTGTTTTAGTCATCTTATATGATACCCAAGGAATAAGATGGGGTCCTATTCTGAATCCGGAAATTAAACATACACGCCCTCCTTAGCATTCAAATAACATCATCATCATCAGCCTATCACAGTCCACTGCTGGACATAGGCCTCTCCAGTTGTTCGCCACAGGGCAAACATCTGGAGGTTATACCCATAATCGCCACGCTATGCAGGCGGGTTGGTGATCGCAGCGCGTAGCTTCTCGCTCTGGTGACGCTGCTGCCCATCGTCGGTCTGTGGTATTTAGCTACGCCTTCAATAAAATTGTGATGGTTATACCGACACCAGTCGGTTGCCAGCGCCTCGTTTGTTGTTCGGCAGGATGCACCACGGGCAGGTGAGGATGGCTTGGAGCGAAATGATGATAGGCCGCTCCCTTACATCCCCATTCTAATAACAATGAACTGAAATTTGTAATATTTTGCCTCAAAAAGCAGGCCGCTGCTCCTTCAGTAGAAAATAAGCCTTAAGATGTTTTATAATAAAATTTAAGTAGGAGTATCTCATTACTGATATTCAAGTCTGAGATAGCATTTTCTGTGACAATAAATAGGTACCTTCAGAGTAAAGTCAATCTATTTTGGTACACCTGACGACGCTAGTAAAAATAGCGAGGGCAATTTGTATTTTAGGGATCTGTATTAAAGTGAACCCTATGACGATTTAAACATGTATATAAGAGTGGTAGGGCATAGCGAATCTTCGCTTGAATAGAGCCGCCCGTTCGAGGAAGGACCTCCACCCTATAGAGTACCGCAGTCAAATGATTTCCGAGTCGGGTTTCTGCCGGTGAGTAAGGTTTCCGCAGCTCGTTAGGGCAGGGCCAGCATGGCGGTCGCAACTGACGGCAAACTAACCAATTACTTGCTTGTTGTCACAGCGACTTGCTTTCGTTTTCCATCAGGCGTAGGGAAGCCATTATGTCGAGCTACTATAAAAAAGGGGGCCTATGCAGGCTGATGATGACTTAAACTCCTGAATTGTCTCTGGTCTACGTATTTTGGAAGACGCCGCAGGTCATCTGGTCTTCACAGTACAACGGAAAACCTTAGTTTGAGATCGGCTGATTGGTGTGATTTGTCTCAAAGTTATTTACATTTACATCCCATGTATGGATGTACGTACATATAACCCCCAGCAAAGTTGCATCAAATCGTGCAACAGCTGTCGTTGATGCAAGTTTTGGTGTCGAGTCAAGTTTGTCCAGAACTTTTATATCATCGACGCAGATGTTGCTTACTTTTTGCAAAGAAACTTTGTAACTTGGTATACAATGATAGATAAAAATCATACTTGCCGTTAAAGTTGAAATATTTGACCAAAGACAAGTTAGCCGCTTGTGTCCAGGGCATATTTTATACCTTTTCTTAGATTTTTTATTAGTTCACTCATCACCTTCTATTTTGTTATTCTCTTCCCAAAGGGATCCAGACGGAATAGATCGCTCATAGCGATAAGACCTCCTAAATTCTACAACAACTGTTTACTTTGGCTAGTTCTAAGTGAGTTCTTTTAGTGTGCAATAAAGAGTATCTAACTAGCTCAACTGACGACAGATCCTGTAAGATTTCCTTTAGAATTATTTCCTTTGAATTCGAAATATGGTCTGAACTGAGCACAAACTTGCGTACACAATGCGCCTTAGAAATAGACTATTTTCACTGTTCTGATTTCTATAACACAAACCATCACTCTAAATTTAGAGTTGAGGGAGCGGAAATACCTAATTAGCTCACCAAAAATCATTACGTTTTCGTACGGAACCCACGTTACGCGAATGCACCTCGCTCTTTACCCGTTTCTCATCGAGCTGGGAACGTGTGAACCTTTCTTCCTGACCTTCGCAGGCCTTGAGCCCGCATATTAAAGTTGTTTGCGGGCGCTGTCTGCGGCGCCGCCTAGACTAGACTAGCCGACTGAGCTTGAAAAACTAGATATCTAACTTAATTTTACCTACATTTTACCTACGTGTAATTCGTTTTATCTAGTTTAAAATTTTTTGGTGCGGATATCAGCCTATCAGCCATCATCATCAGCCTATTGCAGTCCACTGCTGGACATAGGCCTCTCCAGCTGCTCGCCACCTGGGGCAAACCTCTGAAGGATATACCCATAATCGCCACGCTGGGCAGGCGGGTTGGCGATCGCAGGGCGTAGCTTCTTGTTCCGGTGACGCCTTCTATTGTGATGGTTATACCGCCACCATTCGGTTTGCCAGAGCCTCGTTCGTTGTTCAGCAGGATGCACCACGGGCAGGTGAGGATGGCTTGGAGCGAAAAGGTGATAGGCCGCTCCCTTACATCGATAGGGATTCGGAATTAGGGAATTCCTATAATTATTGGGAGGAAAGAAAGGAAAAGAGCTAAGAAAAATAGCTAAGTGCGAGTCGTTCTACCGCACGAAGGATTCCGTACCGTACCAGATTTCAAGTGCAAGCCTACATTATATAATATAGAGTTCGGGATTTGATGATTTTCCTATTATTCGTGGTAAGATTTTCGAGTGTCGCAATAATTGCATTGGCGTAACTAAAGGGTGTCAGAAAAAGCAGTCATTGCGTCTGTCGCTCTCACCCTGAAGGCCCACTGAGATGCCGTTTCACGCCCCGCCTAAAGAACCCAGATTTCTTTTATTACCGCTTTTGACTTGAGATGTAAAAGGCCATATTTGCGTAGGCGTCTTGATGACGTCGAACGCCGCAGCCCCGCTTATTAGATGGAGCCCCGTTAGGCGTCGGTATGCGGCGCACGCGCCGAGGTCGCGCCAAGGAATGCCGTCTCGTCTCACCGCACGGAGTACAGGCTTCACCACGCAGCATACTCGGAATAGCTAATGTAATCTGTCAACTGCCTGGTTGGCTATCCACGGAGAAAAAGAACATAGGAGAACCACTCTCTTCAGATTTATTGCACTTCCTATACCTGAAGGTTGTCTGGAAAAGATCTCTTATTGGCGATTAGACCGCCTAGATTGTACTAGTAGATGTCTGTATCACCTTTTTCTGTATTTTGTGCGATAGAGAATATCTATCTATCTATAAGACATTTCAGATCAGGTGCATAATTTGAATAGGTTTTCTGCCAGAAATTACTTACCCAGTAGTAACCCTGAGTAGAGGGATAGAGAAATGTGGCGCAAATTAAATCACGCCTCATTGAGCAGTGAACCGACCAGGGATGTTGATTGATTGAATGAAACCTGAGTGATGTAACCCCACCGAAACCACGTTAAACCCCCACCTCAAGTCTCATTACTCTGTACAGCTACGTTATCATAGACATTAGCGCATTATACTACCTCCTGCGCACTTGATTATTCTCCTATTGTTATTGATATGTTGCCACTAAGGCCCATTTGTGATCTATTGCGACTCAATTTTTTCAAACGAGCGTTCACTGATTCGTCTCATGACAGAAACTTCCAAATGTTTTAAAGAACACTTCTTCTGGTTGCAATATATGCCCTCCTAGGTGTACCTAACAAGTTAGGTGAATATTCACCTACAAGATTAGCCATAGTTAGGGAGTGTCAACTTGAAGGAAAAGAATTGGCCGTACCTTCTCGCATCGTACATGACCTTATTCCGCAATTCTAATCGTCCCTCCGAACTTCAAGAGCTAACGACACTCTGCTAGTATCTGTAAAGATTGACCATTATCAGATTGAATGTATTATTACCACTGCGTGCTTCCTCTCGAAGACGGTCAATTGCAACAGCCTCGTGTTCGTGCACGATCCAAAAATATATGACACTGCAGATTATTGAACGTGAGTCCACAATGTAACTTCCTAGTCGCTTGCGCAAGCGGTATGTGGGTCAGACGCTAATTCATCACCGGCCAAGACGCGCCGGCTGTTGGAGCCGCGCGTAATTGTTTGTAATTTGATTTTGGGTTAATGGCAGTCAATCACCTGTAAGCTGTATCTACACGATATGACCAACATTGTGTACTTGTGCGTATTTAGGTGTTCGGAATTGTTGTACTTGCTTTTCATCTATGTCTACACTAATATCGTAAAGAGGGTTCTTGTATCTGTACTAATTATGAATAGATAACGATTATTTGTTGTCCGTGTTGGATTTAGAATACGACCACCCCATCTCATCCCGTGGGTGTCGTAGAAGACGACTAAGGGAATATCAGGAAACGGGTAGCAGCGTTTACCTGGGTACTAAACCCTATGACGCAACCAACTCGCCTGCCAAGAGTGGTGACTAAGAAAAATCCCTTAAATGTTTTCATTGGTAGAGGCCTATGTCCTGCGGTGAATATTTGCAGGGTCCTGCTTTTAGGGTTGATGATGATGATTGTTTGTTATGAGTAAGCTTCAAATGTACTCGACTATCTGCAACTATTTCTTCAAAAATGCTTTAAAGAGAGTTCCTTCCTCTCGTAAGCAGTGAGTATCTGTGCCTCAGCCATTGCAAGTTTATGAGCGGCGTACCCTTAACATTAGATAGGCCGCTTACTTGAAGTTATAAGAAGTAAGAAAACTTTATTACAATGGACATCCCAATAACACAATGACAAAACACATATTACAGTCAAGTTAAAGCCATAATCTTCAAAAATATCATCTCTGCAGAGATGCTGTTGCAACAGCATCTCTGCAGAGATGCTGTTGCAACAGCTAGCACTCATATTCTCCTTTGATGAGGGAAACACATCAAGTATATTTAGTTTGCAAACTTAAACTATTCAATTTGCAACCGTGATTCAACAAAAAGTGGTTTCAGGGCCGGCGACATAATTAAATAAACTGTATGTGACAATATTCAAGTAGTCATTCTACCGCATCGACGACGGAGCGAATCCGTTCATTATGACATGTGTTATTTTTCCATTGTTCTTCAAGAATCACTATACGGCCATGTTCCTAGATCATCTTGGATCCCATCATTCCTTTTTCAGGCATCTTCCTTCCCAAAATGTTTTATTTAGGGATGATTCCTTCTTACATTATGACGTCGTAGTCCTCTCCACTCAGTACAATTCATAGGCATTACAGTTGGTAATGTGGGTTTTCAAATAAAAGGTTTCCTTTTATCTTTTCTGTACTTCCTACGTATATTATGCGTTCCTGGTACTTTTCAATCAGTCACTGATCTTGCTACGATGATAAATGGATATTTGGCTACTTGGACATTCTGCGATTAAGCTCTCTAGCTAATCTGCGGCCGGTTTCTCAACTAAGGGTCGCGTCGATCCCCGCACAGTACAAACATTTGTGTGCATGTATGAACATGTCCGTTTATATTGGTCTGTATGTATGTATTTACAAATAAAAGTATAAACAAAAGTTTACCAGTTGTCCAGTAACCATATTAACCAACAAGCTTCGGCTTAGTTAGGGGCCAGAATTTGCTCCGTAGGCCAGACGATGCTCTGGGGCCCAGTGAGGCTATGTATTAAGTTATTTATCTATTATTTATCACACTCTCTTGCTTAACAGGTGTTAAGGAGCGGCTGTTCTAGCAAGTTCGTTTTGATCGTGACGCAGAGTTTGAAACAACCATTTGTGAATAACGAGCGCATCCGAGCTTCGTGCATCGCTAACGAACTCCGGATAATCATCACACGATTTGTGGTTATGATTCGACAAAAACTAATTTCAGGGTCGTTGACATTTAATTAAATTGATCGTGAACAAATACACGTCGCGTGTGCGTTTCGCCGACGGACCATAAAGCAATCCATTAAGTTAGGTGTATCAGCAAATTGTGTCAATTATTCGTCGTGTTGGTCGGTAATGAAGTATGGGCTTTGTGTAGGATTGCAACACCGTCCTGATGACATGATTGATGGTTATAGCGACTGTGTAATTCACTTCTGAAAAGAGCGTATGTGGAAAGGAATCTTCTTTGGAGTGATCCGACGTATAGTCTTTGACGTCACTCGCTCCCGTAAAAATGCCTCACCGAGTGACGTCACACGTAATTACAACGGGCTATAACTGTGTAATTTTTAGTGTAATTTACAAATAAAAAAATACGTGTCTTTTACTTTTATTTTTGAATAAGCTAAAAGACGGACTAATTACAATTTTTAGCCATAATAGCCTATTATTCGGTTTTCGTAAAAAAAGGAAGGAAGGACATACCTATTTATTTTTGGCTACACATACATAGTGTAGGCTTCACGCTCGAGCACCCACTGATCGCAGCAGCCTCGATAACGACGCAGCAGCCGTACGGGAGGCGTCCGACCGCCGTTACTCGGCCGGCCGAGACAATCGCCGCGTTTCTTTTACATTTGACGAGCGTTGAACTCGAGCTCTGCGAAATTAGGTTGCTGTGTGAGTCTGTAACGCTACATAGCGCCTGATAAACTTAAACAGGTTCCTGATGCTACAGAAAGGCTGAGTAGGGTTTCCGGTGCTCGTGGGGGGTTATGGTCGGGCCGGCATGGCGGTGGCGACTGACCAGTAACTTGCCCGTTGTCACAGCGACTTGGGCTTCTCTTTCGCTTTCCATCGGGCGTAGGGAAGCCATTATGTCGAGCTACGATAAAAAATGGCTTGTTCCGTATCGCCAGCACCCCCGCGGGGCAACTGAGAATGATGAGAATTCATTTTATAACATGTGTCACTTGCCACCGGTGTCTTCGGGGCAACTAGGAAAATAACTTTCTAGCTCGCATCTGGTCTCGTTCTGGGAGACATCCCTAGTCATCATAGAACTCATACAAGGGAAAACCTTAGTTTGAAACCAGGTTTTAGCGGCGCATCATTTATTTATTTAAATAATTTTGTCAAAATGGCTGCATCGTAGGTAGATTCATTTATGTTACTCAAAGGGTTGCCCTAACGACAGCCACGGCTGTCAATTGCTCAAGGCCTGTGTCCTAGTAGGCTTACAGTCTACAGCACTGTATCTCACCAAGTGTTCCGGCCATCTCCGCTTCGTTTCCAGTCCTGTATATACCGTTGATCTCACTAATGATTGTTTGTTTTAACTACCGACCATTAATCAAACTACGTCATTAAGAGAAAAGAAGGTTATTCTTAATGCGGAGCTTTGCGTTAGCAGGTGGCAGACGCCTCGAGTGGGCGAAAGTAGCACCGTTAGGTAATTTTAATTACGTGTTTTCGCCTCTGGTTAGCATCATCGGGCCGCTGAGATGAGGCTTTTGTGGATTTGATAAGATTTCATGCTGTATCGAAGTTTTGAGATACTTTTACAGGTTTCAGCTTAAGCACCTAATAAGTATCTCGTGACGCAAAGAGAAGCAATCATCAACAGCTCATATAAGTTCAATTTCAGATCACATTCAGAATCCATAATGATGTCTAGAACATTTTGTAATGACATCATAATATAGATGCAACAAATGATTAACTATCCAATCCTGACCCACTCTAAACTAGGGGAATAAAGTGGGACTTGAAAATTTCTTCACAGGTGTGCAGGTTACTATTTCTATGTAGAAATTCAACAGATTTGTTTGCCGATCCACAAGTTATTTAATGATCGACCTTGTAAATCTCTACCATCTATGTTCAAAGGTCATTTATAACCGTGTAGTTGACATTGTAAGGAATCTTAAAAAATATCTATGATGTGACAAAGTGGGTCACAAAGGTTAGATTGGTGTCACGATATTAAATAACAGGAGCCCTTGGTATTATCATGGTCAGTGCGTGTGCGCATCCAGTCACGGTGCGTACCTGTCAGGTAGGTTAGGTACCTCGGTAACGAGGCCGGTTATAAATAACCGTTCTTATATTACACTAAATGTTTACAAGTCTAGGCTTACAGAAGACGTAATGGGCAAAGCTAAAATCGATGTCGGATGATTTCTTTTTTTTTTGTAAATAGATCATTATGAAATGTTCTATGTAGCTTTTGAAAACATTCCACTATTTTATGCGACTGCATGCTTAAAATAATAAAATATAATTTTCGATGCTTTAGAAAGCTTAAAGCTGGTAAAAAGCTTAAAGTTTAAAGTTTGTTCGAATAATGTTTTAATGACGACTCTTTTGAGTTTGAGTTTTAAGAAATCAGGAGAAGGTGAAACATTTCTCTGAGATGGTTTTATAGGCGGTGTAGATCTGAAAGGTTTCTAGGAATGATTGTTTAATGAGAAGCCTTTCGATCAGTTGAAATTGATGTTTAAATTAAGATTGATGGTTTACCTGTTGCCTTCTCGAGACCGTCCCTAGCCTGGATGCGGATGCGCCGAGGTGCGCGGGAGCCGCGACCGGGACCGAGGGGGGAGGGAGGGGGGCGGTCAAGGCCGCGGGCGCACGCGGCGGGCGGCGCTCAGTCAGCCCCGCGCGCCCAGCCCGAGCGCACGAGTCGAGTCGAGTCGCGAGTCGCGAGTGCAGTGTTGTGTCTGTGTAGCCGGCGCCCGCGCAGGTCGACGACCGCGCGAGCATGAGCGCGCGCCCGCCCCGCCCGCCAGACCATCACACGAGCCTTCACTAACCGGACACACTCAGAGGTGAGCTCCTGAACCCCCCAGTAACATCACATTTGAATGAGAAATTCCTTCATCTTCGGTACCCAATACCCCAGAAATCAATCTTAAGCATCCTTCAAACGAAACGGCTTGTAGGCCAGTATGGTCGCAAAAACTGATACGGAATCCGAGGTTTCTCGTCCGTTGTCATAGCCGATTAGGCTTCCTTTTTAGTTTTCCATTAGTCGAAAGCTATTGGCTAACCCAATGCTCAGCTTAGTAGGCAGCACTTTTTAGAAAAGAAAAGACTAAACCCAAACGTCTAGATTGAGATAAGTGGCTGTAAAACTTCATTTCTAACAAGAAACATTCGAGGTGAGCTTCTAAATACAACCTTCCAACGGACGGCTAAACTTGTATACCTACGTACTTTCAAATCCACGCGACGTGTCAACAATCTGAGCAAAACAAACAGAAATCATATAAGCGACTAGCTTTTGCCCGCGACTTCGTCCGCGTGTTTAAATTTATACATACAAAAGTTTTTTCCCGCTAACTCCCGTTCCCGTGGGAATTTCTCAAAATACAGCCATAACTAAACTTTATAGTTACTAAGGTACCTGCATGCCAAATTTCAAGCGTCTAACTTAAGCGGTTTAGATTTTTCATACAAAAGGATTTTCCCGCTAATTCCCGTTCCCGTGGGAATTTCGGGAATTCCTTTCTTAGTGCACCCCTACGGTACCTAAGCTACGTCCCTTCCAAATTTCAAGTGCCTACGTTTAGCCGTTTGGGCTGTGCGTTGATATGTCAGTCAGTCAGTCAGTCAGTTTCTCCTTTTATATATATAAATAATATAAATATAGAAGATAGATACTGGGCTTGATTTTCTAAATATAAGATCTTTAGTTTATTCTATTACATATAGAGGATTCGGTCCCGGTCGATTTTTCGGATCCCGGGATTTCGGGATTTTCTACAGTTAGTCCCGGGATCCCGGGATAGTCCCGGGATTGTATTGGTCGTAGAAAATGGTAACAAAAAGACAGCAAAACAAAAATCTTCAAAAAACTAAACAGAATTAAATTATACACCATACAAATTCTTTGGATTCATCGTTAACTTCTTTAACCAAATGAAAAAAACATTTATGCCGCGGTCACATATTGGATTCAACTTTACGTCTAATAATAGACGTGGTTTATTTATTAGTAGCTGTGCATGCGACGTCTCACGCGTGGATATCGGTTTTAAAAAAAAATGCTTAAATCTTAAGTTAGACCTCTAGCAATACATGGTGAAAACCGCATTCGATTCCATGCAGCAGTTTTCGCGAGATGCGCGTTCAAACATACAGATTAAAATTTCCCCCGCTTTCCCAACATTTCCCTTCACTACTCTGCTTCTATTGATAAAAAGTATAGTAAACTGATCGTGATAAAAAGTATACTATAACCTGCCTGAGTATGAAGAATAAATGTACAATGTTTCGTTAAAATCCGTCAAGTAGTTTTTGTTTCTATAACGAACATACAGACAGACAAAAATTTTACAGATTTAATTTTTGGCGGTTTTTTCAATGGGCCGTTACGCGTACGAAATAGGTACATAATTATGCTTATTACTTGCATCAGACATGTACTCAACGAAAGAAAAGCCGATGTTGGATTATAACTCGATAACTCTAAGACCTCTAGTGCATTTTGTTTTTTTTTTTATAAATTCTTTGATTAACAAAATAAATATCAATACTTATCACGACGTGATGAGGAATTTTCACTCACTTTTAAACACAATCCGGGGCCGGTCGTTAGCGCAATCAAATGAAATCAGCCGTGTAAATGAGATGGCCGTCAAAACGTTAGATGAAAGTGGATGAAAGTAAGTGCGTTTCGTTTTACGCACATTTTTATTAACTTTTATTAAAAATATATCAAACCCGAAAATTCCGGGACTCTTTAAATTTAATCCCGAAAATTTCGGGACTGAAATATGACCGGGATCCCGGGATCCCGGTTTTCGGGATCCCGGGATCGAATCCTCTAATTACATATGAGATAACTTTGCATTAAAAAGCTTTTTATCTTAAATTTTACTGAAAACCCTTTCAATTTGTTATCCTAATACCTAACTCATTGACAGATTTAGTCAAGACCTAATTGGCTTTCTGTCTTTAAAATTCACACGTTTCAAAGCTTTCCAAACACGTCGTTGTAATACAATCATGAAACCTTTTAAGCTGATTGTAATCTGGGATTTCTGACCACAAACACAATATATGACGCTTGTCAAGGCTGATGTGCAATGTGCATTAGACTCAAGTATAACACCTTCTCTAACCACACTCGAAGTGACCTTTTCACTTCGACAATAAAACTTGCAGTCAGCAAAGTTATTCTTATTGCAAGGTCTGACAAGCTCTGACTATCGCGTGATATAGCGAACTATCCCAGTGAAGCACTATTCTATTCTACGATAATCAAGCCTTGGGTGGGAAAAGTTAACTTCCTGGTGGAAATGTTGTACGAACTGAGAATAAATCTGATTTTGATGCTAAAGCAGCCATTTATTAAACACAAAACTGCAAGGTATCTTAGCAATGCGTTAATATGATCCAGAGTGTACCTACATTGACTTTCTTCGGAGATTCCTAGGAAACGATTAACATTTGAACAATGGTTATGATCAGCGGATACTGTCCATCCGTCTTTGAATTGAATAGATATGTAACTGCACGACTTGAAAAATGCTGTCATAAGCAGTAATCAGCCATCTCGCTACGAAACCAATGCGTGCGCAGAATGCCATAACCGTAGTGCATCAAATCTCAACACAATATACATTGAAATTCAAAATCACTGCAATTGACAGTCTTCGGAATGGACAAAGAGCGAACGGGCAACCGAACTGGTTTGAATAAGGAACTTGGCTGTTTCACGAGCGACTGCGCAGATAAAACACACGGCACGCCGTAATAACGACAAGCAAAAACGGCTAATAAGTACGTACTCCAGGTAACAGAAACGTTACAAAAATTCCACACCATTTTTTTGCTCTGCTGTCCACGTTGAAGCGGTAGATGATGGACCACTATTTGCGAGCACGTTAACGCTGTTAAAACTGTATCTAGTACATTTAATATTGATTGAACTTTCCTGAGAACCGTAATTGCTTAGAATTTCAAGTCTATTTCATAAATTTAATTTAGTCTAACTCAGCTTCCTCCAACAAGACGCCAACTAACTGTGTAACGGCGAATGTTATCTGCAGAAACAATTCTAAAAAATGACGCTGCACAAACGGATCCTTCATAAAAAGGTCTCTTCCGGCCTTTCAATGCGTGCTCGGCCGAGCTTTGATCGCTCCCGAGCGGTCGCGGTCGCGAAGAACTTCCAATACAAATAAACGACCGCCAGCCCGTTAACAATAGCCCATTTATCTCGAGGCTCCGACACAATGTCACACAGAACAAACAGAAACAGCGCCGAATTAACGGCAGTAAAATTGACGACGCTTTTGAGAAACAGCCAATAACTTTACAATGTAAACTTGGTGTGCACACGTTGTGTTGCATCTTGTTATAAAAGACAGACTGGTTCTTCCACTGGAAGAAATATGACCATAATTATTTTGTGTCTCTTGAAATCTGGTTGTTATTTTTTGCACACTTTGTTCACATTTCGATTCTTTTTTCGCATCTAATTTATCATCATCAGCCCGCCAACGCCCACTGCTGGACATAGGTCTCTCCCGATTGATATTGAGGAAAAAATATATGTCTTTATTCCCAACATGCACATAATCACGAATGCCGCTAAATGAGCCCCCATTTAGCTTGTTTAGTCATTGAATGTTGATTTTCTGACAATAATAATTATAAAGAAAGTATGCATTAAAAAACGCTTAATCACATGACTAATGTCAAATTACGTCATATTATAAACAGCACAAGTTACCATAGCGATTTCTACTAAAATACATGTTATGGTTTTAATAATGTTATGTTACGACAAACTTAATGGTAATCTGCCGCAAGCCCTTGAATCACATTATTCACAGATTAAAAATAATATTAATTTTCTACATCAATAAGTTCTCTTGAAGAAAAACCTTTGCTCAAGCAAAATAACCTTTGTTTGAAATTCAAGGAAAATCATTCTGGAAAAGCGCTGAACATATTAATGTTCTTCCAAAAAACATTGATTTCATATTTTTTTCATTTTGGGAATCATGACTCCATTAGTGGTTCTGAATTTGATTGACAGTCTACGTCATCTAATCATGACTTAGCGTTTCAAAAAATTCAAATTCAAATTCAAATTCAAAATTTATTTATTCGTCATCATAGGTTTCGTAATTAGGTTGGTACAGGTTTATAAAGTGCTCCATGATGTATCTTAAAAGACATACGAAATTTTAGTATATAGATAAGGTTACAATATTAATAATAATTAATAGTCCCATTATTGCATGCATTTCCACATTTTGGTTCATAATCAATTTGGTATACATTAATAATTAATAAATTAATAACATAAAATAAAAATAAAACAATGAATTAATGTCAATCATAAGAAATAATGTCAGTTAAATTAAATTTATCAAATATCTGTGTCCATGATGTATTCATTAATATTATAATAACATTTATTTATGAGAAGTGTCGACAATTTAGCTTTAAATTTTTGTAAGGTATGGCTCGTTAATGATTCTGGTAATTTATTAAACAATCTTGGTGCCATCTCAATTACACTTTTTTTCATCAATGCAGTTTTACATAAATTAGTACTAATTGCAGGTTTTCTCGGGCGAAGGTTTCTATCAGGCGCTACTTTTAGTTTAAACAGATGAGGATTACACTTTACAAAAATACAACATTCCAGTATGTAAAGACAGGGCAGAGATAGTAATTTTAAGCTTTTAAAATAGGGTTTGCAGCTATCTATTGGTTTAAGGCCACACATGGCTCTTATACATTGTTTCTGAGCACGGAATAGTATTTCCCTATATGTGGAATTGCCCCAGAATATGATACCGTATCTCAGGGTGGACGATACAAATCCATGATATGCTGTTACAACTGTATTACGAGGAGCTATCCTAGCAAGTTTATACAGTGCATAAGAAAACTTATACAATTTTTTACAGACATCTTTTGAATGTGACTTCCAGCTCATGTCATTATTCACCTGAATACCTAGAAATTTGGTAACATTTGTCTCGCATATTTTATTATTCTCATAGGTTACTGATACAATTGGATTGGTCCTTCTTTGGGTAAATTGCATGAAAAGAGTTTTTTCTAAATTAACTTTTAAATTATTTGATGTCAACCATTTAATTATATTATTAAGCGCTAAATTAATGTCATGTTCATAGTTTTCAATGTCGTCAGATTTAATAAATATAGTACTATCATCAGCAAAGAGTATCATTGGATGTCTATTTGATTTAATAATGTCATTTATGTAGATTATAAATAAAAGCGGACCCAAGACACTACCCTGTGGTACCCCACACTCAACTACCCTACGGTGCGAAGCATATTTTTCTTCTAACCTAGTGGACATACAAATTTGAGATAGCTCAACGTATTGTTCTCTATTCTGAAGATAAGATCTAATAAGGTTATAAGCGTTACCACGAATACCATATCTCTCTAACTTCAATAATAATCGGTCATGATCTACGTGATCGAATGCTTTTGTCATGTCCATGAATATCGCACATGAGGGTATTCTTCTGTCTAAACTGAGGATAATTTTTTCTACTAAGTCATAGATTGCTGCATTTATCGAAGTATTCTTACGAAAACCCTTTTGTTCTTTATTGAGGATATTATTTTTTTCTAGGAAATCGTAAAGATTTTTTTGTATAATTTTTTCAAAGATTTTCGAGAAAACAGGTAGCAAAGCTATAGGTCTGTAATTTTTAATGTCTTCCCTATCGCCTTTTTTAAATAAAGGTTTTACAATTGTAAGTTTTAATTTATCTGGATATAGTCCTGTAGTAAAACTCAAATTAACAATGTGACTAAGAGGCAGAGCAATCACCTCACCTACGTACTTTATTACCCGTGTACATATGTCGTCATAGCCAACACTATCAGTATTACGTAAAGACTTGATTGTATGTATAATGTCAAGAGGCGTAGTGGGACCCAAAAAAAGTGATTTTGAATTTTGTTTTATATTTGAATTATTATTATTATTACAATTGTTTGTAGAATTTTTAGAAATATCAATAAAAAAGTTGTTAAAGGAATTGGCGATATCTTCAGGTTTAGTTACGTTTTTATCATTTGCTTTTATTCTAAATATGGGTTCCTTTGGCATTTGGCATTTGACACTGTTAATCACAGACCAGGTTGCTTTTGATTTACTTTTTGACATATTAATATAATGTGCATTTTGTGACTGTTGAGTAAGTTTTATAATCTTTTTAAGTCGTACGGAATATTGCTTCAAAATTATTTTACTTTCTTTATTGTTTTTCAATCTACTGAGCCAAAGAAACTTCCTCTTTTTTTTACAACAAACTCTCATTCCACGCGACATCCATTTTTGTCGTTTATTTTGCACATATTTTTTTATCATTCTATAGGGAAAACACAGTTCATATAGGCACTTAAAGATGTCTATAAAAGTATCATATGCTATGTTAGGGTTATCAGATATTAAAGTATCATGAAAAGATAGGCTTTCAATATAATTTTTAAATTTCTCTAAATTCTCAATGCGGAAATCTCTACGTTTAATGTACCATGACTTTAAATTACACGTCTTTTTAACTGGACATGTTAAGATTTGTGCCGTGTGATCTGACAATCCAGTCTCAACTACTTCACCTTTGGATGCCCTTATGTTATGTGCAAAGTTGTCGATACAAGTTCCACTCATTATTCTTGTTGGCTGCTTAATTTCTAGTTTTAAGTTATGGCTTAGTAAATGATATTGAAAATCATTACTCTTTGCTGTATCTTTGAGGATATCGATATTAAAATCACCACAAATAACAACCTTCCTATTTTTAATTTTACACACTAAATTCAGAATGCTCTCAAGAGTATGGTGGAAACTGTCTAAACTTGATTTATCATTAGAAGGAACTCTATATACACACACTACAAACATTTTATGATCTATCAGCTCAATACCACAACATTCAGTTACACAATTAACAGTACATTTTTTAATATAATCTAATATTTTAAATTTTAGGCCTTTTCTAACTAAAATACACGCCCCACCCCTTTTTTTGTTTCTCGAGTAACTTGTTGCCAATGCAAAATTTGCTAACGTTAAGTAGTCCTCAATTTCAGGTGTCATATTATGTTCGGTTATACAAATAATATCAATTGCCTTTTGTTGTCTTCTAAATTCCTCTAGATGTATCGACAATTCATCACTCTTGCTTATCAGTCCTGAGATATTATGATGTAATATATTCAAATGATTGTAGCTAAAGAAAAAACTGCTCCTCTTTTGAAATGTTCGCTGTTAGAGCGTTCTCAAGATGCATGTCATCGTTAGTAAATTTATTACGTGTTCCTATTTCTGCTATCAATTCTGAAACATCTTGCAATATCATTTTTATTCCATTGTTTAATATTTTTCCCGAGAGTAAGGAAAACATATCAACTGTTAGGTTTCGATTTGAATCGATGATATAACCATATCTATTTGTTATCATGTCTTGATTCAAAAGCTTATTGAAAATTTCCACTCTATAATTATATAATGGTTTCCCACATATATATGTAGGGGTAACCATGATAATGTTCGTATTTGTAATTTCTTGTAATATCTTTTTAATGGAAGAAACTATTGTTTTATAGTCCTGTGATACATTGAAGTCTCTCTCACCAATAATAACAACACAGAAATCCTCTCTTGAATATTCTTTTAACTTGATATTTATGTCTCTTAATAGAATCTCAATACCGACATTTGCTGTGATGTAATGACAGAACCGATAGTCACTAAACATCTTAGTGCTTGTAATATTTTGGAGAATCTTATATCTTCTACTGCTTGATATAATGCAGAGCTTTTTACCTTGTTTTGTTACGCTAGCATGAACAGGACCATTGTTTTCTTTTCTTATTTCTTGGTTCTTATGAAAAAAAGGGCATTCTATGTCACTTTTCAATTTATATGTTAGTTCAGAAATTCGATCATTTAAGCTGACTATTTCCTCGCATGCCTTTGCTAACTCTTCTTTTAAATTTATTATTTTATTTTGTAGATAGGTAGGATCACATATTTTTCTATCGGTATGAGGTCCATTTAAATTTAAATTTGTTTGTACCTTATTATTATTAGGGAACTGCAATTGTACGGGCGTAGTACATAAGTCGTACGCTGCTATAGATGATCGCCTATTTTTAAGTTTCCTCGAAGGGGGTTCACGGCAGATAGTTTCTAAAAGTTCAATTTTGTCAGTGAGTTTTGTTACTTCCTTTTGCAATGTAATATTTTCTAAGATTTGATTTTCTAGTTCTTCTTGAGTGCTGGAAAGCAGAGACGTTAAGTCATCAATTTTAAGTTTTAATTTTTGAATCTCCCTAGTGCTGTTATTACAAGTTAAATCAGTGATGCTTCTTGAAAGCATGTCGTAGTGCGATTCGTCACACTGTCCCTCATCGTCTGTTGCGGTAGGTGTGCACAGTGTCACCTCCTCCGGAGAAGCAAATGACTCTTCAGATGTTGCCATCTTAGGAGATCTATTTATTTGGCTGGAAGTTGTTGCCGTAATATTTTTTGATGTTGATGTAGTTATTTTGATTGATTTCTTTCGCAAAGTAATATTAGAAGGTGAGTGTAACTGTTTTGGCTTATGTATACATGCTTTACATCTCCATTTCTTTTTCGAATCAGGTTTCATCAGTTGGTAAAGTTTTTCAGAAAATCCGGCACAGTCGAATTCATAAACATGATCACATTCAGAACATCGTAATGTGTCCCTGATGCTAACTTTGTTCTTGCATCTATAACACACAACTGGATTTAGGATCTCTAGCGCCGATTTTGTTTGAATATTTTTACTTGAAATATAATTTTTTGCCATATTTGTAATGTATTTTTCAACTTAAAATGTTCGTAGATAATCGGAACAACTTATATAAAAATAAAAAGTCAAAAATTTTTGCTGGATCCGAACCCACACATTCGTAACAGGTAGTCTCCGTGCTTAACCACTGTACCAATGTCCGTATACAAGTAACGACGAAAAATAGGCTTAGTTGTTTCTAGCAAAATATACGTTAAAGTCGAGCGAGTTTGCTGGGTAATTTGCATGTAAACTATTCACAGTCACCAGCACTTGATAATTTTATTATCGTAACTTATTATTGTTTATCACAAATCACTTAAAATATAGTTCAAATGAGTTTTCTCTTATATTACACAAGCAATTCACTTAGTTTATTATAGTTTTATGCACAGTACTCTTGCATTTGATGAAGAGTAAATATCTCATGTTTTCTTTTTCTTGACGAGGTATTTTCACTTGACCACAATGTATGTTGTAAACTATCATCCAATTAGTAATAATAATTACTCTTGCAGTAGATTTATACTGTTTATGAATTTATAAAAACACAAATACACGGAGACAATGTTAACAAGAGCACAGTGCTGCCCTCTCTCTTGATAGGATAATAGTTACCTTATTTTATTCTCCGGAAAAACAAACAAGCATATTATAAGTAGGTATTATTTATTCTTATATCAACTTTCCCGAAGATGGTTTTGCCATAAGCTCATATATCAGGCCCGTTCATGTAACTAGTTACTGCCGGCCCTTTATGGCTAATTAAAGGCAACCGGCTTTTGCAGTGTGAGAGATCTGACAAAGCGAAGACTGGAGCCAGCCGTGTTGTGCGCACAATGACGCACTCAAGGCTGGTTGTTCACCCTTGCGGCTTCGGTGCTTACAAGTAGATGCATTTTTATGAATTGTACATCGTCTTGGACTTGTGACCAACAGAACACTGATTAATAAACTATTGACTTCTGTTTTACGTCTTAAATGCAATCCAAGTGGCTGAACGGTAAAGTTTTATTAGTTTTCTTTAAAATATTTGTGATTAAAAATCACTTTCGAAGTAGATCTTGTCGTCTTTTGTTTTATTAGATTACTATCATTTCAAAGAAGAATAAAAACAAAAGAAAGTATCTCGCGTTAAAATTTAAGACATGTTCCTTTTAAGTGGCTATTCGTCGGATAAGCGCTTGTAAAGTTCGTTGATCTAGACAAATTGTGTTATAAACATGAAAGCTTTATTGCTGCTCGTGTAATAATAATAAAACAAGATGCAGTAATAGTGTAAACATGTGGTCGGGGCCAATTAAGGTAAATGAGCACGAGCGGACAATAGGTCGGATTAGGTGCAAATTGCTTCTAAATTACTTATTAATTAGTATTTATTTGTGAACAAGTCACTATTTCCTGTATCATTTTCCATTACCGTAAATATGTATCCGGTCAAATTAATAATAAATCGTCGAGTAGTAAAACAAATGAGAAGAGAGCGCTATTATGAAGTGGAATTCACAGGTTGCATACTCGTAAACTATGTTTTCTTAGAAGTATCATTTAAAAAATGTTAACCAGTGAAATGAAATGAGTTGAAAATACTCACAAATTTAATAACTACTTTATTCACATAAATTTAAAATAAGTACTTATGAATCGTCAAGTTAAATGTAAGCAAACCTGTAATAATATAGTAGCTATTTGATGTAATCTAATATTTTATAAGCAACAGATTTTGTTTTTGTATGCGCCAGACAACGCACATGAGTCACGGTCTCAAATATAAGATGTTCCTTGTTAGCACAATAAGTATCAGATGATAGCTATAAATGGGGTTACATCCAGTATCGACTACTTAGGGATATGGGATTGTGAGATACATAATAAAGAACCAAGAACGTAAGCCAGAAAGTGAGGTAAAGGCGAAATATATTTCAGAAATGGAGAGAAAAGATATGGCGAAAGATGATAGACGTGTATCGAGACGACTAAACATTAAAGAAAATAAAGATTATTAGAAACATTTTTCTGAAGATGCCCTTTGCTCTCTACATGCATTGTTAGACCAAGCCATCCGTTGCACACTTTTATCTCTGGTGTTGTCTTCAGGTCACGATTGCGATGCGGCTGATACATACCAAAATTACAAATGCCTTTACAATTACATTTGAAGTCTGTTAACAATCAGGCACACACGCGGAGGGCGGACGATGCGTGTCGCGTCGACCGATCAAAGTGTTTACGTAACGAGACAATACTGCGAAAGATGAGCCGCGGCGGGCCCGCCACTTTCTACCTTACCTTTGACACGTGAGCGTGCTCTGATGGCAGGGAAGAGGCGTCAAATGGCAGGTATAGATGCTAATTAAGTCCAAGTAATGGTGGTAGAGAAGATATGTGTACATCGTAAACAGAAATCATAAAGGAGATAAAAAGAAATTGGATTCCTTCATTATGACATGTCGGTAGTGAAGTAAAATTGATTTTTTTGTAGTGTTTGATGGCAATTTTGCCTGATGTATAGGAAGGATACGATCTTAAGATGTAGCATTTGTAGGACTGATTCTGCACAGATCAAGTTAAATGCTATCTTATTTTTATATCTAATATTGAATGTGTGTCTGCCTATGAGAGGTCATGTAAGGGGAAATTACTTTAATCCAGTTGCAGGGACTATGAAGATAGCCCGCCAACCGAAATAAATAAACAAAATCTTAATGACTTTCGGAAAACAATTCTGGTTAACCGAGACAAAAACATTTTTGAACACGTCAGTAACAGAGAGAAATTAATGGACGAATTATTGATGCTAACTTTTTTATAGTCTACACTAGCTTTTGCCCGCGACTTCGTCCGCGTGTTTAAATTTATACATACAAAAGTTTTTTCCCGCTAACTCCCGTTCCCGTGGGAATTTCTCAAAATACAGCCATAACTAAACTTTATATTTACTAAGGTACCTGCATGCCAAATTTCAAGCGTCTAACTTAAGCGGTTTAGATTTTTCATACAAAAGGATTTTCCCGCTAATTCCCGTTCCCGTGGGAATTTCGGGAATTCCTTTCTTAGTGCACCCCTACGGTACCTAAGCTACGTCCCTTCCAAATTTCAAGTGCCTACGTTTAGCCGTTTGGGCTGTGCGTTGATATGTCAGTCAGTCAGTCAGTTTCTCCTTTTATATATATAGATTCTGTATCCAATCTTTTTTTGCAATCATAAAAAAACATTGCTTATTTACGCAATGTTTTGCTGAGCTCAATGTGAGTACGGTACCCATTTCTAAACTACGATGAGCAGAGAAATCTGAAGAGAGATTGACGGCTCAAGAGAAATCACCTATCTACAGCCTTAAATTATAATATTGTATCCCCCCAAAAACATTTTCATGTAAAATGTAGCCAAGACGAGGAGGGTGAGACCACATTGCGTGCACTGTCAAAAAGTTATCAGATGTCATGAAGAGCCAAGCTGATTACAACTCTACACGCCCCCAATTATTCTACAATCACAAATGTAACATCTTTGCAAAAATATGTGGATGGCCGTTTCGCATATAATGAGGGTATATTTTTTCATTTTCATAATAGTTCTTACGAAAGCTCAACGGCCAAGCCACATATTTTTGCAAAGATGATACATTTGTGATTGTAGAATAATTGGGGGCGTGTAGAGTTGTAATCAGCTTGGCTCTTCATGACATCTGATAACTTTTTGACAGTGCACGCAATGTGGTCTCACCCTCCTCGTCTTGGCTACATTTTACATGAAAATGTTTTTGGGGGGATTTCACTTCTTTTTGTAGGTTGCTTGTTTATTGCAATATTGTATTTTTACTTATTCTCCCTATATTTTTAGTAATAATTCCCTGAATATATATAAATATATATGTATATAGTGCGCAGTCAGTTCGTCATCATCATCAGCCTATAGCAGTTCACTGCTGGACATAGGCTTCTCCAGTTGTTCGCTACTTTGGGCAAACAACTAGAGGCTTTACCCGTAATCGCCACGCTGGTAGTAACTATTTATTAATCTGTGACGCTGGGCAGGTGGGTTGGCGATCGCAGGACGTAACTCCTCGCTTCGGTGACGCGCTCATCGGCCTGTGATATTTAGCTACGCGTTTAATCGTGATGGTTATACCGCCACTAATCGGTTGCCAGAGCCTCATCCGTTATTCAGCAGGATGCACCACGGGCAGGTGAGAGTGCCTTGGAGCGAAAAGAGGATGGCTCGCCCTTACATCTTACGCAGTCAGTTACTATTTATCATATATGATTATGATATCAAGGAAACTTTTAGCATCAAAATTAGCGGAAGTTTCATACAAATTGCCATCCCCTAATTTTAGGGGTTGGGGGGATAAAGTTTAAAGTTATAATTTTCGTCTAGCTTGTATGCTAATAGCAGCTTACGTACGTAATTTTAGCTTTCTAGACCTTCAGGAAGCACCTTGAGAATATTTTATTTCATACAAATTGCCATCCCCTAATGTTAGGGGTCGGGGGGTAAAGTTTAAACTTTTATAATTTTTCTCTTGTTTGTATACTAATAGCAGCTTACATACCCAATTTCAGCTTTCTAAGACTTCAGGAAGTACCCTAAGAATTGTATGTTTTATTCAAATTGCCATCCCCCCATTTTACGGGTTGGGGGGGTAAAGTTTAGGTGTTTATAGTTTTTCTCTTGTTTGTATATTAATAGCCACATACATACGAAATTTCAGCTTTCTAAGACTTCAGGAAATTTATGTTTCATACAAATTGCCATCCCCTAATTTGAGGGGTTGGGGGGGAAAAGTTTAGACTTTTGTAATTTTTCGTTTGTTTGTATACTAATAGCAAGTTACATACCTAATTTTAGCTTTCTAGGACTTCAGGAAGTACCCTATAATTTTGATGATCAGTGAGTCAGTCAGTCAGTCAGTGACGAAATCGGAGGTTTTTACACATTAATAAAATCCAAAGTATCAAAGGTACGGTATTCAAACTTTGTATGTTTAATAAGTGTACTGATAGCATTATATCTTGAAAGTTTTAACTATTTAGCATCATTCAAACCAAAGTTATGAGGGTTCAAAAAAACGGCGAAGCCTTTCGAGAAAAGATAGGTAGTGCCCTTGCGCTTCGCTTGGCTCGTCTTGGCGAGGGCACGGCCGTGCCCTCAGATAAATTTACTTAACGCCAGTATAGAAGGCTCTAATACTCACGTACTCGTATATTATGAAAATATACGAGTACGTGAGTATTAGATTGGCTCGGTGGCTCAATTGGTAGTGACCCCTGCCTTCTGAACCAAGGGTCGTGGGTTCGATTCCCACCCGGGACAAACATTTGTGTGATGAACACTTGTGTTTGTTCCGTGTCTGGGTGTTTATATTTGTATTTAAGTATTTATTTGTGGTACCTTCGTTGTTCTGATACCCATAACGCAAGTGCTTAAGCTACTTACTTTGGGATTGGAGCAATGTATGTGATGTTGTCTGATATTTATTATTTATTTCTATTTTAATAACTTTTAAGGTGAATAAACTATTATTATCTTCTGCAGCATGCAAATCAATTTTACACAATTATTCAGATCTTAAAATCGGATTTACAAAGCAACGATTTATCAAATGACAAATAGAACAGACAAAAAGATTTGGAAATGCATTGAATTTAGGTATTAAAGTGCTGCCACTTTAGTGTTATATTTTTAACCAAAATAAGCAGTTTAAATTTTCATTGTTCAGATAGATTTGTATCTGTAATCTCACAGAATAGATACTACAACTTTTTGTAGTTAATTTATTATGCAGGTCTATGTTTAGCCAGCACGAGCGCGCCACATTGTGTCAATGCTAAATAATCGCTCGGAACTACATTGTCAATTTCGTCACAGACATGAGGTCAAAAGGCTCTTCTTCTTCATTGCAAATTCTGCACTCTTGTGCAATCCGCAGCTTAGTATTGCTGCAATATTTTATTGTTTAAATGCCATTTTCGCTTAGTAGAAGAATAATAATGAGCTCTTTTGTAGAAAATTAATTTAAAGTCGTAATGGTAGATAGTTCATTACACTCTACTAATGAAACATATGCATCATCATTATCAGTCTATTGCCGTCGAGCGGTTGGACCTCTCCACTAGATCGCCACTTTGGGCAAACATCTGTTGAAGGATTTTGCCTATAATAATCGTCATCCTGGGCAGGCGGGTTTGCGTTCGCAGAGCGTAGCTTGTTGCTCCTGTGACGCTGCTGCCGTCTTCAGTCCGAGTATGTAAATATGCCTTCAATCATGATGGTTATACCGCCACCAGTCGGTTGCCAGAGCCTCGTTTGTTACTCAGCAGGATGTACCACGGGCAATTTACGAACATAAATATAAATATCAGACAACATCACGTACATTGTTCTAATCCCAAAGTAAGTAGCATAAGCACTTGTGTTATGGGTATCAGATCAACGAAGGTACCACAAATAAATACTTAAATACAAATTTAAACACTCAGACACAGAACAAACACAAGTGTTCTTCACACGAATGTTTGTCCCGGGTGGGAATCGAACCCACGACCCGTGGTTCAGAAGGCAGGGGTCACTACCAATTGAGCCACCGAGCCAGTCAACATGGAACGAAATAATGATAGGCTCCCTAAAACAGACTTTGACAAAATCCATTATAAATTACCAATAACACAAAATCTTAAATTACGATGACGATACAAATCAACAAATCAGATATTGTACAATTATTATGTTTACTTTAAATAGCAATTTTGTATGTACATTCTAAATCTCAGAACGAATATGTCCAAATCCACGATCACGTTCACACAACGTGCTCGAGTGTGAGCTGTGCTCGTATCGCACATAATTAAAATCTAATCTAATTGCGATATTATGATTGTGAGGCGAGCCGCACTTTCCAAGGGCTAGACTAAACGTTGGACGCACGACCGCACCGGAATTAGTTTACGGTGTTGTTTCGGAAACATTACAACATTACGACCTTCAATAAGCATGTCCCTTAAATAATAATGATAAATATCAGAAAACATCACATATTATATACTCGTAGCTCCGATCCAAAAGAAAGTAGCTTAACCCTTTGGTGACTGTTGGTAAAAATGGTCATTAATAATGAGTTTTGTGTATTTAACTTGTGTTATGGGTATTAGAACAACGAAAGTACCACAAATAAGAATGAAGGTATATGTATCTACCTAAATACAAACAGCGAGACAAGAAACAAACACCAATGTTCATCACACGTATGTTTGTCCCGGGTGGGGATCGAACCCACGAACCCTTGGTTCAGAAGGCAGGGGTCACTACCAATTAAGCAACCGGGTCGGTCAAAACTTTTTATAGCATTTCATGTGCTTGATACGTTGACTCGTTTATTATGTAGGTCTCGAGTTAAACTTCTGAACAAACATTCTAGTGACATGTTATTTGATATTCTTATGCAAATGTTCGGGTCGTTTAAAGTTCAGTATCTATCAGAGATCAAGGTCCTAACTTTCGATGCAAGCTTCGGCATTTGCATGACTCACAACAATGCATCGTCCCATTGCACATCGATCGTCGTCGCCCACATTACTCTTGCACCAAGGTAACTGCTGATTATTGAAGAAAAAAGAAACAATGACTGAGGAAATTGTTATGTAACGAATGCTAAATATTGATGAAGACGTGTTAAAGTTCAGTGCTGGGGCACCAGGTGTCTGGTGGTTGCGCAATGTTGGAATACAATGTGACTTGAGAAGGTAATTCATGCGTTTTAGTGTGTACCAAGTCACTAGACTAAGAGAACGGTATTTTGAAAATCGGATCAGTTATGCGAGCTTGATGTTAAAGGTCATCAGATGAAGATCTCGCTCAGATAGACTATATTTAAATGCATGTTTGCTCAAACAACGAGTGATGCTGCCGATGTAAAATGTCATGCCTTCATTTAAATGATTTAACCAATAGAATTACGTTCGATAAATCCTTGAAAAGATCCACGACTAACTGAATAAGATGGGAAATATCAAGTACTAGCTGTGCTCGCGACTTCGTCCGCGTGGAATAGTTATTTTTCCCCCGTTTTTTTTTACATTTTCCATTATTTCTTCGCTCCAAATAGTTGCAGCGTGATGTTATATAGCCTAAAGCCTTCCTCGATAAATGGTCTATTCAACACAAAGAGAATTTTTTAATTCGGACCAGTAGTTCCTGAGATTAGCGCGTTCAAACAAACAAACAAACAAACTCTTCAGCTTTATAATATTTATACTAGCTGTGCTCGCGACTTCGTCCGCGTGGAATAGTTATTTTTTCCCCGTTTTTTTTTACATTTTCCATTATTTCTTCGCTCCTAATAGTTGCAGCGTGATGTTATATAGCCTAAAGCCTTCCTCGATAAATGGTCTATTCAACACAAAAATAATTTTTCAATTCGGACTAGTAGTTCCTGAGATTAGCGCGTTCAAACAAACAAACAAACAAACAAACTCTTCAGCTTTATAATATTAGTTAAGATTATCAAGTATTTGCTTTGAACAAATAACTCAAGTCATTCTCCTGTACACGAACTTGATTTTAAATATAAACGGGTTATGTGACCTCATTGAGCGTAGAGCGGATGTAATTGGCGTATGTGTCGCCTTCTTGGGATTTGTCTGTTGTTCAAATGTCAATGAACAAGGAACATGATTGAGCATTGGTTTCGTGCTGCAATTGTCAAGGTTATTCATATTGTCTACAAAAATCGCTTTTCGTCTTACAACATTACATACATCAGATATGAACGCATCAATTGATATAATCAAAAGTCTTTTAACCAACATTGATCTTCGATATAGCAATGGTATCGAAATTGCCACTGATTTCCTACAGTGTTCGTTCGATCTGTTACAATTGCTTGACTAATGGGAGTGACATATTAAAACATTGCAGTCCAAAGCATAGCAAGGTGACAATAACACCTGAACATGAACACAGTGCGTGCGATACAAAAGGTTTGCTAATTAAATAACATAGATGTGTGCACCAAATAGAATAGAATTTATATCAAAATGACTTGATGGACACCTACCATCTTTTAAAACTTAAAACTAACACTTAAAGCCATTATAATTTTCACATTTTCACTGCCAGAAAAAGCATCGTCATTCAACATTCTTTAAACTACATAAGTAGACTACTAACCCATTCACAAATCGCTCAAGCCAAATGTTGTAAGTTGGCGGTATACATGCAAAGCAAAACGTTGCCTACAGTGCTAGTTAGACTAAGTTACGACTAGGTAAGAATCTGGCAAATACCTGCTATAGAGTGTACAAATTTGTTCTTAGGCTAAATTAAATTAACCTTTTAACCTTTACATATTAATATGCCGCATCATTTTACCGTACATACCATTTTTGAGTGAGGTACGCAAATATTTACAGGCGGAAATTAAAGTACCTACCTAATTATATAAAAACTTATTTACCAGTACTCAAGCGTGACATTTATTATGCAGTACATTATGTGGCAAGTGCTGGATGCGAGAAGCCTAAAATCGATAAAAGTGGCGAACAACTGGAGAGGCCTAAGTCCAGCAGTGGATTTTGATGAGCTGATGATGATGATGTCCAGCAATGAACTATGAAAAGCAAAGGCTGCTGATGATGATGATTATGTACCTACAGTTTAACGTTTTAGCTGTGTTGCGACAACCGTGATCATAAACAGACTCAATTATGTTTTTTTAATTTTAATAGACGCCTATCTACCTAACTATGTAGTTATATGCTGCCCGTAACCAAAATGTGTGTTGTTTTGAATCGAGTAGGATCTCAATGTTTGATAACTTCTATCATTGTTTTTATCATCAGCCATTACATTATACCATTGCAGGGTTAGGCCTCCTCTCTTGATTCCCGCGTCAACTTACTTATTTGGTTACTTGTCCAATATTTATCATAATCATAATATTTGTTGCATTATGTGGTTACAAAAGATTTCACAAATGGAAAAGTAGGTACCCTGTAAGGTCATAGCAAAATCTAAATGCGGTCATCAACAACAACAATCAGACTTGGTGTCGTCTTAGTTACACCTCGCTCTCACTGTGGGCCGGCCGGTCACGACGCGTTTGGCCCGTCCGGCGTGGACCCGGCCACAATCATGTACCCCCGACGTCTGACAACACCCGGTCACGACGCGGTTCGACGTAATGTCAACGGCTACGGTATTTACATACGCATTTAGCATTGTGGTGGCTTGGAGCTTATTAACATTCCTCGCTCCGTCGCCACTGTCTGGGTGCTTAAGGTCAATTTAAGGCATTTGAATGTTAGGTTTTAGTTTCATACGGTTTCGAATTGTGGTTAGATGTATAGCTATTATCTTCAACATTTTTACTATAGCGATCTCACGATTTTTATTAATTTCATCAATATCAGCCTATCGCAGTCCACTGCTAGACATAGGCCTCTCCAACTGTAGGATTTACCCATAATCACCACGCTGGGCAGGCGGGTTGACGATCCCAGGGCGTAGCTCCTCGCTCCGGTGACGCTGCTGCCCGTCTTCGGTCTGTGGTATTTAGCTACGCCTTCAATCGTGGTTATACCGCCACCAGTCAGTTGCCAGAGCCTTGTTCGTTATTCAGCAGGACGTACCACGGGCAGGTGAGAGTGGCTTGGAGCGAGAAGTTAGTCGCTCCCTTACATCCCCTACATAATTTTGTAAACTTACTTGCTCATAATTCTATATTTAAAGTGTCTAGTATGTATTTATTAAATAGAAAAGCTTTCCGTTTGCGATCACGGTGAGGCCGAGACTAAACGAGCGGCAAAGAGAAATGTCTCGATTTCTATCAAGCCCACAATTTAAAAAACATTACGATCGCGATCGAGATATCGCGTACGTCTACAGTGTAAGAGGCTGCTTATTCAATTATTTTGGACATGACTGCCTAAAATAATCGGCTCCCCGCCGAATTGTGATGTAACAATAGGGCCATTAAAATAAAAGTTAACTTTTGAAGTCAAACTCAAAAGGCGTGATAGTTTATAAAAGCATCATCTTCATCGGATGGATGCTAGTTCTTCTCGATAGAAGCTACATATTATTATTTTCCGAAAACGTCGATGCATTTTTAATTTGTAGGTACTGATTTTTTCAATTTAAGAGAAATTAAAATCGCTTCTTGAATATCCCTAGATTTCAATTCCGTAACACTGCTCTACTAGGAACAGATTCCATAGAATCGTTGTAGGTACATGGCAAGAAATTGTCAAATACGAAATTGATACTTGAAAGAAAGAAATAAATAATGTTTATTGGCAACACAACACAATACACGATAGGTACAGTCAAGCGATAATAACATAGAAACGATACACAGCACATCAAGGGTACACACGCCCACTCATCAATCTACCCAAGTCTGTCTGTACATACCTACGACGAACGAATATGTAGTACTTATCAATGATTTGTTTATTGTGACTTATATGCTGTGTTTGTATGTACATAAATGAAGTGACTGCATTAACGGCTCTGATTTTAATGATTGCTTTTCTTTTTCTCCAGTTATTCACCAACCGAGATTACCACAAGTAAGAACACCTCCTAATAATATCGGAACATGAGACAGTAACTGTGTCTTGTAACTGCAGAACATAGCTATAACTATTTATTTGATTCAGATTGATGTTGACATAGTAAATAATATAGGTACAACATTAAAACTTCACACATGATATACAACAATGATGACTTTTTCGATTTGGAAGGATCATTGAACTAAATCTAAAACTATCTTTTAGATTTAGTTCACAATACTTTTCACAACGTACTTCTAGTGAGTCTAAGATCTACCTGCTCAGTCTCATCATTACTCTCGTCAATGAAGGCAACAACATTCCTAGTATTATTAACATATGCTAAAGATGACACGCACGGTTAGAGTTCCCTGAATTTACTGACATGAATGACTAAACGGATTCGACAACATTATCTAAACTTGTATAGGTTTTAACAGCATCATGTGTATGTATCCTTACGGAAACACAAAGTACCACCCTTTTTGGCTTGGCGGTTAACGTGTAACAATCAATGGACACCAACCACCTGATCTTTTGTATGATGAGTAGGTATCATTGGTAATACTTTAAGAGAGGTAGGGCATAGCGAATCTTCGCTCGAATTGAGCCGCCCGTCCGGGGAAGGACCTCCACCCTATAGAATACCGCAGTCAAATGACCTCTGGGTCGTGTTTCTGCCGGTGAGTAGGGTTTCCGGAGCTCGTGGGGGGTTAGGGTTGGGCCGGCATGGCGGTGGCAACTGACCAGTTACTTGCCCGTTGTCACAGCGACTTGGGCTTCTCTTTCGCTTTCCATCAGGTGTAGGAAAGCCATTATGTCGAGCCACTATAAAAAAAAAAAAAATACTGGCTGAGTGTCTCCTATATGTAAGAGTCTGGAATTAGGATCCGAACTTTATAGAATCCAATTTTGTCTAGTTTATTTCTGGCCGCTAGATCGTTTACATAGTAAGTTCATGTTGATCCGTTGTCTCGATTCGACAAACTAATTTTACAAAATTGTTTTCGTTAGCTAAACGCAGTTTATGTGTCATTTGTTTCACATGTATGTGCTGTGCGAGCGAGCGTTGAAAATGCTATTACATAATTGCGTTTGTAGGAATTCTGGCCATTAAATGTTACCATAATGTTCGTCCATAAGTACACGTGCTACTTATGAAATTATAATCAGAAATGGTTGTAAATTGGCCATTTTATAGTAGCTCGGCCATTTCATTCCATCGAATTGTGAATCCGAGTCGCTACAACGCACAAACCTTATCTGCCTATCCGTTGCCACAATAAACGAGGCTCTGGCAAACCGACTGGTGGCGAAAAAACCATCACGATAGAAGCCGTAGCTAAATACCACAGGCCGATGACGGGCAGCAGCGTCACCGGAGCTAGAAGCTACGCCCTGCGATCGCCAACCCGCCTGCCCAGCGTGGCGATTATGGGTATATACCCATAATTTCTCTTCCAGAAGTTTGCCCTAGGTGGCGAACAACTGGAGAGGCCTATGTCCAGCAGTGGACTGTAATAGGCTGATGATGATATTGTCACTGGTATCGTGCTGTGCTGGACCATAAGTAAGATGTTTCTCTAAGTTTTGTAAGTCCCTTAAGGCAGTTGATAACTTAACGCAATCTTCCAGGCACCTCAAACCGACCGCATGGCCTCAAAGTAAAGTTGTGCCTTATGATGAAGACTAGGGGTCTCCAAGAATACACAGACCCAAGACAATTTAGAAAAGTTCGTTTCCGTAATTGATTCTACAGGTAATCAATCGCGACACCGCAGGTCCACTCGTAGCTAAAACCGCGGACTAACTTACACCCGCTCAAACCTTTGCCCACAGACGCTCAAAACTCGGAGTTAGGTATTGCAAGATAAGCAAGGAAATGTATATCTACCTGACGTTTCCTTGCGAGCTTCAAAAATTGCGAGAATCCGCCGATCAAGGTTTTTGATAACGGGATAAAAATAATAAATAGATAATCTTTATTGCACACCGTGCAATAAGGTTTAAACTAGGTATTACGTCTTAGCACTATAAGCGATCTATATCGGACAACCTTAGGGTAGAGACTATTCTAAATATATTTAAAAGGCCGGCAGCGTCCCTAAACTCGGTTAGAGTTGCAGGTGTCCATGGGTGGTGTCGACTGCTTACCATCACACATGCTCGTCTGCCGCCTCTCGCATAAAAAAATCCTCTACCCTGAGGTTGTCCGGGGCTATCAACTTAATCAGAATTATCTCTTTTAAAAAGAACGATTTGCAATTGATTAGCTTGCCAATAGTCACCGCTATAGCAACTGCGACGCGCCTGCGTGCTCCGACAATGTGTGAATGTGCGCGCGATTCGGGTTAGTAGACGCGGGCAGTTTCTCTGCGCGGCGCGGGCGCAGCTCGGCCGTGACAGCGGCAGCGGCCGGCGCGTGCGCCGCCCCGGGGAAACTACTGGCCGTCTTGCCTCTTCACCATTTACATGGAACACTTATCAGTAACAAATAAATAATACAAATCAACATCTCTCAACGCGGGTGTCGTAAGAGACGACTACATGACTTCTTGAGATTTCAGCTCATCATTGGGTTCTTCTTGGGCTTATTCTCCTAGTTGACGAAAAATGCTCTAAGGTACCTATAATGTGACGGTAACCACATTTTGGGATCAGTCTGTGTGTACCCGTGTAGCCAATTCAATCATTTGTCCGTTTCCTTAAATAAATAAATCAGACAACATCACATACATTGCTCCGACCTCAAAGTAAGTAGCTTAAGCACTTGTGTTATGGGTATCAGAACAACGAAGGTACACTAAATAAATACAAATATAAACACCCACACACGGAACAAACACAAGTGTTCATCACACGAATGTTTGTCCCGGGTGGGAATCGAACATCGAACGACCCTTGGTTCAGAAGGCAGGGGTCACTACCAATTGAGCCACCGAGTCAGTCATAGCCATGCTGTTCTGTACGTTAGCTAGCTATACATGGAATGATACCGAAAACGTGACTGAATACACGTCACGGGTGTTCTTAAAATGTACAGCAGTCGCCAGCCAGGCGATTAGTCGACTCTACTATGGTAGAGTCGACTAATCGCCTGGCTGGCGACTGCTGTACAGAGTCATAACTCTACAGGCTGAAATCTAAAGAAACCCCTTTTTACAAATAGGAAAAATGTATTACGCTTCCTCTAGCCAACACCTACGAAATCCATAGGAAGATATGGGGCGGTGATATACATTCTTTATTCGTCTTCGCAAGTATATGTATGGTATATGTATAATATGTATCGCATTTTACGTTCTTCAATAAACCAAAAAAGATTTTCAAATACAGCCTAGCTTCGTTCGCCTCGAACTGGGCTCTGTTTAACTGCTGTTATCAGTAGAGCACACATCACATACAATACAACATAGTACGTATGCACGTATAATAATTGGTAATTCTTAATTCCATAATGAGAGTAGATGGCGCAAGATTATATCAAACCGAAATAGATCATGATTCGGCCATGGACTTGCTCTGACCTCGTGATGCCTCATTATTTACACATTAATCTGCCGAGTTCCTTCTGGTCTCGAACAAATGATTTGTTAAATGATTACTGTAGTCGTTTTTAAAACCATTTATGTTACGGCTTTGACTAATCTTGTAAAAAATGTTTGCTTGCATAGCTGGCCTCATCATCATTAGGATTATATGGATTCAATGGTTCAACTATGACTGATCTATATCACCTCCCTATGTTAGAGTTGTTTAGGCTAACTACTTATTGAACGAAGAATTTTACAGCCATGGCGGTGGCAACTGAAATGATATTAATTGTGTTACTTGCCCGTTGTCGTAGCGATTTCTTTGTTTGCTTTCCAAAAGACGAAGGAAAGCTACCTATGTTGTGCTAATCTAAAAATAAAATTCTGCTGTCATGATGATTTTAGTAAAGAACTATATTTTTATCGGGGTTTGCAGTTCCCGTGTGCCTAATGTCTGAGGCTCCAATATTTCGCCACTGTTAATTAAAAAAGTACATAACAATGTGTGAGTAACGATTTTCATCAATAAAATATTATTTGCCTTTGAAAATGACGACATATTTCTAAACCTTATATAGGCACATTTATCTACAGTAAAGTACTTTGAAAAGTAGGTACCTAGGTGTGTTAAGTAAATTGTATGTAGGATGACAATAGCAAGGTTATTGATTAAACACTCTAGATAGTGCATTATCTTTGCCTTATCGGTTTAAGGATCGCTCATAGATATCAATATTATCAATTATTGCGAGTCAAGTCAAGTCAAAATACCTTTATTCACATAGACTTAAAATAAGCACTTATGAATCGTCAAGTAAAAAATAATGTAGAAATACAAAAAGTAAAGTAAGAATGTGAATAAAAGCAATTTAAAAGAAGCTACCGCCGTGTTCGGAAAGTAGATTTCTACCGAGAAGAAACGGCAAGAAACTCGGTAGTTACTCTTTTCAAATCGCCAATTGTTACATGTTTAGGTATTACAACATTTTTTAATATTTTAAAGTTAAACAATGCAAAATAAAAGTTGAGTCTATACAATGCAAAGTTTACTACGAAGCAGCAGTCCAAGAGATGTCGTCGTTGAGGAAATCTTCTACTCTATAATAGCCCCCTTTTATAAGTAAGGACTTCATGTATGATTTGAATTTGTGAATGGGCAGTTCAACAATATGTTCCGGTAACCTGTTGAACATTTTGATACCCAATCCTACAAACGACCCACTCACCTTACTCAGCCTCAGACGTGGAACGGCAAGCTTGTGCTTATTTCTAGTGTTTAAATTATGATTATCTGAATTTTTATTGAATTGATTTAAATGTTTACGTACATAAACAACACAGTCAAAGATATACTGTGATGCTACCGTCATTATGTTAATTTCTTTAAAAAGTTCTCTAAGTGATTCGCGTGTCTTTAACCCATATATAGCGCGGATGGCCCGCTTCTGCAGTACAAAGATTGTTTGTATGTCAGCAGCTGACCCCCATAATAGAATACCGTATGACATAATGCTATGGAAATAACTGAAATAAACAACCCTTGCCGTTTCAACGTCAGTCAAAAGCCGGATTTTCCTTACCGCATATGCAGCTGAACTAAGCCTTCCAGCCAGGACAGCAATATGAGGACCCCATTGCAACTTCGAGTCTACATTGATGCCAAGAAATACTGTAGAGTTAATTAATTCAATAACTTCATTGTTCATGATAATATTAGTGTTAACCTGTTTGACATTTGGCATTGTAAATTTAACACACTTGGTTTTCCTGGCATTAAGCAGCAGGTTATTGTTTGTAAACCAGTGTACTATTTTAGCGAGAGCACAATTTACATCATCAAAGTTGGTTTTCTTTCTATTTACCTTAAAAATGAGGGAAGTATCGTCAGCAAACAATACTGTCTCACATATATTATTTGTGAAGTGCGGAAGATCGTTTATATAAATGATAAAAAGCAACGGTCCCAATATTGAGCCCTGGGGCACACCCATCAACAAAGGGGCACCAGAAGAATCTGTGCCATTGACATTAACCTTTTGAATTCTGTCACTTAAGTATGACTGTAGTAGACAAAGCGATTCATCTGCAACACCATAGTGCCGTAACTTCATCAGCAGTGTTTGGTGATCAACACAATCAAACGCCTTCGACAAGTCGCAAAAAACTCCTATGGCATCTTGCTTATTTTCCCAAGCATCAAAAACGTGTTTGATGAGTTCTACTCCTGCGTCAGTAGTGGATTTGCCTTTGGTAAATCCACATTGGTTTTTATGTAATAATTCGTTGTCATTAAAATGCGATAATAATTGAGTAAAGATAATTTTTTCAAAAATTTTACTTAGTGCAGGTAGTATTGATATGGGTCTATAGTTGGAGGGGTCGCTTTTATCACCTGATTTATATAAAGGAATGACCTTACTCAGTTTCATCAGGTTAGGAAACTGACCTCCATCAATGCATCTATTGAAAATTATCGCTAAATGAGGTGCAACAAAATGAATTATATTTTTTAAAACCTCTGTAGAGATTCCCCACAGATCTTCTGTCCTTTTCATATTTAAGCTTTTGAAGTTTTTTAAAATATCCTCTATACTAACATAAGAAAAATAAAAAGGAACTTTACACTCATCTACATGCGTTTTTATAAGGGTTTCAGCAAGATGGGGACTGGAGTTTAAGCTACTCGTCGCAGATACTGGAATTTTTGAGAAGAAAGATTGGAACGCATTAGCCACGTCTGCATTGGAATCAAAAATTTTGTCATTTACTTTAAGAGATAACTTGTGTTCTTTAATTTTATTTTTACAAGTCTCTTTATTTATAATTTTCCAGGTAGCTTTGCTTTTGTTAGGAGCAGACATAATTTTTCCTTTCAAATACCTAGATTTAGCGTACGCACATACTTTCTTAAATATCCTAGAGTAATTTCGGACATACGGAGTGAAGTCACCACTATGAATAACGACTTTTTTTTAAAGCAGCAACTGTGATGCCGTTTCACGCCCCGCCTATAGAACTCAGGATTGTAAGAGGAAGGAAACACATGAGTTGGAAGGGTATTCCATGACTTAATGGCACAGGGCAGTAACGAGGAACTAAACCTCTTGGTGCGCGCCACCATCGTTTCGTATGCGGATGACAACGCTGTCCAGCACGTGTTGTTCGGGAGAGGAAAGGAGAGGATGGGATTAGTTGAAATAACTCTTCGGAGCATTACCCATTGTAGAGACGGTAGAGAACACCAAAACTGACAATATCACTACGTAGCTGAAGAGGTTATAGGGTTCTAGTCACCCCTTGATCCCCAACTATACGGATAGCACGTCGCTGCAATCTGTCGAGAGCCTCCAATAGGTACATTTTATCCAGTTAGCTGCATGCACGTTGCGTTTCCCCAACCTCCACCAAACATCTTTCTGATATTGCATCACCAACCGATGGGAAGCAAATGGTCAATTTGTATGAGCCTAAGTGGATTACGTCTGTAAGCGCTGTATAATGTAATCTGTTCGCGAGCTGCGCGCGACCGATTGTTGCGCTGCGCCCGCGCACGGGACGCGGCGCGGTGTGAGCGGTTACAATTATGACATTGCCTCGGTCATTCAACAGTTCCCTTGCTCTCTTTAACTCAGGCACAGTAAACTACAAAAATACATTATCTTTTTAAATGATACTTACCAGACAACGTTTATCTTATTTCAATAAAGCATGTAGTTAAAAAACTTGTACTTACTTTCTCCGCTGGCTCAGCGACCCGTAGGTGATCTTGGCCTCCGACACAACAAGACATCATTCCCTCGGCCGTCCCATGTAAGCTCGCTTGACTGCCCGATCCGCCTCCATCCTCTCCACATGCCCAAACCAACGGCGTCTGGCAGATTTGACTCACCGATGATGTTAGGCTCGGACACCAAGTCTTCAATCTCCCTGTTCTTCATTCGCCTCGATTGGCCATCTTCTCCTTCCCTCCACGAGCTCCGGAAACCCTTCTCGCCGGCAGAAACACAACCCGGAGGTCAGGTCCTTCCCCGGACGGGCGGCTCAATTCAAGCGAAGATTCGCATTGGTCTACCTCTCTTCAATTCGACTCGCTGTGATTCTTTAAAATGAGATGTATCTAATATATTTCTGTCGTTTAGTTATACCCTGTACCCACTTAGGCTACAGAGTCGCCCAAGCGAGCGGTACCTGACAATCTTCTTAACTTTTAGGTCAAACAAGTAGCACGAAATAGTACGCTTACTGAAAAAATAGAAATGATGAGTGTTCAGTTGCATCACCGATGTCTTGCATAAGTGTTATTTGAAAGTCAAAATGTATGCGCCGCACTCTACTTACTGTTGTGATAAGTCGATCGCTGTGACAGCTGACAATTATAATAATGATATTGAAGAGATTGTTTGTGTAAAATGTTTTGATGATAAATTTATTTTGAGGGGTCGGTAATAAGGTTACAAATGTACTCGTAATAACTGCTATTGTGAGAATTATACTGCTTGTCTAAATTGACTACAATGTATGTGGGTACTGTTAAGTCAGTTGATATACTTTTATGTAGATGTCTAAATATGAGTACTTCATCTACTTATTTTGTAAGGGTCTACAAAGTCGTGACGTGACGAATTTTGGTAGTGGACTGATTATTGATTGGTTTTAACGAAAATAAAATGTAATGCAACGATGTCTTCTTTTATCAGAATGGTATATTATATCCCTATAGAATACCGCAGCCAAATGACCTCCGGGTCGCGTTTCTGTCGGTGAGTAGGGTTTCCTGACCTCGAGGAGGGTTACGGTTGGCATTTCCATCAGGCGTAGGGAAGCCATAATGCTGAGCGAGAGAAAAAAAATGTCGCAGCATCTGTCAAACACACTGTCATTTCTATGACAGAAGATAGGTTACAAAGTATAACATTAGCAGTAGTTGTAGTATAGTAGTAATTGTTATGACCAACGCATTGTGTAAGGTGTCGAGTGCGATGCCCGGTCAGGTTCAAGAAACAAACTTTGTTGAATTGTCTTCACCTATACAAGGCTCAAATCCAGTTTATAAGTGTGGTTGTCTGTCGTATCACTAATCACTAATTAGCATAAAACAATGTAACGGTTTTGTATGCCCGTCCCCATGTGTGCTTAGATCTCTAAAACGGATTTCGATATGGTTTTTAGAGTTCCGTACTCAAAAGGGTAAAAAACTCTATTACTAACCTACATATACTGAAACGGTTTAAAGTTGGATTCCCTTCTAATGCGGCGGCAACTGAGTGACCTCTCAACGTTACACAAAATGTTTCACTTGTCCCATGTTTCAATGATCGATTAAATAAACAAAAATAAATAACCCAAGACATGCCACGCTGGGCCACACAGCGCCATCTAGCCCCAAACTAAGCCGAAGCTTGTACTATGGGTATTAGACAACTGATAAACTTACTTATATACATTTTTTTTTGTGAATAATTACATATTATACATAGAACACACCCAGACCAATACAAACAGACATGTTCATGCACACAAATGTTTGTAATGTGTGGGGATCGAATTCACGACCCTTGGCTCAGAAGGCAGAGGTCACTACCAATTGAGCCACCGAGTCAGTCAAAATTGGATTGGATATGAAACGTGTTTATTAAGTACCCGATCTTTATAGAATGTTTAATACAACTTAAATACAAAATACGTAAAAGGTCTAAGGTCAGCTCACGTGCTGCAGAGTCGCTAAGCGCAATGCGGCGCTAGCATTCTGCGGATGCCTGGAGCCACGGTAGTACTATCTTATAGTAGGTATTACCTAGCGCTCTGACTTGCCGTGTGCCATTCATGTATGTGTGTTTTTAAACGTTGTATTACTCGTATACTATTTGTACTATGTAGTAGGTATTACTACCCGTGCGATGAGGGTGAAACTATCCTATGTGGTCCTGAGAGTCGACTAAGGGACTTCTTGGAGGTTACAGTTTCTGATGATGATGGGCTGTCGGGGCGGCTGCCGCGCGTGCAGGTCATTGACCCGTGGCTTGGCCCGGCGCCATCTCCGCCATCTAATTCATTGTGCTATAGATCGGACAAGACACCTCTCACGTGGCTCATGGCTGGGGTGATATGATCGCAGATGATCACCTCCCCATGTAAACAGTCTCGTGTGTCGTCTGTCGTCGGTTGGTGTCATCTTTGTATGGTATCATCATCATCATCATCAGCCTATTGTAGTCCACTGCTGGACACAGGCCTCTCCAGTTGTTCGCCACCTAGGGCAAACTTCTGGAGGATATACCCATAATCGTCACGCTGGGCAGGCGGGTTGGCGATCGCAGGGCGTAGCTTCTTGCTCCGGTGACGCTGCTGCCCGTCATCGGCCTGTGGTATTTAGCTATGCCTTCTATAGTGATGGTTTTACCGCCACCAGTCGGTTTGCCAGAACCTCGTTTGTTGTTCTGCAGGATGCACTACGGCAGGTGAGGATGACTTGGAGCGAAAAGGTGATAGGTCGCTCCTTACATCCCTATATACAAACATGTATGGTATACGAGTGTTTTATTAGCTTGCAGTTTCTCATCTTCTCTGAATTCGGTCATAGACACTAGAGTTGTGATGAATCTTGTCCCTTAACTTTCATTATTATTATTTGTGAATAGTAAAAAAGAATGAATACTATCTAAAATATTTATTTCAAATGTAAATATTCCAGATAAACTCGTAAATGAAAACTGTTGTTTAGAATACGTTTAACATCTAATTAAACAATAATGTAAACATAGTCGCTCAATTAAAGCCCGTTCGAAACAATACAAATTATCAGAAAATAGTGGTCTTAGCACACGGATTAAGGCCTTGTCCTAAGGTATGTTCCTCGTATAAGTAGCGCGGTAGCATCGCATGCGCCCGCGACGGTAACACGGACACACGTCACCGTCCTATTTGTCAAATTACTCCATTCCATTTTCAACTAAAGTTCCAATCTATAAAATATAATATTATACCTACATATTGACAGATTCAGGAGACTTGATATATGGTCTTGTGCCTACCTACTATAGTAGCAGGATGCATGACAGTTGCTTCGGATGATAAAACCTATTTATTGAAGGTATTTGCAATAAAATTTATGGTGAACAGTTATAAATGTAGCTAGTACAATAACATGTTTGTGTTGGTCTGGGTGTTTGCTATTTATTTATAATATGTGTTTATTTAAAAAATGAAGTATCTTATGTTAGTTTATAAGTTGTCTAGTACCCATAGTACAAGTTTCGGCTTAGATGGTGCTGTAAGGCCCGGCGTGACTTGTCTTGGGTTATTCCTCATTTGCATTTAAATGAGACATTATTGCCAAGTTTTCTCTTAACAAGAAGTTGTTGATATCGCGGGGTGCAGTTACTTCTCTGTCACCTGCTCCACTGTGGCAACAAGGAGATTACAGATTTACCAGATTCTGGGTCAAATATGCCAAGGAAACTGTTGGAATGCCCAATATCCTCTCTAATCGGTGTCGGTGATTGCCCATAGACACTTATCAGACTTTATAATAAGAACTGGTTCGCCTGCTAACGTTATTTATAACGATTCTACTTATGACTCGTTTTATTAACGATAAAGTTGAAAAACTGTTAGTGTGGAAATTAAAATCGCAATAAACTATCGTTTATTTCAATGATCACCGATGATAAATAAATTCTATAAATTATTATTGTGACGTTGAAGACAAATTAATGAACTCTTTTTTTCTGCTCTGGATCATTTGTTTAGTTCAATCTTTTTACAACGTTCAATTTATTTGGATTAACTTACCGAGTAATCAATGCAATCTAATACCAGCTTGATGTAATGTGTGTGACATCAAATAAACTTACTTATCAAATAAGATTTAACTAAATTGTATTGGTACCTTTTACGTCAAACTCATGTCACAACCATTTATTTGTCTTAACAACGGAACTATGAATGTCATGAATAGATTTGTTGTTGATTGGTGGAAACCAATGAATAATAAATCGGACAACACGTTGGTTATTTGTATCCCAAAGAAAATTTAGCACTCTTGTTTATGTAAATCAGAGCCAACGTGAGTACCTACTACAAATATAAGATTATGTCTAGTTGAATACGACGTCAACGAGGCTCGGAACAAACGGGCTTCGAACATGCGATCCCAAGCAGCAAGGACGTAACCAAATGAGCTAAGCGAAGGAACCAGTATTGTATGAGTAAGATCCACTGCGATTACTCGTATTATTGGGTCAGTGAATGTGTTACTATTTCATGTACATAATAACAACAGACGAGACGAGAACCATGTAATGTGGTCAATAAAACGAAGAATTAGCAGACTTAGCTCAAAAAGTATTAGTATAAGTTGACTAGCATTAAAAGAGGTAGGGCATAGCGAATCTTCACTAGAATTGAGTCGCCCGTCTGAGGAAGGACCTCCACCTTATAGAATACCGCAACCAAATGACCTCAGGGTCGTGTTTCTGCCGGTGAGTAGAGATTCCAGAGCTCGCCCCCCAAGGTTTGGGCCGGCATAGCGGTGGCAACTGACAGGTACCTGATCAGTTACTTGCCCGTTGTCACAGCGACTTTGGCTTTTCTTTCGCTTTCTATCAGACTTAAGGAAGCCATTTTATCGAACTACTGTAAAAAAAAATCTCTTACTTACCTCAAATATCCATAACTTTCTAAGTCCTTTTTAATACCTACCTTATAACGATGTGTAATAATAATATCTCTTGTAAGTTTAGGCTATCTCTCGCTCCCGCCGGGTTCTGTTTTGTAACGTCCACATTACGTCACACGGCTAAGGTGCTCTACACATATTCATACAGAATTATCTTTGTCTTAATAATGCATTTTCTGTGTTTTAAAGCCGTTAATATACCTAGTAGGAAAGGCCTAAGTTCTACATGTCTTACGGTGCTTGCCTAATATGACGATCTGCTTAAAAGAAGGAGGTGAGTAGGGTTACCGGAGCTCGTGGGGGGTTAGGGTTGACCCGGTATGGCTGTGGCAACGGACAGGCCTGATCAGTTACTTGCCCGTTGTCAAAGCAAGGGTTACTCTTTCGCTTTCCATCAGGCGTAGGGAAGCCATTATGTCGAGCTGCTATAAAAACAAGGAAAAATGGCATACATAATGATCATCATTGTAATCAGCCTTCAAACGTCTACCACTGGACATAGGCCTCCCCCAATGACAACTGTCATTTGGTGGATTTGCTTTAGTAACCCACCACGCTTGCCGGCATGACTTGGGTGACGGCGTTTACCTGGGTACAAATAAAACCCAACGTAGTTGTCTTCTACATAATTCTACTAAAGCTAAGTAATTCTAGGTACATTTATCACTACAAAGTATAAAACAAAGTCGCTTTTTTTTCTGTCTATCCTAATGTATGCTTATATGTTTAAAACTACGCAACTGATTTTGATGCAGTTTTTAGGGTTCCGTAGCCAAAATGGTAAAAACGGGACCCTTATAGATTCGTCATGTCTGGCTGTCTGTCTGTCCGTCCGTATGTCATAGCCGGATTATTCCGAAACTATAAGAGCTACATTATTGAAATTTGGTGCGTAGATGTATTCAGTTAACCGCATTATGATTTTAAAATAAAATCAGAAAGAAATCCAAAATTTTTGGAGTTCCCCAAACATAGAACTGAAACTCAAAAATTTTTTGTTCATCTAACTTATACGTGTGGGGTATCTATGGATAGGTATTTTAAAATGATGTTGAGGTTTCTAACATCATTTTTTTCTAAACTGACTCTTCCAAAGTGGTAAAATGTGTGACCAATCAACTTGTAAGTTTTCTGTCTGATGCAAAAGCTCGGATTTCTTCTCAGTACTTATTGACCCAAATCAACTTAGATAAATTAATTTCGTGAGTTGACCCTTTTGGGAATCTAATCCCTGAGATCGCCCGCGCTTTACGCAGAAGTCTCTATCCATCGAATCAAGTCTCAAAATCTCTATCAAATATCTAAAAATTATTAGCTGTGTTTTGTTAAATGACCACGTGGATAGTTTGCCATGGGTATGTGCAATGTATCATAATGAGCGTGCCAACTTCTACTGTTGGCCATAGGCTACCCCCCATGACAAATGACAATGGTCATTTGGGGGGGGGGATTTCTCTTAGTCATCACGCTTGGCAGGCGCGTTGGTGAGTAGCGCAGTAGGCTTCTTCTATCTTTGTACACCCAGGTAAATGCTGCTGCCCGTTTCATAATATTGTAATATTTCGCTCCAAACCAATCTCACATGCCCGTGGTGCATCCTGCCGAATAACAAACGAGGCGCTAGCAACCGACTGGTGACGGTATAACCATTACAATTGAAGGCGCAGCTAAATACCACAGACCGATGACGGGCAGCAACGTCACCGGAGCGAAATGCTACGCCCTGCTATCACCAACCCGCCTGCCCAGAGTACCGATTATGGGTATAACCTCCAGATGTTTGCCCTAAATGGCGAACAACTGGAGAGTCCTCTGTCCAGCAGTGGACTGCAATAGGCTGATGATGATGATGGTGAAGTCTAAAACAATCGATTGTGTCGATAGTATTGCTTTCATGCGATAGTTAGTATTGTTTGTTTGGTTCTTTACTAAAGAGTATCTTACCAAACAACACTTAGATAAAGCCTTCTTATTCTGATGAGAAGTATCGATCGTTCGGCATCACTAGGCCCCGCTAGAGCAGCGCCTACGCCTCGAGCACGGTATCGGGGGCGGCTATTGAGAGCGCTGTACAGTTGCGCGCGCGCAGACCGAGTACCGTTGCCTCCAGCCGCCTCCCCCCGCGGCTGACCCTCCGGCGAGCTTGACCTTCGGCCACTGTGGAATGTGCTTTGTGACCCTTTCTTACCGTAATCTGTCTACAATGTAAGCACATGAATCTGTTTGTCATCATCATCATCACCGTCCAGTTGCCAGCGCCTCGTTTGTTATTCACAGGATGCACCACAGGCAGGTGACGAATTAGTTTGTTATCTTCATCATCAGCCACTGCTGGACATTGGCCTCTCCAGTTGTTCGCCACTTTGAAAAAGCATCTGGAGGCTTTACCCATTAATCATCATGCTGGGCAGGCGGGTTGGCGAACGCAGGGCGTAGCTCCTCGCTCCGGGGACGCTGCTACCCGTCATCGGTCTGTGGGATTCTAATTAGCTACGCCTTCAATCTTGATGGTTTATAAATACCGCCTCCAGTTTTCTAGAGAGCAGGTTGCACCACGGGCAGGTGAGGGTGGCTTGGAGCGAAAAGATGATGGGTCGATCCCCTACATCCCTACATACAAATAGACGGTTTAAAATTCCCATCAATTGTGAATGTGATAATGAAACAGAATTTCTCAATTGATGTCGAGTAGTCTGGCTTCATCAATTGAGGAGCAACGGACAAGACGCGTAATCCTCTTTACAACTCATTAAGTTTATCTCCCAATCGGGTTTGTTAAGCAGCTCAGCGTGGGAGCGCTACTGAGCTAAGTATTAAGTAACTCTTATAATAAGTCTCCGGCGGACAATGGTATTTGGAGCATCAAATCATTTGATTAACTATTGTCTGAGATGTTTCCATTCCAACACACGCCGGAGAACGTGTTCGGATGAAGATACGGCGTTTGATTTTTTCAAACTTTATTGCACAAAATCCCTTCTCTTAGTGGGTGTCGTAAAAAAAGAATAAAGGAATAGCAGGAAATGGGCAGCATCGTTTACCTGGATTTTGTTGATTCTTGTACACTCCGTGCACACGGATTTTTTTTTATAGTAGCTCGACATAATGGCTTCCCAACGCCTGATGGAAAGCCAAAGAGAAGCCTAAGTCGCTGTAAAAACTGGCAAGTAGCTGGTTAGTTACCTGTCAGTTGCCGCTGCCATGTCGGCCCAACCCTAACCCCCCACGAGCTCCGGAGACCCTACTCACCAGCAAAAACACGACCCGGAGGTCATTTGGCTGCGGTATTCTATAGGGTGGAGGTCCTTCCCCGGACGGGCAGCTCAATACGAGCGAAGATTCGCTATGCCCTACCTCTCTTAATTCGTCCTCTTTGACACCCACAGGATGATAGGATAGTCTAAATCCGGACGCCACACGGGCAACTTACTCTTAAACATTTGTTTTTTTTTACATTGTACAATGTATTAACTCATGAGTTGTATGTCGCCTGTGGTATTGAGTTCGCGCATCATCGCGACCGATAGACAAACAATGGACCATTGACGGCTGCGCGGGCGCGGCGGCCACAGCTGGTTGCGTCACTGATTGGCACAATAACACTAATAGTACACATTTATTACACTACAATGGCCGTAATGAAAGTGCCAACGTTGTGATGCGATGAATGCCTGTGGGTAATAGGTGATGGTCGGTGATTGCGAACTCGTCGCGGCACGGTTCGTTAGCTACGATGCGACGTGTGTCAGATGGAGAACAGTTCATGGCGTTTACATAATCCTGTATAGGTTAGTTTTGTTAATCTGGACCGGAAATAGACTTCATGCACTTATTTACACATTCAAATCAATTTATTTGAATAACCTAGGTTCATTAAGATATCATATAGTTTCTAAAGTATACCACCTTCTTTTTTTATCGACTTATGATGTCCCACAAAGCTGGGCAATGGTCCCCCCAAACATTTTCACAGTTCTCTCTCTTTAAAGATTTAGTCTGCCAATCCTTTCATTGATGGATCAAATCGTCACACCATCATTTTTTGGGCCTTCCCCTTACCTTAAAATGGGACTGGGCAGGCCATGTGTGCTGAATAAAGGTGGAGATGTGGGCCAGGATCGTAACACTGCTATCGAATTCGACTTACCTTAAATAAATATTAAGTTTCTGATGTGGTTATTCGTATTTTTCAACTTTTAACTTAAAGCTGTTATTTTTCACCTTTTAAATAAATGCATGAAAGTTCTGCCAATGAGTGCTGACGTTACAAAAAGTATTTAAACAACTCTTATTTGTAATACAAATTAATCGGTCAATACAGGCATTCAAAGAAAGAACGAAACGATATACAAATACAATACAATACGACACGAACACATGACATTTAAAAATCCAAAAGGTTGCCTGCCACGTGGATTTATATTATTTAAGGCTACTTTGGAATCGGAGCAAATGTATGTGATGCTGTTTGATATTTAAGGCTGTAAAGTTCGCATTTTTTTTTAAACCCTTAAATCAGTCTGGGTACAAATAAAACATAATGCCAACACCAACCCGCCCATCGTCGTTGTGGGAGGCCCATGTCCAGGCAATTTATTTGTGTGTGTGTGTGCGTGCGTGCGTGCGTGCGTGCGTGAGTGCGTGCGTGCGTGCGTGTGTAGCAGTGGCAGTGGACGTTTACAAGCTGATGATGATATTGTTGCGATTCTTGTCCGACAACAATTATATTACTTCAATGAAACAAAAAGCCTAATTTGTAGTAATTGGTATTATATTTATAGACTGCGCATCTGCTAGGTATTAATGTGTTCCAAAACATGATTACGTAACCATTATTTGTAGACATTACAAATGATTCGCGCATAGAATTGTTATTACGGTTTTGCAAATAAATGTATTTATAAATACAAATAGCGAATGAGGAAACTGCAATGTGGCGGTTCGGGCTAATTGATAAACTGACTGCGATCTATTATAATGAGGTCCTTATTAGAGACTACATTTGTTTATATAGTAGGAGAGATGCATGTGTGCACACGAATGTAATGCTGACACAACAAAACATAGGGCTCCACAAAGCAGGATATGCAAGCAAATTCGAACGATCCCAAGTACCCATATACTCGTAATCAAAATAAAATTCAAAATGCCAGCCAACATCACACACATTAATCCGATCACAAAGTAAGTAGCTGGTAGTAGTAAGTACATTGTGTTTACATAATAAGTATATGCAAATAACCCAGACTCGGAATAAACACAAAGGTCACATGAATATTTCCCTCAGGTGGGGATCTGAATTGTGGATCGGAGAACCAGACGAGCGACCAAGAAATTGTTACCTTTTTATGTTATTTTTCTGATTAGAATATTTTTTTCTGATATGGTTTAGAAGCTTACTAAATGCATTTTCTTTTGTTTTACAGGTAAGCTACTATAACTTCGGTTCTATATAACGGTAAGCTAAATTATTGCAACCAGCACATCATCAAAACAGTCAACCCCCTCTGGTACAAACTTTAATGCTGTATCTTATGTTGGTAATTCAATAAATAAAAAAATATAGAATTGACTCTCGGAAATTAAGCTCCGTGAATTACAACAAAGCATTTTCGTGTTATGATGAAAGGGCAGACTTTTTAAATACGCGGTTTTCACATCTGATGTCAAGAATTGCGGTTGTCAAGGTTGTGGAAAGCCAACCAACTTGCAAAAGGCCTAATCGCTCTGCTTGTCATCTGCGTCTGCTGCCCTACCCTTAATCCTGCAACTTGCTGCCCACTGGTGACACACGGTGCTTAGTGGATATGCCCTCATATTGTGGTATGGGTCCAACAAACCATGCCAATGGCGTGAAGGTGGCTAATACATTCCCCTATAGACAAAAGGCTTTATCGGCCTAGTTTAATGTAAGCTCCAGCCTCTCTGTGTACACATATAAAGTGTTAATGCGTTATTATGTTAGTGTGTAATCAAATAATCTAAAGCCGATTCTATGTAATGTGTGTGATTTGCACCAAATAAAAACTAGTTTTCTTTCTTTTTAAAACGAGTTGATGCGTCGTTTGCCACCAGGTGTACAAATTAGCTTTGTCATGCATAAATAAACAGTAACGGATTATTCAATGCTCGCTAATAGATTCAATGGCAGCGAAAGAAGCTTCTCGCTCGGCAACGCGCCGGTTTAAATAAGGCCCAAGCTGGGCCACACAGCGTCATCTAGTCCCAAACTAGGCCGCAAGGGGAACAAGCCTGTGCTATGGTATTACAAACTCAATTAGATAGGTACTTTAAAAAAACAACTTTTTTACTTGACAAACACCCAGTTCCACACAAACAGACATAATTTATACACACAAATATTTGTACTGTGCCGGGATCGTGTCAGAATCAGCCTCCTTCAATGACTTTTCGATTGGATACGTCTTAGAGACCTTCAAAAAGCGAACCTACAAATATCTCAAGAGCTGGCAACCTCTGATTTTTCTGGTGTTGCGATGTCTAAGGGCTAAAGTGATCACTTACCATCAGGTGGGCTTCAGACCCATTTGCCTTCTCTGCCATAAAAACAAAACAAAAATTTCAATGCCTGGTTTTAAGCCCGCTGTTTGGGGCGCAATAAAGATATTGCGCCCCAAAGCCAAGCTGGCTTAGCTTGGCTTGGTCTCTCCGCTCACTAAAGATAAATAGATATTCTTATATCTATTTATCTTTAGTGAGCGGAGAGACCACATATAACGGTGGTGGAAGTTTAATTGAATTAGAAGTTTGTAATCCGATAAGCGTGACTTAATGTGTGAGTATGGGCAGCGGTACATCTTGACAAAAGTTTATAATTCGGTTTATGGGGACTCGCGAACGTGATATAACTACGAAATGGTGTTGACTTGCCTGCCCATCGTGGCGATTATGGGCAAAGCCTTCAAATGTTTGCCCAAAGTGGCGGACAACTAAAGAGGCCTAGAGGAGAACAAGGAACATGTGCAGTTACAATTTCGATTTATCATCAGCCTATCGCAATCCACTGCTGGACATTGGCCTTTCCAGCTATTCGCTACTTTGGGCACACACCTGGAGTTTATACCCATAATCGCTACGCTGGGTTGGGTCAAAACAGCAGCTTTTAATTCATAAAAAGTTAGGTGTTGTCTATAATTGTTTTGGTATACTTAATGAACCCACAACCGTCCGCCTCCGACCTTTAGGTTTATTTAAATATACCTACTTAATATAGCTAAAAATCTGTTTTTAAAATGTCTGTGTAACTAAACGAATTGTAAATAGTAAGTTAGAATCGAACAGATCTAGCCAATATTCTGCTTGTGCCGTGTGGTAGCGAACTTTCTCCCCGTCCTTTCCCGGTCCGCCGACACCTGCCCTTTGACATCACAAACGTGCCGCCTCTGTGCCTGTGCTTGGGACTACGGGCACCAAATCTGCTTGCCGATTGTACGGGACAACTGATAAAACAAGATTGGTTGTTAAAATACACTTAACATTGGTTGTTAAAACATAGCTTTGCTGCTTTTTTTATTGAATATCAAAGTCAAAATAATCATTATTTGTACAGGTTTTAAAAAAAACACTTACGATAAGTTTTTTTTCATTAAATACAATTGAATTACAAAAATACGGTACAATGTACTATCTTGTAGCCACGTATGAAAGTACGAGACATATTGGTTTAATCAAATCACGGAAAGAAATCGAAACAACTGGTTACCCTAGTTGTGCTAGCCCGTGCCTTGCGCCACAACACTCGCCAGACATGTCGTGCTACAGGCGGGCCGTTGTCTGCGACTGCGGACGACACACTGCGGCATCGGTTTGACGTATTCATCGACTGAAATAAACTCTAAACAGTACCTGACATTGTTACTTTTCTTATCTATGATGTAGTGTAGGCATATTTTGTGCAAATAAACAGTTTTTTACAAAATACAAATAATGTTAATCATGTTTGTCATTATCAGCCTATCGCAGGCCACTATTGGACGTAGGTTTCTCCAGTTGTTCGCCACTTTGGCGACACACACACACAAACACATAACCCATAATCGCAACGCTGGGAGTGCGGGCTGGTGGTGACGCTGGGCCCTCATAGACCTGTGGTATTTAGCTACGCTTTCAATCGTGATGATTAATTATAAGTATAACAAACCCTTCCGTGCTCCAGTCGGTTGCCACAGCCTCGTTTATTTTTCGGCAAGATGCATCATAGGCGGGGGGTTTGGAGCAAATAGATGATGGGTTGCTCCCTTACATCCCCCGTTAGATAATTATGTTTATGGTTGTTAAAACAGGTCAAGAAAAAGCTCGTTTGCTAGAGACTTGTCTCGCTGACGAGATATACAGAAAGCACGGCAATGTAAGCAAGCATATTCTAGCAAATATGTAACCATATTGAAATATATTACCATTATTAGATAAATAAATAAATATTAGACAAATTGACAACTAAATTGTAATCTATTTATTATTTGTTTACATCGGTCCGTAAGTTAAACCGTCGTGTTATGCAAATCAGAGTGGACAGGTACATCCGCGGCATCTATCCGACATCAATAAGTTTGGCATCGACACGTTGAGGTATTCAATACCGCTCCGAGTTTCGGGCTTCGTGTAAACAAAAACTTTTAATTATCCAAAATCAAATCGGAAATTATTATTGCAGGTATTCAAATTAATTTCCGTCTTTATTTTATTGTTACTTAGATTACCTCGTTGCTGTATTGGTAGCAAGTCTCGTCTAAGATGCAAAAAATTCAAAGCGGGTCACGCCAAAATTTGTTTTTTTTTTACTAGCTCGGCATAATGACTTCCCTACGCCTGATGGAAAGCGAAAGAGAAGCCCAAATCGCTATGACAACGGGCAAGTAGCTGATCCTGTTACCTGTCGGTTGCCACCGTCATGACCCGAGGTCATTTGGCTGCGGTATTGTATAGTCGGAGTCTTTGCGAGTATGGCTCCTCTGTCTGTAGCGACCAGCCAAGTCTGACACTGATTACGCGACAGCCATCACTTACCTCACCGCGCAATGTCCCATCACATCACATCACGTCGCGTCGTGACTTTGGCCGCACGGTCACAAAACAATAAGGAATGTGCAACGTTCTCTAGCGGTGCTATTAACTAATGTATTGTTCGAATAACTAATTAGGTTTGAGACGTTCGTTCACATAGACAACGGAAAGGTAAGGTGGGATGTGATCGAATGTATGTGAAGCGAAAATAATAAGGATGATTAATAACTTAATTCTGAACAATTCTGTAATTATAAATGAGTTTTTAAATTATTCACTTAATAAAACATTACTTCATCATTATCATCAGCCTATTGCAGTCCACTGCTGGACATAGGCCTCTGCAATTGTTCGCCATTTAAATCAAACATCTGGAGGATATACCCATAATCGCCCCGCTGGGCAGGCGGGTTGGCAATCGCAGGGCGTAGCTTCTCGCTCCGGTGACGCTGCTGCCCGTCATCAGTCTGTGGTATTTAGCTACGCCTTCAATTGTGATGGTTATACCGCCACCAGTCGGTTGCCAGCGCCTCGTTGGTTATTTGCCAGGATGCACCACGGGCAGGTGAGGTTGGCTTGGAGCGAAAAGATGATAGGACGCTCCCTTACATCCCATACAAACATTACTTAATTGCAACCCCGGCCCTGAATGTATAATAGTGAATCTACTAGTTTATAAAACCTAATAACCTTTTATGTGATACAAGCCCTACTTATTAATCTGTGCCCACGGTATAATCGTAAACTTAGTTTTAAGTGCAAAGTTGTTTAAAGCATATCTCCTCTGTCTGTAGCAAAGCGACCAGCCAAATCTGACAGTGATTAATTACCTTTTTCTGTTAAAGGCTCCACGTTTGACTCGACAGGTACACTATTCATAAAAAGGCTTTTTACATTCGGGTATATTCCGTTTCGGGTGTCACCTTACATTAGCGCGGGTTACCTCACTGTGCCGCAGTGCCGGCACTGTGCCGGCGCGTCGTTCGGCGATTAGATTAGATGTTTCCTGCGATAAGGCGGCCAGTCCGCGCGCGACCCGCTGCCGTGCGCCCGGCTGCCAGACCCGTTCGCCCGCTAACCCCGGACAAACTACAGTAATTTAAACATCGTTGTTTTAATAGCAAAAACGTATGGTTTCCAAAGATACGGTAACAGTTACGGCTAGAATAAAGTTACTGTAATAAAATTCGCGTTCCTGTCAAGTGTTTTCATAAAGTGACCGTAATTCAATTCGCGTCTCTGTCAAGTTCGAACTTTTGCAAGAAACACAATTGTGTTTAACAAAAACACTGATTACGGCGTCCGAAGATTGAATAAAGTTAGTGTAATAATTCGCGTCTCAGACAAGTGTGATTTTTTTGCAACAAAGTTCGGTTTTAAAGAAAAACAAAAAGTTTTGAACTTTTCGGCGGCGGTAGTGTAAACGTGTTCGTATGAGTGTGTGATAACTTAGAAACGTGTATTATCCATAATCATCATGCAATACACAATAATTGAATAAGTGAACGGGTTTATCATTGATAAACTTTATCTAATCTATGAACAGAACTCATGAAATACATACTTTATATTAATTTTTCCACGTAGTATTGATTCGCGATCGCTGCAGCCCAGTCATCCCGTGCCGCCCAGTGATTGGAAACTTAGTGAACTTCAAGTTATGACGCAGTTCAGCTGATAGCCGGCGACAGTTTTCTAGTGAGTATCAACTTTTTGCCGCGTTTCGTTTCTATGGAAAGTGAATTACCACAGATTGTCTAATGTCGGCTCGCACAAGCGTGCGAACACATTTGAGTTACGTGGAGTAATTAAAAGCTCCATTATTCGCTCGTTGATGTTTTTTCGTTGAAAAAAAAAAGCTGCGCTGAAATTTTTGACGTAACCTTTTAGTGGTTTTATTAAAATTGTCGGCATTTTTTCTCGTGTGTTTGTGTTGGAATAAAAATACTTTTATTTTCGTGATGATGGAGACGATAAGAATGTGAGTGGCGTGTTGGCCCGTCGGCAGTGACCCTGGAGGTCGTGAGTTCGAAACATTCATTACGTGACTTGTGCTGTGATGTTGTTATAATGTAGACGGACATTTGCAAGCATTAATTAACTTTTATTTTCAAATACGTATACAAAATTCTTTATTTACACGTAAGCTGGTTACATAATTATCCAATTTAGCACCTAAATACAAAAAAATACCATCTTAATTCCGATATCTACTATTAAAAATAAATACCACTACCAAACTGAGGTAAAACTACGCTAAATTTACAAACTTAAATCTTAAAGTACATGAAGTAATGTTATTCATCAGGTTATACATTTTCGTTCCTACCTTCCTTCGAACCTACTCGCGCAGGTAATTCTCAAACCCCATTTATTAGTTCGTAATACACTGCGTAATATTGCAGATATGATGCCATCTTCGTCCCATCATCTCAGTCCCTGGAACAAGGGAACCCGTTCGAGATGGAGTCAAACCTGTTGCAGTGCCCCCTCCCCACCGCCCCTCTCACCAACCATCGACTTGTTTCGTTTCCTCCCTCCTGGTGCGACCGGTTCTCACGCATAAGATACCTGTGCACCAATTTTATCTTAACTTAACAAGTGACTTCAACAGCAATTGCTAATTTATTTAGAGACGGCCCTGGTCTAATCTAAATGGGAAAGTGTGTCTGTCTCTCTGTATGTTTGTCTTTCTTTCACGGCAAAACGGAGCGATGAATTGACGTGATTTTTTAAGTGGAGATAGTTGAAGGGATGGAGAGTAACATAGGCTTTTTGCCCCTTTCTAACCCCCCACTTCCCTAAAATGGGGGGTGGAAGTTAGTAATAAAGCCACCCTCACCCGCCCAGAGTACAGGCTGCCAAATAACAAACGAGGCTCTGGCAACCGACTGGTGGCAGTATAACTACGAATAACACTATTGAAGACGTAGCTAAATACCACAGGCCCATGACGGGCAGAAGCGTCACCTGAGCTTGGAGCTACGCTCTGCGATACCCAACTCGCTTGCCCAGAGTGGCGATTATGGGCAAAGCCCTCCAGGGCTATGTTTGCCCAGTGCCGAACAACTGAAGAGGCCTATGTCCAGCAGTGGACTGCGATAGGCTGATGATGATGATATAAAAGCGCCAGGCAATATCACAACAAAGATCTGGTCACAAACTAAGGTTTTCACTAGTACTGTGAGGACGAAATCACTGGGGGCGTCTCCCGGAACCTTCATTTATTCGGTTTTCGATTCGGATTAACGCACTAAAAGTGCACCACCTTCTATTTTTGTACCGGGGAAAATGCATTTAGTTCCATTCGGGGGAAGGGAAAATGAGTCTTCTTTCTACTAATCCTGGCTTGGTCAGATTCGCTCGTGCCAGATTGTAAAAGGCAGTGCCAAAACGGAAACCACAGGAAGCTCGCGTACAAGTACCTACTTGTGTCTAACTAATATCTAATATCGTATCTACCCCCCATGTATAACGTATAGTACATACGTGCCTATTCAGAGAGCCTTCCGCTTCCCATCATCACCAGAATGATGATGACAGGTCCCTTGGCTATCATCACAGCTATTTAGGAAAAAAACCTCGTAGTAGTAGTAGTAGGTTTTGCAGGTAGGTAGGTTGGGAGTGCTAGACCGCTGCAGATGCGCGAGCGAGGCGCGAGTAAGGCGCGGACTCGCGAGTGGTCTCGTCAGCTTTCCTCGCGCTTTCTCGCCGAGACGCGCCAGGGCTGACCGTCCGCAGCCGTAGCGACATCTACCTAGAACTTATATACAACCATGGAGCAGTAAGATTGTATAATTATAGGTAGGTATACAAGGCGTTATCTGCGAGCCTAATGCAGAAGTTACTGTTTTATCTCTTTCTTATTCCTGAACTTGGCAATCAAGAATTGTCTGTACGTGTAATTTCAGTCAGCAATGAGGCTCCAGACGACCAAATCTTTTGATAGGCGTGGTTGAAAAAGTTTTATTATTTTAATGTACTTACCGGATTGGCGGGAACTATACGTAGCTGTCAGTGTCACCGTAACGTCAAACGTCAACTGTCACCGACAGTGCGGTGACTTCTGAACGTGGCGAATAGTGCTGTCCGTAGTGGTTGATCTAACATGATCTAACAGTACTATTGAGAGTGTGACGGAAGAAATGTAAAAGAACAATTGACAGTCAGCTGTCACCTCGTGCCCCACGAGCTGCCTGTCAGCTGTCAGCGACGTCAGTGGCGCAGAGTGTGGGCAGCCCTGCGCGCGCGCAATTAGCCGCTGACCGCGTTGCGCGCTTCCTGGATTGACACGTGGCTACGCGCCACACGCTTGTTTACCCACTTTTTGCTTTGCGGGGAAATGTATCGAGTGTCGTCTAACGACTGTCTCAAGACAAGCATAAAACTCGCCTGCTGAATCTGAAAAGAGTTTTCTAAGCTAAAAGCTAAGCGCATGTGATGAGAAGTTCCGGAATAGCATAAATTCAAAGATTTTCTCAAAATTTGTTTCGGGCCTGGGAGCTTTGTGCACCTGTTAGGCATCATCTGTTACTGATATTCCGAGACACAACCTAACACAGAATCATTGGATGAACATTTCATTGGCGTTTTTTAAAGGTCCCTGACTTTTCTAACAATAAATATAGCCAATTTTTTTCAGCGTGAATATAGCTTTTGACATTTTTGAAATCGGCGCATTTGTTTTTGAGTTTTTTCATCACAAACTCACACACACACACACAAATACAAATCTTTCTTCTTTATAACATTAGTGTACTCGTAGATAGAAGATCTAAGAAGACAACCTAACTATCCAGTCAAAATGGACTATAGAATGAAGTGATCACTTACAATCAGGTGACTTTCAGGTCCGTTTGCCCCCTCTATCAAGAACAAAAAAAAAGCCTATCTTTATTGATTTACAGGTTTCAATAAAGTCAATAAATGGCTACAGGAGAACAAACTATCTTTAAATATAATGAAAACAAAATACATAACATTCTCAATAAGAAACAACCTTCCATCAGACGTAGAATCTCTTACTATAAAATCTCATAACTGTTCTCAGGGTGACAATTCATGTACCTGTCCCGAACTTACGAGAACAGATTCAATTAAATATTTAGGTGTAATAATTGATCGTAGTTTAAGCTTTCAGCCACATATTGATATACTTACATCAAGAATTCGTAAGCTAATGTATGTTTTTAAAAATCTGAGACATGTCGCAAGCTATCAAATCATAAAAATGGTCTATTTAGCACTATGCCAATCGCTATTGACATATTGCATTACAGCTTGGGGAGGTGCGCCAAAAACTGTTCTAATTCAACAGAGGGGCACAGAGGGCTGTTTTAAAAGTGAGTAATTCACTTCCCTTTCTATTTCCAACTACTGAATTGTATAAAAAATCTGGAGTTCTTACCGTTCGGAAAATGTATGTGTTGCAAACTGTGCTCCTCAAGCATTCCAAATTGCAATATGATCCCGCCCTTGTCAAAAGAAAAAGAGTTAATAAGATGTGTAAGATTCAAGGCTTCAAAACAAAATTCTCTCACAGATTCTTTTGCTTTCAGGGTGGCTTCTTGTATAATAGATTGAATGAGATACTGTCTTTTTACTCACTACCAGCGCATAAATGTAAAAGGTTGCTGCAGCAATGGCTAATGGATATGGATTATGAATCCACTGAAAACCTATTGACAGTCATAAAATAGTAAAACAGCAAAAAAAAAAAAAAAGATATGATAATAATAATAATAAATAAATAGTTAAAAATACTTCAACAATTAAACAAATAAATAGTTTTGACAACACTTACCTAATTAAAACTATATATATGTCACCGGAAAATAGCAAGAATCGTAAGTTGATCAATTTCCTAGGTAGTTGATTAACTTTCGGAATATAACAAACGGTAGTTGAAATGTATTATTTAACGCAATGGATTTCAGTTAGTTGATCAATTTACGGTAGCCTGACAGTCATTTAATAATTTACGATTTTGACACAAGTAAAATCGTCCTCAAATGGGCCAATCGTTGCTCAATGTACTATTTAACGGTGCACTATTACCCGTAACTTAATACACTATTCCCTGATTGGTTGCCGGGATAACGCCACGTGAGCCATTGAACCAATCAACGTTCACCTCACCTTCGTCGGATGATTTTACGACAAGACCCCGTAAAATGATCAATTTACTAAAATACATACGTTAAATAATACATTTCAACTGCCGTTTATTATTTTCCGGAAGTTAATCAACTACCTAGGAAATTGATCAACTTACGATTTTTGCTATTTTCCGGTGACATATACATACACACCGAGTAATAAACTGCATGCTTGGATTATGTACAATTAGCAGTGTAATATTATTTACATTATATTTATATATTTAACTCATTTGGCAAACACACACAACCAATGCCTTTGCACTCCCAGTTTTTGTTACATATTCAACACCTTTCACATTTGTTTCTTTCATTTTGTCAATTTAATGTAATGAACACTCAATTAACGACGCACTATAATCAGAGGGTGAGGGCCTGGCGATCTGTCACACAGGGAATACCCTAGTATAGACACCAGACTCTCACAAAGGTGACGTACACAACTATTTAGTTTTAAGAGTGAATTTATATTGAGACTTTATTTGGTGTTCTATCCTTTGTGAAGAGAAATAAATGATTTTTATTATTATTATTTATTATTATTATTATTTAAAAGTTGATCGAAATGTGAAATTTCAATCCACGTTACACACAAAGTTGTTTCTCTACGACGACTCACAGTCATGAAGAGCCCACTGTTCCACCGACCGGCCGCTGACGGAAGCTGCGTGCGTCCGACGGGACAGGAAGCCGGGCCCTTCCCCGTCCGGCCGCGTGCCGCCTACGACCACTCACGCGCACCGCACTTCACATACTATTTACATAAACAGCCGGACTTTCGGATTAATGATTTATGAGCCTCACAACTTGGCAACTAATCTCTGTATAGAATATCATAAATATATTGACCTATCGAAATGACACAGTGCGCAAACACGAATGCAATCTTCTAAATTCATTGTAAGGAAGCGACCTATCACCTTTTCGCTCCAAGCCATACTAGCCTGCCCGTGGTGCATCCTGCCGAACAACAAACGAGGCTCTGGCAAACAGACTGGTGGCGGTAAAACCATCACGATAGAAGGTGTAACTAAATACCACAGGCCGATGACGGGCAGCAGCGTCACCGGAGCAAGAAGCTACGCCCTGCGATCGCCAACCCGCCTGAACAGCGTGGCGATTATGAGTATATCCTCCAGAAGTTTGCCCTAAGTGGCGAACAAATGGAGAGGCCTATGTCCAGCAGTGGACTGCAATAGGCTGATGATGATGAAATTGATTGGCCCAGTGGCAATTGGTACCGACCCCTACTAAACCAAGGGTCGTGGGTACTATCCCCGTCCGGGACAGACATTCGTGTATTTGTGTGATTAATAATATTTGTGTTTGTTCCATGTCTATATTTGTACTAGTTGTGCCTGCGACTTGGTCCGCGTGGAATAGAGTTTCATTTCCTATTTTATCCCCATAGAGGTAAAATTGATCAAAATCATTTCGATGCCTACGTCATAACATCTGCATGCATGCCAAAATTCGTAGCGGTTTGGGCTTTGTGTATGCATTTGTGGTACCGTCGTTGTTCTGATAGTCATAAAACAAGTGTAAGCTACTCACTTTGGGATCAGAAGATATCCTCCTACTCTTACTCAATTTTATTTTATACAATTCTCTTTGTATACTTAACTTCGTAAACTGTGAGTAAATCATCATAATTCTTCATATTACCTTCCTTCACAAACCAAACCAATTTTATCTCACGTATGTACGATTGCACGTACACTCTTATTCATTACAATTTTCCCTTGAGGATATGTAGGTGATACTATAAATAATAAGAACTGGATTGATTGCAAGCTTGTTCTAGATCTAGATTACTTCTGTAACTAGTCGTACGGCACGGGCAGGTGGACGCGTGTTAGCCAGTGTTAAGTACCGGCGCGTTTGCGGAGCCTAAGTGCTAGTGGCGCAGTAAAATTTAAAACAGTGAGGAATCTTAGTAGGTATGTAATCATTATTGCCCACTATTTTTTACCTTGTGATGTTTATGATCCATTATTTTGTTTGATTCCTCTATTGAGTTATGGAGATAGCGTGTAATAAATTGGTAGAACTTAGGATATCCAATAACATAATATGTGGATACTGGATACCGCTATCGGTGTCAAAGATGTTAAGGTTTTAACGGGTCTAATTAATATTTAAATAATTGGGATTGCTTGCCATTGACACTATAAGAAGAAGAAGAAAAATGATTGCATCACACGTTCACAAAAAACCGTTCTTAATTTACAAATTATGAACACACAACAACTCAACAACACACAAATATGTTACATAATAAAACACATTTGTTTTTTTTTTTGCAATACGAGTAAGCTAAAAAAAACTTTTCAAGTAAAGTGAGTGTGGGTAAAGCAACAAAAACGCGAAGAAATGCGGCGCTCGACTTGTGCTTACTTAGCAAATCAAATTTCCAAATTAGATTTCATGTTGATGTATTAGGAAATTAATGTGTGGGAATAGTTTAAGTTTGAGACAAGGCTCGATGACGAAGTTTTAGATGTCAAACTAATAAACAAGGAAAGTTATGTACTTGTATGTGGTTCCAAAGTTCTAGTGCCAAACACTGATGATAACACCGTCATTTTTGCGTCTAGGCTAAAAAGCTCAGTAAAGTTACTGGTTCATCATGGCTGCAATCGTCCACTACTGGGTATAAGGTCGCCCCCTATGAGTATGACAGATGTTTTTTGGGGAGATTTGCCCTATGTCACCATGTATGGTAGGCGGGTGACTGCAGTAGATTTTCTGATATTTCCTTAGTCGTCTTCTACGACACCCACAGGATGAGATGGCACGATCATCATCATCATCATCATCAGCCTATCGCAGTCCACTGCTGTTCGGCACTTTAGGCAATCTCTTTTATTTACCCACAATCGTCACGTTGGGAAGGCGAGTTGGCGATCGCAGGGCGTAGCTCCTAGCACCGGTGATGCTTCTGCCCACAGTCATCGATCTAGCTTCGCCTTCCATCGTGATGGTTATACCGCCACCAGTCAGTTGCCAGAGCCTCATTGCTGCTTGGAGCTAAAAGAAGATGGCTCGCTCTCTTACATCCCTTGCTTGGCGCCATCGGTTTGTGGTTATTTCGCTCCTGGCTTCACTTGCTACTTCACCCTTTAACTACTTCACTGTTGTGCTCTCTTCACTGTGCTAACGTGTTTTAATTCGACTTATTTTACAGTTTATGCATAAATATGCAATCGCATGTCTCAATCATTTATTCTGTCTTTACGTGGACGTGTAATTAATCAGCTATTTTTATTAACATACTTGCGATAATAATATGAAGCTCGAAATTATGTAATAATAATGGTCACAAAATTCATATGAGTAACGTTTCATACTTTTGTTGGGTAATAAAATGAAAAAGGTATCTGGTTATTTAGACGCGCGAGAGCGTTTCGGCCAAGTTCTAGCCAAACTGGTGAGCTTGACCAACGTATGGATTAATAATACTCTCTATATGTAATTTCAAGCCTTTGCTTTTGGTTATAGGTATAAGTTATGACTTACATGCGTGGGGGAGGTGAGTCACACTTTACATGAGAATTCTTGATATACGAGTAGGTAACTGAATTAAATGGCATATGAAAGATAATGTGAAAAGTTTTATTTTATAAGGTCGATACCGAAACGTGAAGTTATTAAGAAGGCCTTAGTAGGTGTTCCTATAAAATCATTGTGATTATGTATATAATTTTTTTTTATTTAATCTTTATTACACATTAAATTTGGTTGAAAAGGCCTAGTTTTATGCTAATAGGGGTCCCCGCGACTTCCAAGTTCCAAACTAACCATGTTCATCGCCAATTACATTAATGGGCTAAATTTAAGAGATAAATGATGGCTGACATATAAAGTGTAAGAGTGAATAGTTGTCCCGTACGCAAGCCGTCAAGATGTGCTCCTAAATGTGTTTATTGGAATGACACAATCGTAAATGCGCTAATGAATGCGCTGTAGTCGCGGGCCGGCGCGGGCGCAGATGCGTCGAACACGGCTATAAATAAACGGAGATGCGTCGCGTCTGCGCACCGCGCAACTTACTTGTCACCTTAGATGCTGCCCAAAGCTTACGTGCCAAATAAATAATTCAAATGACTTGGCGATTGTTTCATTGTGCATTTTTGATATCGACTCATTAACATTATCTTAAAGATTGTAATCAAGCAATCTGAAAATCAAAACGGTTTGTTGGTAAAGTCAAAATAATCTTTATTTGTGTAGGTTTTTAAAAAAAACACTTACAAATCGTCGAAGCTACCAACGAATTGAATTATTGACTAATGTCCATATTGCAGAAATAAAATTGAGTTCAAGATGGCTAATGGCAATCAAACCGTTTAAACGGCACAATAAAATGATTTTGTGATGCTAAATTCCCTTACAAAACTTATTTACAGTTACGATTTGGGATAAATAATTATACTTAATCTTTGAACTGAATTTAAATAATAATTCATTCATTGAACAAGGATAAAGATGGAGGCTTCAGTCTTATATTACGACGCACACATTACGCCATTACGTTGGAAGTTTACAAAGAGTCACATTAAATAAATTACAAGTCTCGCCCTTAATCAAAGTAACGCGTGTTGTTGATAAAGTTGTAACTTGTAACAAGGTTGACGAGACGTTAACATGATGTACTCGTGGCTTCGGGCACCAGAAGTAGCTTTAAAAGTTACTTTTAGACGACAAAAATCTGCTGTAAAACCTTCTTTGTAGATTATTATCAGTCGGTTGCGATGACAAGATCATCTATATATTTACCTACTTGACAAGGTCAAAAGCGTGATTCATTGAAGGATAGTCCACCTGTAACCATGTAGCAAGTTCAGTATTATCCTAATCCTAAGGTTGTCTGGAAGAGATTGCAATAATGTATCTGTAATATTTTTTTTTAAGTCAACTATTTGATGTGCGATAGAATAAAAATCTATCTACCTTTTATAACTTACTTAGTACACTTAACTGATAAGCTCTAGCAGGGTCTCTAGCACTAGTCTCTATAAAAGGAAGGGTAATAAGAACTATGAAGAAGAAAACATGTACAAATGTGGGAAAGGTCGATTAGTCAACGCGGGAGTGTGACAGCCAAGTTCCAGCGAAGAGAACTCGCGACCGCACCCATGTGTAGGTATTTTACACCAACCAACAATAACCTACATCTTGGTGTTTATTCTGGGAAGATGAATGAATCAATATGCCCAGAAATGGCTATTATCGTTAATATCATACGTAAAAGCTAAATCAATAGCTGAATGATCTCCAAAGTGGTCTAGCGACTATCAGTGACCTGCTTAGACACGTCAGTCGGCTTGTCCGTGTGTCCGCGACCCGTTACTGCTCTTACGGTACTCGGGCGGCCGCTGGTTGGGTGACCTTGAGATGAGCTGGGATTTCCGCGGCGCCTACGTGCTGTCACCAATTAGTATCGGCGGTCCAAATCTGCTCCACAGTTTTACAATAAATAACCCAAGACACGCCACGCTGGGCCACACATCGCCATCTAGCCCCAAACTAAGCCGAAGCTTGTCCAATGGGTACAACTGATAAATTTACTTAGATACTTTTTTTTATATAAATTACATATTATACATAGTAAACACCTAATAAAACAATGGGTTTTAAATCATATGAGGAGGCCCAATGGGGTTTTAAGAGGTTAACGTACCATTAGCGAAGCATCTTGTGGACTAATATAAAAAAATAATGATATCAGGGACCTTGTAACTTGAAATCGATGAGTCATCGGTAAGGAAATCGTGAAGTTATTAGGTACTACAAGAAATTCCAAGTGGCAGAATGAATACTAGCTGTTCCGACCGTAATTTGCCCTGGTACCAGCGTAAGTGGCCGCATCCGGCAGACCGTCCTCGAGGGTTTTCCTCCTGGCCGGCAGCGGTCACCAATCCGCTGATGGCTCGGTAATTGCGACGCAGCGGATGGGGCGGGGCGTCTCGACTCGACACGCGGCATTCTTTGTGCACCTTACACACGTCGTATACACGGCAATGTAGATATAGCCTTTTGTATGAACGTTGGAAATAATTGGACGGTCATTACGAACTGTCAAGGAGATATCTGAATGTCCGTACGCGCTTGTTCACAGTTTAAAGATCGCCATCATACTATCAGAAATATCTGAAAGCATAATTAGTGGTGTGATGTGCTGTTGTTTCTGATATCATTGGTGAACTGAGCAGATTCACACCCTGTAAACCAACAAATACATTCTGCTTATTACCTTCTGATTCGGTAGCTCTTTGGTACTCGTATTATCAAGGCGGTAGGTCTGATATAATATTTATTTATCATAATCTTTACTCTGAAGATATCTCCTAAGGTAGGGTTACTCAAACTTATTAGCTCACGTTCACCTGTTTTCTCAAACGATCACCTACTCCAAATAACCTACCTGTAGAAGAAGATATGGTTTTCATATGGACTCAGCGCTTCCTTGTGAATCGCAAACCCTTGACAGCCAACCAGCCACCATTTCGTAAATCTTTCCTCGAACCCCCTACCGTCTAAAGGCGAACCCCTAGGAGTTCGTGAACCCCACTTGGAGAAACCCTGGGCCTTTAGTAGGCGAAGAGTGTACCTCTTTAACGCAGCGCATTGGCATCTCCTGATGCTGCATCTGCAAAGATGTACATGGGCGGCGGTTATCACTTACCATCAGATGAGCCGTCTGCTCGTCTGCCCCCTACTTCATAAAAAAAGGCTCGCTTTCTAAGCTTAAGCGTCAATCTCGTTGATCTCTCAGAATTATACAATAACGCAGTGATAAGCTCCAACAAATACGCAAATACTGCGGCAGAATGAATTATCCGCAGTGGTCGTTAGACTAAGTCGTGTTTATCTTCCTGCTCCTGCCCGCCGTCACTTTGCCTTGACGCCACTTCGTTAGCTTTCAAACAATTTCGCAGCAATTTTCCTTGTTACGTTTTCAAATTGAATCTTCAAATTGCGTTGCGTAATTTAACCTTTGTCAATCTTTGCCTTACTTTTAGTAAGTAAGTAGAACGAGAGTAGTAGTAAGATGACGAGAGACACGAGACAGTGATCCAGATGTCAAATCAATTTCCTATGTCCAGCAGTGGACTGACACGGGCTGATCATGATGATGATGATACAAGCTTAGGACAAGCACTTATAAATCGTCAATATTGAATATAGTAAATTAAAAGGAATTAAAAACTACCACCGGATTCGGAATGCACCATCGTCTATCGACTTTGATTATCTAATTAACCATCAATATACCAATACACTTATCTAATTGCCTCATTAATACAAGTATAAGACCGCTAGAAATTTTGCTACATTTGCACCAACAATCCTGTTAAAAGTTATCGATCAAATATAGAGCCAAGTCTCTACCAGATCTTTTGTGCTCCTTCATAGTGACTAAACTAAAAAACTTTAGCAATGACATAATTGTATGAAAGGATGATTGAGGAAACATAAAAACGATGAACATACCCAAACCTGGGTGCTTACTCTCGACGCTCGATATCATTGGGATTGGAGATTGGAATTGAAATATTGTCCTTTTGGCACTCTTGAATGCCACACTAGCGCACGATTGGAATCAAATCTGGTGGAATTTTATGGAACTAAACGAGATCGAGCAATGCACTTTTTCGGCACCCTTGACGGGATTTTGACATTGACGTATCGAGTTTAGATTCGTGTTTAAGATCGAACAAATACAGTCGCACAAATCTTACTTTTTCGGGATCGAATTTGGTGTTTGTGTTTGATTTTACTAGTCTTGAATATAAATAATGGCACGTATCGCTCTTATTTGTAATACTTTGAGTAATGCGCATTCATTTGATGTACGACAAAGGCGGAATTTAAGAATAATGGAGCGATATGCCGATAACGCGTTTGCTATGGGTGACGATGAATTTCGACAAAATTACAGAGTTTTAAAGAACTTTTCAACCTAATTCATAATGAATCATCCTGACAAAGCTGCTAAAATTATTAAAGCTTACTGTGTCTTACATTACATTTGTAACCAGCCACAACTAAGTCAGGGTGATTTTGATGAAATTGTGCCACCCATAGGACAAATCCAAGATCTATTAGATAACCCAGGTGTTACTGATGAGCTTCGGCGAGGCACTGAAGCAGAATTAGTACAGGAATTGTGGGCGGCAAGATATAGGCAGTGAATATATTAATAAATATTTAAACTTTTATGTCACTTATTTCTTTCCTTTGTTAATACAAAAATGCCTATTTTTAATATTAGTAACTTGAGCCAAAACATAAGCTCTAATATATAGGTAGCCTTCATGGACGACGGTAGCCTTATACCTATCATATAAAGGATAGGTATTTATGATCATACATAAATTAAAACAATTATTGACTTGATATTACTTGTATATTAAGATTACTCTTTCTAAACACACACAGCTTAATTTACACATTACATGTAAGACAATTAAAATATAACATTTAAACTTACAAAGTAAATATATTCCGTACATAATTTAACATTATTATTCTGCAATTTTATTTAGGGCATTTGCTATGTTATTTAATGCATTTCCTATTCTTTCACTGCCCAATCTGATAGCAGTTCCAACAGAATCCAACGATGATGTGAAGGCTGTTAGACTATTCACAGCATCGGAAAGAGCTCTAGCAGTATTTGATTTTGCTTCAACTCTTTGCCTCTCTATGGCAAGAAATCTTTCACTCTCTTGATCCAGTCTAGTCCTAGATTGTGATTGAGATGAGCGGGTCCTGCGCCTTTCCCTAATTGCAGGACGAGGCCGAGGACGAGGTATTGGTGTCTAAAACCGGACTATGATTCGGTTTCGTATCTGAAAAAATAAAGTAGTACATATTTAAAAAAAAAATGCTTTCTGTGTCTTTATTAGACTTCTACAAAAATAGGTATTGTAAATAAAAGGAATGCCTTGCCTCTCACAGGCTCTAAACCATTTTTAATTTCAAAACTATAAAACCAGAGTAATTAAACTTATACAGTTAGTACATACCTTTGCCCAGCCTTTTCCGTCTTTCTGCGCGTCGCCTAGAGCATTTAAGGATATTTCGTTCCACTTTATTTTGGTCTCTTGTTTCGCATGAGCGGTGCGCAAGAGACGCTTGGCTATTCCCGGGCTTTGCGACAAGAAATCCGTCAGGATCTCTAACTGTTGGTAGAACGGTCTGCTGCTCATTATATTCTGTTGAAATTACACATTATTTGTATAAAAGAAATAAACAACGCAATATTCTATCAAATACAATAAATAGAACTTTCATACCTGTGTTGAATTATTTGTGTCTTGACTTAAAATATTCCAAATACGGTGCACAAGAAGAGTTCCGTCTACGGAGTGACTAATAAGGGCTTAATACTTGCATTGTATCAACAAAAACTAGCCACATAGAATACTTTAGCTTTTTGTAGCGAAGTGTTCATAAATTTCAAAAAGTTATTTGTTTATTTGGAACTGACAAGAGTGACAAGTCGACGCGTTGTTTTTTTAGATCCAATATGGCGGGCAAGGCAATGACATATTCATCAGTCTTCCTTCATTATTTTCCGTAAATTACGCTTTTAATCGACATACATTAATTGTAAATGCTGAAAATAGTTACCTTTGTAATAAAAAACAAATTAAGTTATATTTAATCATAAATTAACGTATATTCAAATATTCCTGTATTTGGTAGTTTACATTTTGTTACATTATGACCACCCCAAGTCATAGTTCATTCATTCTCTGTATATTATCTGTACTCGATCCTGCAGACGATTGCGATCCCAATCCTATTTGGTTCAAGAGTACCAATATTTTTAAGATTGGAATTGAAACTGCACTAGATTGGGATAGGATTGAGATTGGGATTGGTTTCAAGAGTAGGCCTACTGTACTTATCCAATCACACGCTATAGCTCCATCCATCAAAGCTCAACCAAATCATCTAAAAACCTTAACTTTCAAGACTTCGTACGCAAGTGCATTTGGTTAAGACAGACAGATTGCTTTATTGGTCTGCACGGCTGACTCCCGCGAATTGAAATGGCTATTAAACGATGTGCTGAGCGATGTGAGGACGCGGTAATGTCGTTAACGAGAGCAGCTTGAGGACTCGCCAGATTACCATTACACACTAACTGGTTGAAACGATGAGTGAACTTGACATGATGACAATCTTGTTGTAGATTGAAGTATCTTTCTTGCGAAATGCAAGTTAGTGAGGGTTAAATGGACCTACAAGTTAGGGACATATTACATTACTAGCTGTGCTTGCGGTTTCGCCCGCGTTCATGTAGGTGTGTCACAGAAGGTTAGAAAGGGGCAAAAAGTAGCCTATGTTACTCTCCATCCCTTCAACTATCTCCACTTAAAAAATCAAGTCAATTAGTCGTTTCGTTTTGCCGTGAAAGAAAGACAAACATACAGACGGACACCTTTACCCGTCAGTCGACCACACGTCGAAGTAACGTTTTGGCAACTGACAAGTGCTTGATTTGGTTACTGGTCCTTTACCGCAGCGTCTCTCTCTTTCCATCAGACGACGGGAAGCTGTAAAGAAAATTAACTCAGGACTTATATGCTCTGGGAGCGGTATGGCAAAGAGCGTTCCTCATTTTCATAATATGTTACTCCTATTTCGAATTGCAAAGAAGACACCTTTGCGACACCTATAGTTTGTTAAGAATGATATCATAAGGAGTATTCACTCTGAACAACACTTATCGAACAATCAGTGCGAAGGACAGGCACTGAAGAGGCTCGCTCGTAGAGGTGCTGATAACAGCTAACGCTCCTTCAGCCGTCACCGGCCGATAGCGCACGCGTGGACACGACACGTTATCGCCTTATATTTCATGGAATTATTTTATGTGCCGAAGAATAATACTTGGTCATGAACAGCTATTATGCTTCAACACATAAAATAAGTTACGACATGCTTAAAATATAGGTACTATTATCACATTCATGCCTATACGCTGATTATGTGAAGGAAAGGCTATGGAAAAACCAACTAAAATCATGAACTGCTTCACGCCACAACTACTGAACGGGTTTTGATGAAACTTTGCATGAGCGCATTAAGTCCCGAACTTCTCATGTTGTACGATGGAACGCAAAATAATTGATGCTTGACTTTGCTAATTTACTAGAAACTACCTGATGGTTCCCAAAAGTAATCATCAATATACCTATATGAGCAACCTCCATTAAAATATTCTGTTGCAAAACGAGAGGGTAAAATTAAGATCGGGAAAGGTCTTTTAAACTGAAGAATTTCTGACAAATTAGCGTGCAATAGCAATTACATTAACGCAATATTTAACATAGAGATCAAACGAACATCTTACACGATCCACAGGCATGTGACGTCATTTGCCCATACACGTTTTCTATGAAGCGTTTTTAAAATAAGTAAATGCTAATGCTAATGTTTGTTTAATGGAGTCCTATTGTTTCTTGTAGTATTTTATACGCTCTTCACTAATTTGAGGGCATTACATGACGTCGGCAGGCATCTTATCTGCCACGAGTTCTTCTCGTATCTTTAGCTTTCAGACAGTGGTCGTGGAAAGTTATCGGCGCTGTGTACTTAAGAGAGCCTTTTACAAGTTGTGTGCACTCCGCATTAGCGTTTCCGGTTATTTGCTGAGACGATAAGCCAGAAGGAATGTACCCGATATAACATGTTTCGTTATGAATGTATTAATTATGATAATATGCTTTTTCTTGGAGAGCGCATCACATACATAATTGGAACAAACTTATGGTTATGTTTGAGTTTATTTAAATACGAGTAGCGTTAGAATCTTCTGATTGAATTGGATTGAAAGTTCTAGTAATATCGTCAATGCTCTCCTTCCTCGTCTACTTCCTCCTCATTGACGATTGTAAAATTGCCCGGAAAACCGTAAAGCAGATAACTGAAAGAAGCCATGATTATGGATAACGTTGATAGGAATTTGGCAAGACTACACCATGACTTTGGGCGCTAAATTAAACACAACATAAGAAATAAGTTTTATGATTTAATTGATAAACGTCACAGATAAATATTAAGCGGAAGACCGTCGCTGTAGTATATCTGATTATACTCGTACTTACTCGTATCTGATTGAGGTATTTGCTGATGTGTCATCATTACAATAGATAAGACTAATAATACCATTACTACCTAACAAATATACCTACATAGAATAGGGTGGCTGATGATTAGATTTTAGATCGTGACAACAAAACATTTTATATTAACCCTTTGGCGCTTATATTTATGCATCAATAACAATAGATTTTCTATTTTGTCTCAGTTTTGAGCAGTCATAGGATGAAATAGGGTTTTTAATTTCAATAAAATGTATAATAATTTACTCAATTTACTTTCTAAACCCGTGATCTCATAGATTACAACAGCCATACAAAAGCTATGAAGCAATTACATTTAGACAGATATTTCAAAGTATCTCAATTGACATGACAGTCAATTATCCTACCAATAAAGATGTTTATTTCTAAAATGTAAATTAGTGAGAACAAAACTTATTCTTGAACCGTTTAGCGTGTCATACTCTTAAAGCTTACTAAATGCATATTTCTTTTGTTTACAGGTAAGCATCTATACAACTTCGGTGTCTTATAACGGTAAGCAGTATTGGGACCCGCTCTTCCTAAAAAGCTGTCATTGAACCCACCTCAGTCAAATTACCCCTTGTCGTCGTTTTGAGTACTTTATCAATTAGCACGTGTTTGTTTACCATACAGGAACATGGGGCTGAGATTTTGTCTCATACATTCTTTCTAAAATGACCTAATAAAAAAACTAAACGATATTAGAAAATTGCTGATATTTATAATTTATACCTACTTAGCTTACGTTCCTTTTCAAAAGAGCTTCATATTAAAATAAGTTTCTAAAGAAATTTAAAATACAGTGGATTTCGGTTATAACGACGGCGGAGGGACCACTTTAATGTTGTCGCTATATCCGGAGGTCTCTATATCCGAAATAATAAAAAATCACGTACATTATGTGTATATACATAGTTTATATACAACCGCTTATAGGTACATTTTGGCTTCTCTGTGCTTTAAACCACACTAGAAGTACATTTTCAATGTCTTGATGAGTTAGATTACGATTTTTCTTTATTTTCAGGGATTTCAATTTAAAACACTGCATAATTTTAGCGCGGTTTTTCCACATCGTTGATATTGTAGAATGAGAAACCCCAAATTGTTTACACAGATCAACATTGTTTTCACCATTTTCCAGTCTCGAAATGATATCCACTTTTTCTTTAACAGTAAATGTACGTCTAGGAGCCATGTTCACAAGTTTAAGAAACGATGTTTACTCACTGGAAATTGCTACGTAACTGATTCATAATTTTAACTTCATGCACGTGCTAAGTAATCCTACACAGAAACAAATCAGAACAAATCACTTGAACTACATCTGCGAATGTAAACAAAAGATTCTTATCCTTTGTTTATATTCCTACATAATACAAGCTTATATAGTTAAAGTTGATGAATGAGTCCTTTGCGCCTTTTGCCGACTCCGTCTCAATATCCGCAATGAAATTTCTGCAGGAATCTGTCCCAAATAGTTCATAAAAACAAGTCGTTATACCCGAATTAGGCGTTATATCGGGAGTCCGATTGCCGAATGAGATTTATACGAAAGTATGCTTCAAATTCTAGGGACGTATGTTGACGTCGCTATAACCGAAAGGTCGTTACAACCGAGGTCGTTATTAATGAAATCCACTGTAGTTATCTCTTAATAAGGGAATATTTTAAAACGCCCACGTGAAAAAGGTCTTAATCCCTAACCCGAGTAGTAGAGAGCCCAGTTTAAGCGTAAAGCGCAAAGCTTGGTTGGCAAGCGCACAAAATCGTGCACCGGTGCGCGCGCGCAGGCAGGAAGGATGAGTCACCCGTCCTTCGGCTGCGCCTGCGCCGCGCCGGTCCGCGACGCGCTTAATTGGCCCACGTCCGTCTGCTTAATAGGGACGTTAACTGAACACGTGTTGTCTTTATGTAATATAGGGTAAATATACGAGCAAGCCTTGACTATTTATTCTGTCAATAAGATATTACAGTACTTTAAGAATGTTTGAATGAGAATGCCAAACTTTAATGGAAGTAAAATACGAGTATAAGGTTGTGCCTTAAAGTAGTTGTGCTAAGCTCTAGTAAGATGGTATACATCATGTACTTTAGTAATGAAAATACGAGTATATTTATATTCTACTCGTATTGTGCACAATGTTGTATTTGTCAAAAACTAGTTCTTTTCAAAAGTTCCTCATCGTTGTTTAATAGACGTACAACAATCAACCCGTCCTAGGAATGCCCATAAAAGACTACTTATAAGAACAAAGAATGCTATTAAAATAACAAAAAGATATGCACTTTTATTATAAGGTTATTACAAGCATTTAATTTAGCCCACTTTGTTAGTTAGAATAAAGAAACTGCCACATAGTAATAAATCTAAGAATTAAGAGTTGTGATATTGTGTCAGTAAGTAATTAATTTAGAAAGAATCTCAACGAGTTACCGAATTAAGTAGGCTATGTAATTATTATCTTTCTTAATAAAAGTGATAAGTAAATTTATGCAGAGTTTATGATACCGTTCTTAGCTATATTGTACCGAGAAGACAATGTAATAAACTCTAGCTGTTAATTTTCCAGTACTGTTCAGATACACTGATACGTATTATTTGAACTTATCTATGACTCATTACAAATAGCATTATCTAAAAAAAAAATCCACCAGATGCCGACCACGTACTCATTTGGTCAACTGTTAGCGTGATTTGTCAATTTTGACTATGGTCACTGTGTGACGTCTTATTCTAGCAACTTGACCAATCAGATGATAGCTACATTACGCTCATCCTATCGGCAATAGAATATATGATTTTGAAGAGAGTCTCATTAATTGTCTTCATTTAAGTCCGAGATAGGGTTGTGGCGGCATGGCGGGGGGGCAAATCTAGGTAACCTGATCGGTACTTGCCCGTTGTCACAGCGGACTTAGGCTTTCTCTTTCGCTGATCCATCAGGCGAAGGTATAAGAAAAAAATTAATAAGATAGAAACCTCGAGAGGACTTAATACATAACAAACCGTTAAGGTCGTAGGCCACGTTTTTGCCCAGGATCCTTATATAAAATTTGTCCATTTAACACTATGTCGTAACTCGAGAAACGAGCCTAATGGGCACAAGTAGCACGATCCATCGTATAGAGGAACAATTTTACACTGGACTAGTTTTTCAATTTTTAGAGTCCGGCCATTGCGGCTTCCGCCGATCACCTGAAGCTTTGACAACCACTTTGCATAATAACTTTAAACTATGATATGTTTCCGCAGCAATGAATATAAACTAATTCATAGAAACTTGCATATGTGGCTAAGTACATTGTATTTAAAATATAGAGACATAAATATTACATCAATTCTCGTCTGTGTGTTCAATTCTGAAAGTTATTCAACCACCGATTTATGTCCGATTTACGTCCTGAGAATGTTCGCCACTATTACTTTACCCAACCTATATTGCGCTTCTTATAACTTTTTGACTACAATATAATAGAAAGGATTAATTAAGAGGATATTATGTTAAATTTTAGTGTTATGATTTTAATACCATCTTTATTGAACTGCAAAGTAAATAAAATTACTGTTTCAGGTAAACACGAAACCTTACGTTTTAAATGTCTGTGTTGAAGTTTTGCTAAGAAAACATCATAGAACTAACGGCATGAGCCTAGTAGCCGATAATTATATAATAAATAAATTTCGTACCGGTAAAATCGTAAAATTATTTTAATGAAGCATTATATTTCCTTCTCATATTCTCCATGGATACGCCCGTGATAAATTTTAAAATTAAATTAAGAAGCTTGTAATAAAACACCTACTTCTTTCCTGATAGTTAAAATTTGACATGGTACTTTTCCTCCATTACTATTACGTCACTAGAACCTAGTAAACTTTATTCGCTTACATTGCATGTTAGCGATGATATGAAGTGTTCCGGGTTCGTTTCTAGTCATATAAATCTAGTCAATCCCCCAGCCCGGTCGTGCACTGCGATGATTAGGGGTGCCCTTTAATTCACGTCACATTTAGGAATGATTGACTTCTTATTTGTCCCAAATGTCGGGGGAGAGGCTCCGATCTGTCCAATATCTGGTACAGAATTTGTAGATAAACTTTAGTTTGAAACAATTTGTGTGACTTTTTATGGCGTAATTTATTCGTACTGATCCCCCTACATCCCGCGACTTTACCTGGCGTTAATATGTAGTACCATGGCCTATGTGGTCAATCTGATGTATGATGCTGCTATTTACTGCAAAGTTTCATATAAGAGACTGTTCAGTAGTTTTATCTGAAAGGTAACTAAGGATCCTGCATAGCCGAATAACTTTATGCATATATAATATTGTAGCAGCTCTATGTTTTATTCTGCATGTATGTGTCTATATTTTACAGCACGGTTGACATTATGATCTGTATTCAGTAGCCTTTTGCTCGTAAAAGATTACTAACAATCAAAAACATAACTTCAGCAGATTATACCATTAGTAGGAATACATATGTGTTAATCTGGTTAAAATTGTCTTCAAAGTTTAAATCAGACGTACATCCTAACATTCTTTCGCATTTATAAGTATTAGTATGTAGTATAGGAAGGTGTATACGTGAGTTGTTCCTACTGCAGCTAGCGGCGGTCCTTGTCCGTCACAGCAGCTAACTATTGAGATTTCTATCAGTGCTTTCCCGCGAGTGGCACACCGGACAAAAACAGTCAGGGTACGGACTGTCAACTCGACGTATATTTGAGTTAGTTGTTTAGTGTTTGAGCACTTGTGTATACTTGCTGTTGTACTCACAAACGCCAGGACGTTGATATATTCTTTCAGATATCTACCAATGTTGTCCTTGTTCTGTGCAAAGGTCTCACCTAAACTTTTCCACAGTATGTGTCTAAAAGCTAATTTCAAGCGTACCTATAACGTCTAATCGTCTAGGTATAAATTTACATAACAAACCTCAGAGTCACTTCAAGAGTATTAGTGGAAATTATAAATCGTTCCATAGCAATACGCAGAAACAAGACTCTGAGACTCGTTGAAGATTCAGGACTAGGTATCAAAGAACATACGTGAAGTTATATAATATTTATATTTAAGTTAGAAGTTTATATTAATATTCATTCGATACCTGACATACGCTTTAATTTTAGCACGATAGACGTACAAAGAAGTAAAAGTACAAAGTCTACTTAAGTCTACAATAAATAATAAAAACCTAAACTAAACTAATATGTACAAATATAAAAATAGCCCTACGTTATTATTCCACAGTGTAATTTACCTATGTAAATATGTGTGCATATTTTAGTGTTAGGTCATCGTATCATCCACGTATATGTTTTGTATGCACACAACCTGCTACGGGAGTTTGCTTAGCTTCAATGATTGAACTAGTCGAGAATGTTCTTTTGTTACAATGTTTTATGTGCCTATAAAATACCACTTAAAATATAGCAATTTCCATTGTAGAAAAGGCTTACCTACCTGCAATTTGCTATAGTTTTAAAGAGCTTCTGTTATATGCAGTGTCTGAAGTGACCTATTGAGCTGATTCTGCAGGACTGGGTCTGTTTCGCAGCGCACAATAAAGCTGCCCCCCGCCGCGAACCGCCGCGGTTACGGGCAAGCGCACAAGTGCGGTAAGCACAGCTGCCGAGGAAACAGTAAGCACCAGTAAGAACCGATAAGCCTGAGTACTAGGACAGTCGCCGTGAAGTAAGCACCAGTAAGAAACCGATAAGCCGGAGGACTGGTACCTGCTCGCTTGAAGCTCACATAAACAGAACATCACCTGTTTCTATTTCAAAATCTAGAATGTTCCTCTGATCGACCGATTCAGGACGTCTAGTCCTACAAGCTAACAGTTTCTCAGCGAGCTATGAAAGGGCTATGCTCGGCATTTCTCTCTGCGTGCAGGATCCGAAATGAAGTGATCCGACGACAGTACCAAAGTAACTTGACATAAGCTGTCATCCGAAGTTGTAAGCAGGAACAGCTGCATGTGGGCTGTCCAAGAACCGATAACTCGTTGGGGGTAAACTAGTTCTAGAGTGGAAACCCTGCGGTTGGCTCGCTAAAGTAGTGTAGGACGCCCTCAGACCAGGTGAAGGCGACGATTTGCGGCAATATAGAGTGCTTGAAATAATTTGAATTGAAAGATTCCCTTGGCTCCCAGAGAGATATAATCTTCCAGTATTCAAGTGTTTGGACCGCTGAGAAGCCCACGGTCGTAAATGTGGCAAACGATTTATAGAGGCCTATAGCATAGAATAGGAAGATATAGCCGGTCAAAGGATGTAGCTTGATTGCTACAATTCCAGATCAATTAATTTTAATTAAGTTTACTGTTCTGACTGCGAAGTAAATCGGCCACAAATGCCAGGCACCCCACTGCGTCGACGCTATTGTGCGTAGGGAGGAGCGATGCCGATGGCGCTGATAAGATACCGCGTACGTAACGACCCCTCAATACGGGATCGGGCACACAGCAGGTTGGGATGCACCGTAGGTATTGCGCTCGAGGGTCCTGGCTTGTGGAGCTTGTGAACATTCTTATAGGTCTAGTGATAGCAAGAGCGCCTACTACGACGTTTAGAGAGGTAGGGCATAGCAGAATCTTCGCTCGAATTGAACCCGTCCCGGAAGGATAGCCAACATATAGAATACTGCAGCAAAATTACCTCCGGCGTGGTCGTTCTTTTCTGCCAGTGTAATGACGTGGGAGTGGCGGTATGGCAACTGGACAGGTAAAAGACCAGTACTTGTTTCCGTTGATCACAGCGACTATGTGGCTTCTCTTTCAATTGATCTCCATATGAAGTCATTACCTACCATAAAAAACGCCCGATTGATCAAAATTGTTACTGGGTGGGGTTTTTTTTATCTGAAGAATTACTCCAGTGACCAGCCCGAAGTAAGTCGGCAAGTGACAATCCCCGGATGCATCGGAAGCATAGCACGCTAAGCCGTTAGTACAGCGCATGACTATATTCTTGATGTCTTGTCGAACTACTGTTTCACGGGGTCATATAGGTGCAGAAATAATATTGTTTCTATCGGCTCATAGTGCGCTGAGACTAATGGAGAGTTATCCTGTGTTTGCGCACAACACTTTCCAGTGCGCATGTAATAATTTCCTGCGGTATAAGTTCGTCTATCCGTTCCAAATATCCTCCGTTTCGTGGGGTTTTCAAAGGGGGGTTTTGTCTTTTTTAACTGGGTGTACTCTCAAATTGTATATGAAACTAACCAATATAATGCGTAAATCTGATTGCGATAACATACAAACATGCAATCAAGACGAGATTACACCTTTTATGTCGGCAGGTGAAGATGTTGTTTACAGTTTTGGTTTTATTAATGACTTTCAACCTTATACGACTTGTTGAGCGATACAAACACTATTACAGGCGCTCCAATTTGATGCATCGATAAAACGGATGCTGTACGGGGTTTGGCGCCAACAGTCTTCATTTTAAGTCTGACAACAAGTGACAGGTGTGATTGCTCAGAAGTGGTACTAGAGCTGTTATTGGTGGATCGTATAGCAGTATGTTACCAATAGTATACACGTGATATCTGGACACGACTGTCCCGATTATTAATGACCCCCATGCCTTCTGACAACCAAGGGGTCATGGGTTCGATTCCCCACCCGGGACTAACATTTCGCGTAATGAACATTGGTGTTTGGCTTCAGTGTCTTCTTATAGATTGCATTTAGGTATACATATTTGTAACATACCTGCTTACGTCGTTGTTTGTAACCGTAGACAAGTTTCCACTGGGCTTCCCATCCACCCACTCGCTAGTTCTTAATGGAACTGGTTTGCCTTTGACCTGAAGGGTTGTCAAGGAAGGGATCCCATAAAGCGATAAGACCTCCTGTAAATTGTACTTGTGTTCGTTTGATATAGTGTTTTCTGCCTCAATACACAGAGTTTCTAACATAAACTACCTTCATCGTTAGTGTAACCCATAACAGTGCTTAATGCTACTTTAGGATCAGGAGGGTAAGAGCACTGTCTCTGATGTTCTTATATATTAATTATCCTTTGCACGTGCGGACCGTATAATCGGTGGGCAGCGGCAAGATATCAAACCAATATCAGCATTTGACATAATGTTGCCGTCAACTATCAGTACCGCGTACCACCGTGGCACCAGCCAACTTGACAGTCAGGGCCGATGTGTTCAAGTAACTGCGCGTATTCACACTCGGTTAACGCCTGGGCGCAGTAATTGATGTCAAATTTTTACGCGTGTTGATGTTCTTCGTTACCTTTGTATTATAATGACTGTGGAGTTCATTAAACTGTGCTGGCTTGAAAGTAGATCGTTTATCAACTTACACAAACTAACTACAGACATTGATGTATAAATCGGATTTTTCTTGGATAGATAATTTTTATCTATTTATTTTTAAATTCACGCCCAAAATAAAATGGGTTGCGAATAAGTACGTAAGATAAACATCCAATATAACTAGTTTAACAAATATGCCTAGTTTACCATCGGAAATCGATATTCAAGGGAGGTCCGAATTGCTAGGGTTAACTAAGACAATAATTAAATACCACCCCCAATACACTTAAGAAAGACTCAATTTTCCGGTGCGGGAAGATCTTGGTCCGGCAAATTCTATGGTAGTCATCAGTGTGACTGGGTATTTAGTCTTACGCAGTTCAATCGTATCGGTTGCCAGAGCCTCGTTCGTTAATCAGCTGGATCCTGCACACGGGCAGGTGAGGTATGGAAAGAAACATAACAATTACAATTAATTACATCACTCATACGCGACCTGAATATTGATTAGAATAATATGAAGTTGATAAATAAAAATATATAAGAAACCCCATGTATTATAGTAATGCATCGCCACAAGAGAAAAATACTTAGGACAAGATAGATAGATAGTGTAGTAAACTCTGATTCCCAGTAGAGTATGTATGAGTAACCTACATGTATGATATTCATTATTGCACAAAAAAAACTAACATTTGCAGAAAATAGGGAATTACGAAAACGCCCTAGTTGTACAAATATAATAGTGCGGTCTTATCGCTAGTAACGATCTCTCCGCTCATAACTTCAGGTAGAGGAAGTGATTTAAGTAGGTCATGTCCCTGATTAAGACAAACCTTTATAAGTATAATAAAGAAGCAAAACCTCGTGTCAAAGTGTGTCAAATCATCATCGGAGTCCCACATCAGTCCACTGCTGGACATCAGGCCCTCTCCCAATCGTTTCGCCACATTGAACGATCTCTGGGCTTCGACGCATCCAGAATCCAAATGTCAATTGTCACGGCGCTTGTATACCCCATTTACCTCCATACTGCGTGAACTAGTGAATGGCTCACGCGAGTGCATCCGTCACGTTCGTATCAAACTACAAATGCACCAGCAGTTCGGCGACCCGTCCGCCGGCCGCCCCGCGCAGGCATCGCGTTCAACGGTGCGGACCTGCACCCCTCCATGCAGCATAGGTAAACTGCAGTAAGCAATCTCTTAAGCCTTAATTCAGGGAATACCGGTTTGTCGTAAATACGTCGCGAATTAGTAACGTATCACTGCCAGCCAGAACATGTAAACACAAAAAAATCAGGTATGTTAAGCTGTAAGTATATAAGTAAATGTAGGGTACTACAATCATAATAAAAGTTGGCGCTTGACAAACATTCTTTTTTGAAAGCAAAATACAACAGTGTCCTTATCCTCCACCCTACAAATCTCTAAATTATTATGTAATTGTATTGAATATAAACCACAAAAAGCATTTAACATGAATTGACGAGTTCCGCCGACAAAACCGCTATACATTTCATAGTAACTCTTGACTGATTTTCCTTGAACTTAAAGCTCTTTTGTTGAGGCGTCAGCGACATACAAATCAACTTCCTAAGCTCGGCAGGCTACCAATACACCCTCCCCCCACAATGGTAAATACCTTCTAATTGTTCCCAAATAGTTTAGATTTAAAAGGTAAGAGTAAACAAAAGCAGGTAAAAATATCATTGTTAGTAGGGTAAAAATGTTTTATACGCACTAGGTTAGTCCCTATTTAAAATCAAACACAACTAACAATAAAAATAGTCTAAAGCCTTTGATATTAGGGCTTTATCCAAAACTAGAGAGATCAGTACATAATATGTTTGTAAATCCACAAAATTATGTATAAAATCATTTTCGTTTTTATTTACTGAATGTTATTTTGGTAACATCAAATACTTGAATGTAGAAATAGAGTAATCACCATTTCAAAATATAACTAGGTACTCATACAAACAAAGACATTATTTGTCTAGTCTGATCAAGGACTGCCAAGTAGGTACGAATGCGAGACCTAGTTGGGTGTTAGACCTTACGTGTAACCGTTCACACCTACTATGCCGCTGCCCCTCACAACTGCACAAACTTGTCGGTGCAGACTAGTGATCTATGTATATCTGGGTTTCCCCAGGACTTCTCCTTTGTGCTGGGGAATATCTAATTACTGCTACTGCACACATTTACAATTCCCCAAAAAAAATTTTTCT